>CM031378.1:91886946-92237631 GCA_018208015.1 Medicago ruthenica | reverse complement strand
ACCATGGCCACGCGTGTAACCAAAATCTCAATGTGTTGGAATTAAGGGTAATTAGTTATGATTTTGATATAAATACATGATTTGGCAGGTTATATATAAGTTTTGTTTTATCATATCGATGTTTCTAATCTCTCACTTGAGGCTTTTCCGATGTTAAAATTCAAAATTGGTCATTTGATTTTGAAAGTGATAGACATATAGTCTTTATATTTAAGGGACATGTAATATGAACATTTGTAGATGCTAGGAACTTTTGTGATTTTCCTTTTCCTACCATGAAAGGTTATAAAATAATGGATATTCATTAAAAGAAGAAAATAATGTATTCTTATGATTGGTAAGTTTTTTATGTAACCTCTTTACTAAGTATGTTAAAGGGACAAACACAACATAATGATGTAGTCAAAAGACATTTAATAATGATTCTAATTTTAGGAAAGATTTTTTTTACAACTCCATAAGTGCTAAAAATTATTTAATTGGTGTAAGTAGAGGGTAAACTTTATAAATAAAAAAGTGATAAACCTACTGTTACATGTAAAAAGGAAAAATATGGCTAAAATTATGATTATCTTTCTTTAATTTTCATATTTTGTTTTGCAATGAACACTGAGGGTAAGCCATTTTTTATCCCTTTCATATATCCTTCTTTACTTTGTACTCAATACTTTATTTATCCTATTTTAAATGCACTCATTTATTTCTATTTTCATTACAGCATATTTTAAATGTAAAAGTAATGCTGATTGTCATTGCCCGCCACCTTTGAAACCGAAGTGTAAGTACACAAAATGTAAATGTTTAACAGTGTGGATTGGCCCACAAGTTTTTGTTCCCACATGATTCTTTATTGAAAAATGCTAAATCCAACGACAATTTTTTTCCCGAAATCTGCTATAATATTCCATAAGTTATTTCGTAAGCATCTAATAATTTGAATTATTTCTTTTTTTTTTTCAATTTGAAGAACCTGGATTTGTACTCTAAGATGATTCTAAAATGATTGTAAAGAAATTAAATAAGGCAGTAAATAATAATATTTAGATTGTCTTTTATCTCTTGGTTTTAGAAATATTGTCACGACCTTCAGTTTAGGCATATCACATTTTCTTTCCAACTTTACTGTCTAACAAAAAATATTTAATATTAGTTAATAGATTTTGTGTTTCTTCAAAGACTATATTTTATATTTATGTCATAATATTGTTACACTTGTGATTTTTCTCACACTTAACTTTATGTATTTCTTACATTTTAATTTTTTTTAACAACCTAAGAGGTTTTGCTTGCTACCTAATTATAATAGTCTACTGCAATAAGTCACCAGATCTTAATTAATTGTTTATTTTGGTACTTCACATCTAAATTTATTTTGTATATGACTCTACAAGCCATGCCAATTTGCCTTTTTCTATATAATAATGTGAGATCAATATAATTTTGCTTTTAAAAATAAAACTAGCTAAAGTTAATATGATTATGTAAAGTAATATTGTATCATAAAAATGACATGTATGTGAGTTAAAACGAACACAAATTATTATTTGCAAAAGAATGATAGTAAAGACTAAAGATTTCAATCTCCAGGATCGGATACAAATTTTACAGTAGTTTTGTTATTATATATAGTTAAAAGTTCCAAATGAAAATAAGGTGGTTTTTCGAAACATGTATGTTTGACTTATAATATTATTTGGCTAGCACTGATGTGGGTAATTTAGAAGGAGAGAAATATGCGTATTTTTCGGTATAAAGATGAACTCTTACAATTTTTAAGTGGAAAAGTCAAACTTCATTCTTTTTGTTGGTTGAAATCGAAATATGTTACATTCGATTTTCATTACCACTATTGGAGGTTTAACCATATTTTTGGTTTGATTGTTGTATCTTAGTGTCATCTTAGCGTTTCTATGTTTCATCTCTTTGGTTGTAACTTGTATTTAACTGGGTAACTTTCTTTAAGTTCTCTCTCACATATCTTGAGTGGAGGGACTTATTTCGGTTAGTAATATATTTTATTTTGATATTTTTTTTTAAAAAAATTATTGTTTTTATGCATGTTTAAATGTTGAGTTTGATAATTTTAACATCCATTTGAATTATAAGATCACACTTCAAATAAATGCATAGGAATAAAGTTTTTCCATCTCATTAAGTCTTTGATCTTTCACTATTATTCTTTGAGAGAGATCTTGAACTTTCATTTGTGAATTAGATCAATTGTGATAGTTTCAATGTACTGTTTTTTGTATTTGTATTCATGTGTTATGTAACACCCATGTATTCCATAAGCTATATTTCCGTGTGTGTCTATATAGAATAATTGTTTACATCTTTTGAGAAGCATGAATTTTGTAATTTCCCACATTTGTAGGGAAGGTTACCAATTGGATCAGAAGCTAGCCAATTTAGGGTTATGTTTCAAAAACTTTGTTTGGTTTAATAAAACTAGACTCTAACCCGTGCGATGCACGGGTTTTGTAGAATTTTGTATATAAATATCAAATTGATTATATTTTTACTTACAGATTCAGTACTTTGTTATAAAACGATCGAAAAAAAAACAAAAGAAAAGGTGCAAAAATTACAACAATTTAAGTTATTAACTTTATTTTGTTACCAAATAATATTACCAGTTTGTGTTCCCGAATTCCTTCTTTCTCAACCTTCATATTCGATTACATTCATATTAAAAGATCAACTAAAATAAGCAAATTGAAAATAGTAAACATGTTTCAAAAGTCAAAGTGAGAAAACAAAGTAATGTTATAATCTAGTGTAGTGATTTTTGCAAATAAAAAGGCAGAATAAATAACTCCAAGTAATTAATATAATATAGGAGAAACAAAGAGGTAGACAAAATTACACTAAAAAGTGAAGTTTCTAATGATAAAATTATCATCCGAATTAGTCAAATTATCAACAATTTTAAAGATGCAACTTTAATATCGTAGCACGTAGTAAGCGTACACCAAAAAACAGATCCTAACCGCAAGGGCTGTTAAATCTATAAAAAGGAAAAAACAACTATTATGTGGTAACCGAAAGAAAAAAAATAATAAAAAGAAATTGTTATGTGGTAATTGAAAGAAAAAATAATAATGAAAAGGAACCGTTAATAATGAAAAGGAACTGCTATTAAAAAAAGAATTGCAATGACATTAGTGACTTTTAAAAAAATGACATTTTTATGTGCTACCTGATTCAATTCTTTGCATACCTTTTTTTTCATGAAAATTAATTAGGTCCGTCAAAAAGGGCGGGGTTATGATTATTAGGTTCAACTGCATGATAGTGAAAGAGATGAAAGTGAGTGAGAAATTATTTAGGGATTGTGAGATTGAAAGAAAGAGGACCCGAATTTGTGTTGGATACATAACATTGAATCAATTGCATGTCATAAAAAACATCAGTACCTTGGTGGTAAGAGTTGTGATTTGGAAGCATGTGGTACCTGGTTCGATCCCTACCAGTAGGGCTAATCATTAGGGTTAGAGGAACACTACTTAACATTTAGTATTATAAAGATAAAGATAAAGATAAATAAATAAAATTAGAAACAAAGGAGAATGGGAGAGAAATCAAAGAAATGGGGAGAAGCATATTTTTTAAATTTAGAAACCGAGGAGAATGGGAGAGAAATCAAAGAAATGGGGAGAATCATATTTTTTGTAATTTTTCATACACAATTTTATTAATTTATTATTTATTCAATTAAATATATTTTTAAGGCATCGTACAAAATTATTTATGTTGTAAATTAGTCGCATCTCTGATAGATATATAAAATGAAAGCAATTATAAGTCATAGAAAACTTTAGTGATCTAGTGGTAACATTTGTGAGCTGTTAGAGCTTGGTTTATGGTTCAACACTCGGCTAGGAATTTTTCTCATAATTTCTTTCAAAACCAAAAATTAGGGTTAGGTAGGTTAAGACTACCTAACATTTAGTATTACTAGACTCTAACCCGTGCGATGCACGGGTTTTGTATAGCTTCATATATAACTATCAAATGACTATATTATTACTTTTATAGTTCTATTCAGTATTATGTTATCAAACTATCTCAAAAAGTAACAAAAATAAAAGATGGACTGCAATAAAAATGACAAATCAAAAGAAAAAATATATACAAAAGCTAGCACTAAGAAATTGATCCTAACCGCAAAAGTTGTTAATTGAAAGAAAAAAATAGGGAAAAGGAATTGTTATTTAGTAACCGAAAGAAAAAAAAATAAAAAGGAACGTTACGTGGTAATTGAGATAAAAAATAATAATAATAAAAAGGAACCGCTAATAATGAAAAGGAACTACTATCAAAAAAGGAATTGCAATGGCGTTAGTGACTTTTAAAAAAATGACATTTTCATGTGTTATCTGATTCAATTCCTTGCATATTTTTTTTTCATAAAAATTAATTAGGTCCGTCAAAAAGGGTGGTGTTATGGTTATTAGGTTCAATTGCAAGATGGTGAGAGAGATGAAAGTGAGTGAGAAATGATTTAGGAATTGTGAGATTGAAAGAAAGAGGACCCGAGATTTGTGTTGAATACATAACATTGAAACGATCACATGTCATAAAAAACATCAGTACCTTGGTGGTAAGAGTTGTGAATTGAAAGCATGTGGTACCTGGTTCGATCCCCATCCGAAGTTTTTTTCATAAATTTTTATAACTAAAAAATAGGGCTAATCATTAGGGTTAGAGCAACACTACTTAACATTTAGTATGAAAAAAAGAATAATGAAGAAAAAGCTAAAATTCACACAATCACATAACAAAATCAATAATTTTCAAACCCTAATGTCAAGGATTCGAAATTAACAAAATTCAGACAATCAATATCAACATTGGTCATAATTTTTTGTCAATTCGATGAAAGATGGTGTGAATCGGTGAGAGAAAGCGAGTTATCGGCAATGACATTTACGACAGTCAGTTGTTGGTGAGGTGGCAGTTGCGGCGGCGGCGTGATGTGTGTGGATCAGTGAGAGAAAGTGATTTTCCGGCGGTGGCAGTTACGGCGGCATGTGTTGTTGAAGTGGCAGTTGCAACGGTGGCGGGATGTTGTTATTGGGGTCACCGGCGGCGGTGAAAATGAAGTTGAATCGCATGATGTGTTGTTGGAATTCAGGGTTGTGAGAATGACTTAAAGTGAACTCGCATTTGTGCTAGATAAATAAAATGAAAGCAACTATAAGTCACAAAAAACTTTAGTGATCTAGTGGTAATGGTTGTGATCTACCAGAACTTGGTCTGAGGTTCAACTCTCAGTAGGAATTGTTTTTCATAAATTTTTTTCAAAACCAAAAATTAGGGTTAGGGTTAGCTATTTTAGGGTTGCAAAAGATGCTTATCAGACTGCCTAGGATTTATATATAAGTGATAAAGATAAATATTCGTTTGATTATTCTCCAATATTATCAATGGAATATTTTCTAGGATTGCCCTATTTTAAATTTTCTTGATTAGGGATGGTTTTGGTTCTTGTCCCCCCTCCACTCATTCTTGTTTGTTTATTTCTTTTTATTTATCAATTTGGTGCTCCCTAGGCCCCCTGGTCTCACCATTTGCTTTAAAAAATGTGTGTGTAACTATTATTTTAGCTGATTTTACCTGTGTATATGTGTTGGTAATAATTCTTGTAACACCCATATAGAGATTGCCTAGGATCTCTTACGAGTATTAAAATTTCGTACTGGATACATTAAATACAATACATAAAAAGTTGGCTTATTAATTTTACAATACATGAGTTTCTGATACAAACTGATAATCTGATACATAATATCCTCAAAAATACACATCATAATACATCAGCTATACACAACATCCATAAATAACTAAAGCAGCACGATCAATCCGAAGCTTTCTCTTTACCTTTACGTCGTGCTTCCTGCTGAGAACCTGCACCAGAAGGAAAGGGATGAGACATAACGTCTCAGTGAGCTCCTACCCTACCTACTGTTGGCAACCACAGGGAACCTAGGGTCGCCGTGCCTACCTTGGCAATCTTGGGGATACCTATGATCGCCAAGTCTTAACCTTACCCATAGAGGGCTACCTGACTAATTCCTGCTAGCCTGGTGAGCAAGGGGAAACCTAGGATCATCGTCTGATAACTGCTGCCTGAATATCTGATAACTATTTCCTGCCTGATAACATAATAGAATATTAACTGATACATTTATGTTAGCTGTTAGCGTTGAACAAGCAATATTATCTGAGTTCGTTTTACGGAATGCCCCCGGGTGGAGTAACCCCGAAGCACATTCCCCTGATAACCGGTGAAAATTCCTATCATATCAGGCTAACACCGGACTCCTCTTGTCTAAGTGTGTGGTTATCCTCGCGGAAAGTTCCTGCCCGTTCCAGCTGTATCTAAAACCCCCCGTCCTCTCTAACTGGTCGAGAGCATAGGAGACACACTATACTTTGTGTGGTTATCCTCGCGGAAAGTTCCTGTCCGTTTCAGCAATGCTGAAACCCCCTGTTCTCTCTAACTGGTCGAGAGAAACAGAAGACACAAAGTTTGTCCTGATTATTAATTATTATTCCTGGTATATAAATAATACATATCCTGATAGAACTGATACGTGTACCCCCAGTGTCACTCTGACGTGAACACTGAGGCACGTCCTGATATAAATGTAACTATGCCTGAACTGAGGGAACTAGGTACCACTGACTAAGGTATCCTATAATCTGCCTGGTTAAGGGGATCCTGATAAACTACCCTTAACATACCTGAATGTAATTCTATTCCTGTTAACCTATTCAAGGTTCTAGACATATCGTTCTCATATGTCATCCCTAAAACTTACTTAAACATTTAAGCTTAGTTCATAAATTTCCAAGCCTTGCATAATCTTTGCTCATATAATTTTCTCAATCAATGGAAGCCTTTAGAATGAACTAAAATGGTGGTTAATGTTTCTAGGATGTATTAGGAGAAAACCATTGCAAAAATGCCCGCGCGCACCAGAACCCCCAGAACAGCTCAACTGTGTTGTGCTGTTCTGGCTTGGTCGCTACAAGCGACAGGCTGGTCGCTACAAGCGACGGTAGGCAGTGAAAAATGCTGCCTGGTCGCTACAAGCGACGGCTGGTCGCTGTAGCGACCATGACAGTACATGTCATGTATAAAAATGTATTTTTCCACCATTTTTGCCCATTCAAAGTTACCCAAGCTTCCTAATCATGCTAGGGATGATTTTCCATCACAAAATAACAATTTTAAACATACATGAGCAAGTAATTAGCAAGCAAGGATTTAGGGTAAAACTCTATAACTTTTCCTATGATACATAACACATAAAACTCACTCTAAGAGGGTTCTAAAACCCAAGATGAGCTCACCTAAACCTTAATTGGTGCTGGTTAAGCTTGAATTCAGAAACCCTAACTTGCTCCTTTCTTGATTCTTCCTTGTTTTTTCTTTATTTGTTCTAACTTTTCACAAACCAACTTGCATAGCAAACTTCACAAGGATTTTGGGTGAAAGCTTGATGGATTTGGGTGAGAGTGAGAGGGCGTGAGAGTGAGAGAATGAGGGAGAGGGAGCTGATTTTTGGGAGAATGAGGGAAACAAGATAAAATGAATGGGAAAATATCTTGTTCCCTTATTAAATAAATCTTCCCAATTCAAATAATTTCCATTTTGCCATTTGCCTCATATTACAAAATTGCCATGCTTCTTAATAGCTTCCAATACTGATAACTGATGCTTATAAGCGGGATATTACAATCTACCCCCCTTAAAGAAATTTCGTCCTCGAAATTTAGAATTTACCTGAAAATAGATGCGGATAATTCTCTTGCATCTCTGACTCTAGTTCCCACGTTGCTTCACCATCAGGAGAACCTTTCAAAACAACCTTAACAATTGGTATCTCTTTGTTCCTCAAGGACTTGATATCATGATCAATAATTCGATCTGGTTCAGGTTGAAATGTTAAATCTGACCTCAAGTCAATACTGTCCAACTCTACTGGTTGAAAAGGATCGGGAATGAATTTCCTCAGTTGTGAGACGTGGAAGACATCGTGTAAACCTGACATAGCTGGTGGCAGCGCTAACTGATAAGCTGCTGGGCCGACACGTCTAATTATCTGAAATGGTCCAACATACCTTGGACAAAGTTTCTTGGTTCTGAAAGCTCCTCTTAGGCCCAACTTAGGCGTGACTTTGAGGAATACGTGATCTCCCACTTCAAACTCTAAAGGCCTTCGCCTTTTGTCTGCATAACTTTTCTGACGACTTTGGGCTATTCTCATCTTATCCTGAATGGATTTAATTTTCAAGGTAGTTTCCTGAATGATTTCTGGTCCCAATATGCTCTTGTCTCCAACCTAAGCCCAACAAAGTGGGGTTCTACACTTCCGACCATACAAGGCTTCATAAGGTGCCATTCCAATACTAGAATGGTAACTGTTGTTGTAAGAAAATTCAATCAAAGGCAAGTGATCGTTCCAACTTCCTCCATCTTCTAGGATACACGCACGTAGCATATCCTCTAATGTCTGGATAGTTCTCTCGGATTTTCCGTCCGTTTGAGGATGATGAGACGTGCTCATCTTTAATCTCGTTCCTAAAGCCTTCTGAAAAGCTTTCTAAAAGTGAGATGTGAAGATCGGATCTCTATCAGATACAATACTAACAGGAACACCATGGAGTTTCACAATCTCCGAGATAAATAATTCAGCATATTGAGAGGCTCGGTAAGTAGTCTTAACCGGCAAGAAATGAGCAGACTTGGTTAATGGATCCACTATTACCCAAATGGAGTCATGTCCTCGCTGTGTTCGAGGTAGACCACTTACAAAATCCATAGTTATCTCTTCCCATTTCCATTGAGGAATTTCCAAGGGTACTAACATTCCTGCAGGCCTTTGATGTTCAATCTTCACCTGCTGACACACAATGCATCACGACACAAATTCCGCAATATCCTTCTTCATACTAGGCCACCAATAATCTCTCTTCAAATCTTGATACATCTTGGTAGCACCTGGGTGAATGCTGAAACTGCTTTTGTGCGCCTCTTCTAAAATCAACCTTTTCAACTCCATATCATTCGGAACATAAATTCTTCCTTCAAACAGTAACGTTCCATCATGTGCTAAAGAAAACTCTGGTTGACCAATTCTCCTTTGAAGGTCCATATCCATATTCTGGGCTTGGAAGATTCTCGACCGTAGGTCACATGAAATCTCTAACTTGTTCAACAGGATGCCACCATCCAACTCGGTAACGTGGAGATTAAGATCTCTAAACTTTTCATATAACCTACATGTATGCATCATCACTTCAGCCTTAACTAAAGCCTTTCGACTTAAAGCATCTGCTACCACATTGGCCTTCCCTGGGTGGTATTTTAGATCAAAATCAAAATCTTTTAAGTATTCCATCCATCGTCTCTGCCTCATGTTAAGGTCTCGTTGATCAAACAAGTACTTAAAACTTTTATGGTCACTGAACAAATCAAACTGTGCACCATACAAATGATGTCTCCACACTTTCAATGCAAAGACTATAGCTGCTAACTCAAGATCGTGGGTGGGATAATTCTCTTCATGAGTCTTGAGCTGTCTAGATGCATAAGCTATCATATTCTCCCCTTGCATAAGAACACTACCCAGTCCCTTAGACGATGCATCGCAGAAAACGGTGTATCTCTTATCAGGATCTGGTATTGCCAACACTGGTGCTTTAGTCAATTTCCTTTTTAGAACCCTGAAGCTCTCTTCACATTCTTCGTCCCAAAAGAAAGGCACATCTTTCCTGGTGAGGCGTGACAGAGGTAAGGCAATCTGAGAAAACTTCATGATAAACCTTCTATAATAACCTACCAAGCCTAGAAAACTCCTGACTTCAGCCACATTCTTGGGTCTTTCCCAACTAAGAACGGCTTCAACCTTGGATGGATCAACGGCTACTCCTCCTTGAGAAATAACGTGACCCAAAAACTTGATCTCAGACAACCAGAATTCGCACTTGCTGAATTTAGCATATAACTATTTGTCTCTAAGGACATTCAAAACAATCCTCAAGTGCTGAGCATGTTCCTGTGGATCTTTGGAATAGATCAATATGTCATCTATGAAAATCACCACAAATTGATCCAGATAAGGCTGAAATATCCTGTTCATATAATCCATGAATACCGCTGGAGCATTAGTTACACCGAAAGGCATAACCAGGAATTCATAGTGTCCGTAACGCGTTCGAAACGCCGTTTTAGACACATTTGAAGACTTGATACGGATCTGATGATAACCCGACCGAAGATCAATTTTAGAAAATACTGTTGCTCCTTTAAGCTGGTCTAGGAGATCATCAATCCTTGGAAGAGGATACCTGTTCTTAATGGTCACTTTATTCAGTTGACGGTAGTCTATACACAATCTCATACTACCATCTTTCTTCTTAACTAACAAAACTGGAGCACCCCAAGGTGACACACTGGGCCTGATAAAATGCTTCTGAATTAACTCCTCAAGTTGAGACTTCAGCTCTTTAAGCTCTATAGGTGACATTCTATACGGTGCCACAGATACTGGCTCCGCTCCTGGAATTAAATCAATCGAGAATTCCATTTCACGCTCTGGAGGCAAACTAGTTACTTCCGAAGGGAAAACATCTAAGTACTCGTTCACAATGGGAATATCACTGGGACCCAACTCTGGTTCTGAAGCCACAGTGAGCATGACATAAAATCCTCTATCTTGAGCACAAATAAATTGAATTAACTGATGGGTGCGGTTAATCAATTCAGATAGAGCCACACCTTCCGTCGTATCACTTGTCGGCATATAAATACTCTTCTCGGAACATCCGATGTACACATGGTTAGCGGAAAGCCAATCCATGCCTAAGATCACATCCAGTTGCTCCATCGGGAGACACACTAGATCAACATAATAAGTCTTACTAGACACAATGATAGGACAGTTTTCACAAACATAGCTTGCTTCAATTCCGCCTTCAGTAGCGGTAGATACTAACATAGGAGGATTCAACGAGGACAAAGGCAATTGCAGCGTCTCTACACACTTATATGAAATAAAAGAACAAGTAGTGCCGCAATCAAAAAGAACTTTTACTGGATTTGAACCAAGATAACACATACCGGCAATCAAATCTTCATTAGCCATAGCCTTAGCGCCGTCAAGGGAGTACACTCTGCCTTTACTAGTTGTAGTTCCTTCAGTTACTCCTTTTCCTCGCTTATAGGGGCATTCTCGCAAGAAATGTCCGGGCTGCTTACATCCATAACATACGTTAGCACCTTCCATACACTCTCCTTGATGCGACCTCCCACACTTACAAGTAGGATTATTCCGTGAAGGATTAGATCGTGGAGAGTATGTCTGCTTCCCTCTCTGAGGGGACCCTTTTGGCTTAAGCTTGTCATGATACTTATCTGACATCCTGCTCTTCTTCCTTTCAAAAGCTGCTGCTCTTTCTTTCGAGGCCTTAGCAAGTCCTGCTTCAACCACCAAACTATCATGCACCAGTTCGTCATATCTTGCAGTTCTCTGAAGACTCACTGCAGTGTCGATTTCACCTCTTAAACCTCGTTTGTACTGATTCATCTTCCAGACTTCATTCTCCGCATACTCATTGTGTGTGGAATAATAGGACAGCTCTTCAAACTTCTTGGTGAACTCTGTCACTGACATACTACCCTGTTTCAATTCCAAGAACTCTTGCTCCTTCTTTACCTTGTAAGACAAAGGTAAATATTTTTCCAACATCACTTCTTTAAAGTTCAACCAGTTTACTTCTACACCATTTGCTTCCATCCTGCGCTGAGCAGATTCCCACCAATCTTCTGCTGCGCCTCTGAGCTGATTTATGGCATAGACCACTTTATCCTCTTCTGAATATTCAGCCATTCTAAAGATCTTTTCCATCTGTTTAATCCACTTCCGAGCTTCCTGAGGTTCACCTTCTCCATTAAACTCCGGAGATGATGTCTATTATATTCCCGGAACACGGGGTTACCAATTACAGGAGGAGGTGGTGGCTGTGGATGGATACCTTGCCCTTGGTTCATCATCTCCATCCATTGATGTTGGGCTTGAGCCTGTTGCTGAGCTTGTTGTTGCATCATCAGCATCATCTGCTGATACTGTAATGCGTTTTGAGCTTGCTGCTCTTGATACTGCTGCTGCCAGGCCTGTTGCTGCTGTATCATTTGTTCCCACAAATTCATACTTGGTCCTCCACTTTCATCACTGGCTTGATTAGCACGAGGTCTACCGGGTCCTCTTCTTCTCCCAGACATCTTATCCTAGCTGTCATATACAAGTCAAAGTGATCAGTTTTAACTGAATATAACATTTAGAATAATGTCCTGGATCCAAGAGGTCCACAAACTTGGATTGTACTTTAATGACCCAAGGCACGGTCTGAATCGACCTGCTCTGATACCAAATTGTAACACCCATATAGAGATTGCCTAGGATCTCTTAAGAGTATTAAATTTTCGTACTGGATACATTAAATACGATACAGAAAAACTTGGCTTATTAATTATACAATACATGAGTTTCTAATACAAACTGATAATCTGATACATAATATCCTCAAAAATACACATCATAATACATCAGCTATACACAACATCCATAAATAACTAAAGCAGCACGATCAATCCGAAGCTTTCTCTTTACCTTTACGTCGTGCTTTCTGCTGAGAACCTGCACCAGAAGGAAAGGGATGAGACATAACGTCTCAGTGAGCTCCTACCCTACCTACTGTTGGCAACCACAGGGAACCTAGGGTCGCCGTGCCTACCTTGGCAATCTTGGGATACCTATGATCGCCAAGTCTTAACCTTACCCATAGAGGGCTACCTGACTAATTCCTGCTAGCCTGGTGATCAAGGGGAAACCTAGGATCACCGTCTGATAAATGCTGCCTGAATATTTGATAACTATTTCCTGCCTGATAACATAATAGAATATTAACTGATACATTTATGTTAGCTGTTAGCGTTGAACAAGCAATATTATCTTAGTTCGTTTTACGGAATGCCCCCGGGTGGAGTAACCCCGAAGCATATTCCCCTGATAACCGGTGAAAATTCCTATCATATCAGGCTAACACCGGACTCCTCTTGTCTAAGTGTGTGGTTATCCTCGCGGAAAGTTCTTGCCCGTTCCAGCTGTATCCGGAACCCCCCGTCCTCTCTAACTAGTCGAGAGCACAGGAGACACACTATACTTTGTGTGGTTATCCTCGCGGAAAGTTCCTGCCCGTTTCAGCAATGCTGAAACCCCCTGTTCTCTCTAACTGGTCGAGAGAACAGAAGACACAAAGTTTGTCCTGATTATTAATTATTATTCCTGGTATATAAATAATACATATCCTGATAGAACTGATACGTGTACCCCCAGTGTCACTCTGACGTGAACACTGAGGCACATCCTGATATAAATGTAACTATGCCTGAACTGAGGGAACTAGGTACCACTGACTAAGGTATCCTATAATCTGCCTGGTTAAGGGGATCCTGATAAACTACCCTTAACATACCTGAATGTAATTCTATTCCTGTTAACCTATTCAAGGTTCTAGACATATCGTTCTCATATGTCATCCCTAGAACTTACTTAAACATTTAAGCTTAGTTCATAAATTTCCAAGCCTTGCATAATCTTTGCTCATATAATTTTCTCAATCAATGGAAGCCTTTAGAATGAACTAAAATGGTGGTTAATGTTTCTAGGATGTATTAGGAGAAAACCATTGCAAAAAGCCATGCCCGCGCGCACCAGAACCCCCAGAACAGCTCAACTGTGTTGTGCTGTTCTGGCTTGGTCGCTACAAGCGACAGGCTGGTCGCTACAAGCGACGGTAGGCAGTGAAAAATGCTGCCTGGTCGCTACAAGCGACGGCTGGTCGCTGTAGCGACCATGACAATACAGGTCATGTATAAAAACGTATTTTTCCACCATTTTTGCCCATTCAAAGTTACCCAAGCTTCCTAATCATGCTAGGGATGATTTTCCATCACAAAATAACAATTTTAAACATACATGAGCAAGTAATTAGCAAGCAAGGATTTAGGGTAAAACTCTATAACTTTTCCTATGATACATAACACATAAAACTCACTCTAAGAGGGTTCTAAAACCCAAGATGAGCTCACCTAAACCTTAATTGGTGCTGGTTAAGCTTGAATTCAGAAACCCTAACTTGCTCCTTTCTTGATTCTTCCTTGTTTCTTCTTTATTTGTTCTAACTTTTCACAAACCAACTTGCATAGTAAACTTCACAAGGATTTTGGGTGAAAGCTTGATGGATTTGGGTGAGAGTGAGGGGGCGTGAGAGTGAGAGAATGAGGGAGAGGGAGCTGATTTTTTGGAGAATGAGGGAAACAAGATAAAATGAATGGGAAAATATCCTGTTCCCTTATTAAATAAATCTTCCCAATTCAAATAATTTCCATTTTGCCATTTGCCTCATATTACAAAATTGCCATGCTTCTTAATAGCTTCCAATACTGATAACTGATGCTTATAAGCGGGATATTACAATTCTTTTATTTTTGTAGGCATTAAATTAATAATAAGTTTGTGCATAGTTATATTCTAGTTACTTCTAAACCTGCATTTCATTTTTATTAATTATATTTATAAATAATTATCTTGAGATATGATTAATATTTTAGAGTCTCTTTTAATTATAGAAGTGTTAAAAATGAGATTACGTGACTTTTACTCCCTTCTATTTAGAGTAATGATATTTAATGTATAAGCTGAATGCATTGATCACAAAGGGGAATCTTACCTACCCAAATATCCTTCCAAAACTTTGTTCTTCCTCCATTTCCAACCTTTTTCATCACCTCACCTTTGAACCAATTTGCACCAACCACATTTTCCAACAAAGCTAAATCCTTTCAACCAAATCGAAGCATACATAGGCCAAGCAGCACTTCCCTAATCCACCAAACTTCTAATATATTCCCCATATTTGCCATCAACACCACCTTCCAAAAGGAGACCTCCATTTGGATCAACTTCCGCCTCCACTTTGTCAAAAGGCTCAAATTAACCAATCTTACATCTCTCACTCCTAATCCCCCTTGCTTTTCGGTTTACAAATCGTTCTCCACTTCTTCCACCAAATTTTTGCACCACTTCTTACCGCACCCCAAATTTTTTTTTTTTCTAATACATACTATCTTACACCACATCTTCATCGGCATCTTCCAAAAAGAAAGACAAAAAATAGAGATCCCATTTAACACTAAAGTCAATAAAACTATTCACCCACCCAGACTAACATACTTTTTCCCCCAAGAATTCAATCTCTTATTAAAGTGATCCAATGTAGACAACTTTCTTGGATTAACTCCGACCGATAAGCCTAAATATTTAAACAGAATTGAACCTTCACTACAATCTAAGAAATTACAAACCATCGCCATATAGAAAATATCTTGGGGCATTCATCCCACCAAACAACGTTTTGTAAAGTTAACCGTCAAACCGGATACCATCTCTAAACCTCTCGTCGCGGCCTTTAACGACCAATGGTTATCTATAGTTTCTTCGCCTATGCTAGCGTCGTCCAAAGGCAATCCTATTAGAAGTAACTCTATATGCCAGATTGGAACCTAACTCTTTTTTCTTTTAATTAATCTCCCCCAAATACTCATTGAACAAACACATGCCATACATATACTTAATTATAAGGTAACATATATTGATATTCCCCCAAGAATCCAATCTCCTATTCAAGTGATCCAACGACGGCTCCCATGTAAACAACTTTCTTGGATTATCCCCGACCGATAAGCCTAAATATTTAATCAGAATTGAACCTTCACAACAATTTTAAAAATTACAAGCCATCACCATATATAAAATCTCTTGGGACATTCACCCCCACCAAACAAATTTTTGAAAAGTAAACCTTCAAACCGGATACCATCTCAAAACATCTAAACACGGCCTTTAGTGTCCAATGGTTATACACCATTTCTTCGCATATGCTAGCGTCGGCCAAAAGTAATCCTATTAGAAGTAACTCTTTATTCCGGATTGGAACCTAACTCCTTTTTTTTTATTAATCTCCCCCAAATACTCATTGAACAAACACAGGATACGTATACTTAATTATAAGGCAACGTATATTTATTAAAAGATATGCAATAAAGGATATGCAAGTAGCAGTTTATACAATACCAAAGTTAAACAAAATAAATATATTTAAAAGAACAAGTTTTTAGAGTCACACAATTCAACCCCCCTTCTTGTGTGTGTTTTTCTCACCTTCATCTAATTCTACCATAGACTCATTTATCAAAACCATGATACTCCATAATAACACCATGACCTCCATCAACCGGGAATCATTGCACGCATATCCAACTAAAAAATAATCGACTTCATTGCATCATCATCATCATCATCAATACACTTAAGTATTTTCACGATGTCGGAAATACGATAAGCATTGGTGTTATTACGGAGTATCAAAGTATGATAAACGAGTATCTGAGAGAGATGGCTAGCGCTCTGCTTGGGCAAACTGAAATTGCTGGGGCTAGCTTTAAAAATAACAAACCTAAATCTGATGGGACTACTTATATTAGTGGTATTAATGGGATATATACTCACGTCATAAAGGGATAGACTCAACCCGAAAGAATTCAAGCAAAGCTGTTAGTAACAGTAGATAAATGGATAAGTAAGAATATATGACCAAAAAATATACTATATATATTTTTTCGGTGATATATATATATATATATATATATATATATATATATATATATATATATATATATATATATATATATATATATATTAGAGAATATATGAAATGAAATCATATCTGAGTGCCTTTTTGGAGAAAATCGGGGAGATAAATATTACGATTGATAATGGTAAAATTATTATAATATGATACATTTTTTTATCAATTTCAAATTTTAATTTCATTTTTTGATTTTAACACTTCTAGGCACAACAATTTTATAACCATCAATCAATGGATCAAGAGTAGCAAAATCAAATAATGCACAAACTTGGTATGTGATATGTCACTGTCCAATTCAAGAGAAAAAAACAATCACAACATAGTACACAAACCAAACTCTTAACATAGCCCTAAAGAATGCAAAACTACCTTCATGAATTATAAAATGTGAGTCTATGTATGAAAGGGTATTATAGAGTGTGAGTGCTCTAAAATAATATATAGAATAATTTATAACAAAAATCTTAACCCTCAAACTAAATTTGGACCGGACAGGTAACCCAAACCTAATCATATTTCAATTGTGTCTTTGTCATGTCCATTATTTTTGTCCCTATTTATTTTTTTTACCGGTTCAAACTCAGTTCATTGCTTTCGGGTCGAGTCAGGTTGTGAGACCAGTCCGAGTTTTGTTCACCCATAGTGCACTTTGTGAATGTTTGAAATTATATATTCATGTCTTTGTAGCCTAGAGACGGATGCAAACACATGAAACCAACATAATTTTTCATAAATTTATGCTTAATCTTAATTTTAAATTTGTTAAGAGGTTAGGGGTTGTCTTAAGATTATAGGTTCAATTTCTAAGATATTAGGATTGAAAATTCTAGCAAATTTATAACAACACATTCTACTAATTCAATGTTTAATATAAGATTAATAGTTCAAGGTTCCAATCTAAGAAATACGCATCCTTGACATTTTTCTCATTGAGAAATTTCCAAGTTATCATTACTATTTTTATGTAGTGATAATAAAATCAACAAGAACTTTTGTACGACTTGGTGATTTAAAAGTGAATTAATAGTAACATATAGTCCTTGAGATCAATAATTGGTATTCTTATCGTTTTAATAACTTGCAACGATTCAGTATAATTCTGAAATCGGTATCGTAAAGTAAGTTTTGAACATTACTTACAAAAAGTGAAAGGGATATAATTTTTAATGAGCTTCTGGGTTAAACTTCTATCTCCTCGGCTTAACCTCAACTAGATTGACTTTGCACTAGGTTGATCCAAACAATATAATTTATGCCTAATTCAAAGTGAAAAGTGCCAAAATTACCTACTTTCACTAATATAATTTAAGGCATTTATTAACTTATTTGACAAGAAACCTAATGATAATCCTCTAATTCAAAGTAAATATTAGATTAGACCTTGAATGCTATTTTAAGTACTATGACCTTTTTCTTTGAAGTGTTGAACCATCATGATGGATACCAAAGCAAAATTTCCAAGAAATTTGAGTTCAGGGAAATTCTCTAAGTGAGAAGTTAAGCTAGCTTAGTGAATTGAAATACAAAGTGAAGTCTAGCACATGGCCAATTCGTTTCGAGAACTATACCGGTTTAGTCATCCACGTGAATGAGCAATAAAGACTTCAATGTGAAGAAATAAGACTTCGCCTAGTGAATTGTCACTTACAAAGTTTATACTCCCTCCGTCCCTTTTTATAGGAGTAGTTTACAAAAAAAATTTGTCCCTTAATATAAGATTATATACAAATTCCTAGATGTATTGATTACACTTTTTTCAAATATACCCATTATTAATACTACCAATTTGTCTTGGTATATGAAAATTTAACATTAAATATATATTTAATTAAGGGTAATATAGTAATAATCACACACATTTGAGACAACTTTATTACTCTATTTTCTTAATACACGTGATTTTTGTAAACTATTCCTATAAAAAGGGACGGAGGGAGTAAAAGGGAAACTCGGTCATCAAATTTGGCATTCTATCATTATTGAAAGGAGATCAAACGAAGAGGGAGCTTAGGAAACAAGGGTTTATCAATGGTGGAGCATTGGAACTTGAAGATTCATGTGTTTGATTTAAGATCACTTCATTTCCATCGCTTTGTGTAACTTACCATGACCACGTGTAACCAAAATCTCAATGTGTTGGAATTAAGGGTAGTTAGTTATGATTTTGATATAAATACTTGATTTGGCAGGTTATATGTAAGTTTTGTTTTATCATATCGATGTTTCTATTATCTCACTTGAGGTTTTTCCGATGTTAAAATTCAAAATTGGTCATTTGATTTTGAAAGTGATAGACATATAGTCTTTATATTTAAGGGACATGTAATATGAACATTTGTAGATGCTAGGAACTTTTGTGATTTTCCTTTTCCTACCATGAAAGGTTATAAAATAATGGAAATTCATTAAAAGAAGAAAATAATGTATTCTTATGATTGGTAAGTTTTTTATGTAACCTCTTTACTAAGTGTGTTAAAGGGACAAACACAACATAATGATGTAGTCAAAAGACATTTATTAATGATTCTAATTTTAGAAAGATTTTTTTACAACTCCATAAGTGCTAAAAAAAATTAATTGGTGTAAGTAGAGGGTAAACTTTATAAATAAAAAAGTGATAAACCTACTTGTTACATGTAAAAAGGAAAAATATGGCTAAAATTATGATTATCTTTCTTTTCATATTTTGTTTTGCAATGAACACTGAGGGTAAGCCATTTTTTATCCCTTTCATATATCCTTCTTTACTTTGTACTCAATACTTTATTTATCCTATTTTAAATGCACTCATTTATTTCTATTTTCATTACAGCATATTTTAAATGTAAAAGTAATGCTGATTGTCATTGCCCGCCACCTTTGAAACCGAAGTGTAAGTACACAAAATGTAAATGTTTAACAGTGTGGATTGGCCCACAAGTTTTTGTTCCCACATGATTCTTTATTGAAAAATGCTAAATCCAACGACAATTTTTTTCCCGAAATCTTCACGAGTGACGTGGATGTCTTTTTTTAAAAAAAAATATTAAAAGATTAATAAAATAAAAACAAGACAAAATAGGTTGCCCACTAACCTGAAAATTAGTAACTCACGCTAACCTGTTCTAGCAAGACCCTCACCCACAGCCGGCGGTTATCAATGCTAAAGCTTTGATAGATACAGAGGTGCAGAAATCCAGAGGTGTAGTTGTAATAGGAACGGTGTAAAAATCAAGTAAGTTAATTACCTTAAATTGGGTTATTACCCATTGTTGATCAATTCATCAAACTACCTTTATATGATTAAATCAATTTTGATTTTGATTTTTTATATTGAAACTGATATGTATTAGCTTAGATTTATATTTAAAGCTTATTGTGATGTTCTTCCTATGTCACTTTTACTTTTTGTTAATTAACATAAGTTTTTTAATTTTTTTAATTTATTGCATTAGTGGAAGAAGTATTTGTATCTTCTGATGAAGAGGAAATCAGAGAAGGAACTAGTAATTGTGATGATAGTTTAGAAGAAAATAATGTCCATGAAGATGAAAAACCTCGGGTTGGAACTATGTTTAGCTCTAAAGATGAACTTATAGAGTATTACAAGAGTTATGCCCAGTCTATGGGTTTTGGAGTTACTAAACTTAGTAGCAAAAATGGAGATGATGGAAAAAAATATTTTACTCTAGCATGTAGTCCTGGAACAAAGTATGTGAGTAAATCGAAGAAGCTTTTGAAGTCAAATCCTATAACAAAAATCCAGTGCAAGGCTAGATTGAATGCATGTATTTCTTTAGATGGAACAGTTACTATTTCAAAAATTGCTCTTGAGCATAATCATGATCTAAGCCCAAGCAAAGCACGCTATTTTAGAAGTAGTAAGATTTTGGATCCTGGTTTGAAAAGGAGGTTAGAACTCAATGATCGAGCTGGAATAAATGTAAGCAGAAACTTTCGATCTTTGGTTGTTGAAGCAAATGGTTATGAGAATATGACATTTGGTGAAAAGGACTGTAGAAACTATATAGATAAAGTGAGGAGACTACGACTTGGGGCTGGAGATGCTGAAGCGATTCAAAATTATTTTGTTAAAATGCAAAAGCAAAATAGCCAATTCTATTATGTAATAGACATTGATGATAAAAGTCGCTTACAAAATGTTTTTTGGGCAGATGCGAGATGTAGGGTTTCATATGAATATTTTGGTGAAGTCGTAACATTTGACACTACTTACTTAACAAATAAATATGACATGCCTTTTGCCCCATTTGTTGGAGTAAACCATCACGGTCAATCTGTGTTGTTGGGATGTGCTTTATTGTCGAATGAGGATACTAAGACCTTTACTTGGTTGTTCCAAACATGGTTAGAATGCATGCATGGACGTGCTCCAAATGCCATAATTACTGATCAAGACAGAGCCATGAAAAATGAAATTGAGGTTGTTTTCCCAAAAGCTCGTCATCGATGGTGTTTGTAGCATATAATGAAAATGGTTCCAGAAAAGCTAGGTAGACACTCTGATTATGAGTCTATGAATACACTTTTGCATGATGTTGTATATGATTCTTTGAGTAAAAGTGATTTCATGGAAAAGTGGAAAAAAATGATTGAAGATTTTGAACTTCATGATAATGAATGGTTGAAGGGGATATTTGATGAAAGAAATTGTTGGGTTCCTGCATATGTGAGAGACACATTTTGGGCGGGAATGTCAACGACTCAAAGAAGTGAAAGTATGAACTCATTTTTTGATGGCTATGTAACTTCAAAGACAACATTGAAGCAATTTGTTGAACAATATGACAATGCATTGAGAGATAAAGTTGAAAAGGAAAACAAGGCTGATTTTGGTTCATTTAATACAGTGATAGCTTGTTTAAGTCATTTTGGCTTTGAGTTCCAATTCCAGAAAGCATTCACCAATGCGAAATTCAAAGAATTTCAAGTGGAGGTTGCTTGTATGATTTATTGTCATACTTGCTTTGAGAGACTAGAAGGGTCAAATTCTATATATTCTGTTATAGAAAACAAGAAAAAAATTGACAAAATGAAAGACATAGTGTTTGAGGTATCCTTCAATGAGAAAGACTTTGAGTTACAATGTATGTGTTGTTTGTTTCAATTCAAAGGTATTTTATGCAGACACATCCTTTGTGTGCTTAAGCTAACAGGCAAAACAGAGTCATTGCCGTCCTCTTATATTTTCTCACAGTGGAGGAAGGATATAAGGCGAAGACATACCCTTATTAAATGTGGTTTTGATCATTTAACGGGAAATGTTGAATTGCAAAGAGTTGATAAAGCTTGTGCTGCCTTTTACGAAGTTGCTTATGCGGTGATAAATACTGATAATGATTTGTTAAAAATGATGAATCAGATCAAGGAAATAAAAAATGAGTTTACCTCCAAAGAAACATCCCCTGACATTATAGAAGACGGTTATGTTCAAAATCACGTGATTAAAATTCTTGAAGAGAAAATTAACTCAATTCAAAAGAGAAAATTATCCAATTTCTATATAAAATCGATGAAGGAAGGAGAGGAATGACGACACCCAAATACGGCAAAGAGACGATAATGAAACAGGGCAAAGGAACGGTGACAGTGAAATACGGCAAAGGAACGGCGATGGTGTCATAACAGAGAAACGGCGAGACAAAACACGATGGAGAGCATGGGTGTGGTGGTCGTGGAAGTCTGGGGGAAAATTACTGAAACACAATGGTGTTTTGATTTGGGGGAAGAATGGATTGTTTGTGCAATCTCTTTTACACGTCATGTACATGTCATTTGGGACACTCTCGCGATTGGTTTTGTCGCGAGATATAGCACCACTCTTCTTTATTCAGTCCCAGGCCAAAGAAAATACACAAACGATCTGCTATAATATTCCATAAGTTATTTCGTAAGCATCTAATAATTTGACTTATTTCTTTTTTTTTTCAATTTGAAGAACCTGGATTTGTACTCTAAGATGATTCTAAAATGATTGTAAAGAAATTAAATAAGGCAGTAAATAATAATATTTAGATTGTCTTTTATCTCTTCGTTTTATAAATATTGTCATGACCTTCAATTTAGGCATATCACATTTTCTTTCCAACCTTACTGTCGAACAAAAAATATTTAATATTAGTTAATAGATTTTGTGTTTCTTCAAAGACTATATTTTATATTTATGTCATAATATTGTTACACTTGTGATTTTTCTCACACTTAACTTTATGTTTTTCTTACATTTTAATTTTTTAACAACCTAAGAGGTTTTGTTTGCTTTTAAAATATATGGAAAACTAGAACACACTACCTAATTATAATAGTCTACTGCAATAAGTCACCAGATCTTAATTAATTGTTTATTTCGGTACTTCGCATCTAAATTTATTTTGTATATGACTCTACAAGCCATGCCAATTTGCCTTTTTCAATATAATAATGTGAGATCAATATAATTTTTCTTTTAAAAATAAAACTAGCTAAAGTTAATATGATTATGTAAAGTAATATTTTATCATAAAAAGGACATGTATGTGAGTTAAAACGAACACAAATTATTATTTGCAAAAGAATGATAGTAAAGACTAAAGATTTCAATCTCCAGGATCGGATACAAATTTTATAGTAGTTTTGTTATTATATATAGTTAAAAGTTCCAAATGAAAATAAGGTGGTTTTTTGAAACATGTATGTTTGACTTATAATATTATTTGGCTAGCACTGATGTGGGTAATTTAGAAGGAGAGAAATATGCGTATTTTTCGGTATAAAGATGAACTCTTACAATTTTTAAGTGGAAAAGTCAAACTTCATTCTTTTTGTTGGTTGAAATCGAAATATGTTACATTCGATTTTCATTACCACTATTGGAGGTTTAACCATATTTTTTGTTTGATTGTTGTATCTTAGTGTCATCTTAGCGTTTCTATGTTTCATCACTTTGGTTGTAACTTGTAACTGGGTAACTTTCTTTAAGTTCTCTCTCACATATCTTGAGTGGAGGGACTTATTTCGGTTAGTAATATATTTTATTTTGATATTTTTTTTAAAAAAATTATTGTTTTTATGCATGTTTAAATGTTGAGTTTGATAATTTTAACATCCATTTGAATTATAAGATCACACTTCAAATAAATGCATAGGAATAAAGTTTTTCCATCTCATTAAGTCTTTGATCTTTCACTATTATTCTTTGAGAGAGATCTTGAACTTTCATTTGTGAATTAGATCAATTGTGATAGTTTCAATGTACTGTTTTTTGTATTTGTATTCATGTGTTATGTAACACCCATGTATTCCATAAGCTATATTTCCGTGTGTGTCTACATAGAATAATTGTTTACATCTTTTGAGAAGCATGAATTTTGTAATTTCCCACATTTTTAGGGAGGGTTACCAATTGGATGAGAAGCTAGCCAATTTAGGGTTATGTTTCAAAAACTTTGTTTGGTTTAATAAAATTCGTTTGATTATTCTCCAATATTATCAATGAAATATTTTCTAGGATTGCCCTATTTTAAATTTTCTTGATTAGGGATGGTTTTGGTTCTTGTCCCCCTTCCACTCATTCTTGTTTGTTTATTTCTTTTTATTTATCAATTTGGTGCTCCCTAGGCCCCCTAGTCTCACCATTTGCTTTAAAAAATGTGTGTGTAACTATTATTTTAGCTGATTTTACCTGTGTATCTGTGTTGGTAATAATTCTTTTATTTTTGTAGGCATTAAATTAATAATAAGTTTGTGCATAGTTATATTCTAGTTACTTCTAAACCCGCATTTCATTTTTATTAATTATATCTATAAATAATTATCTTGAGATATGATTAATATTTTAGAGTCTCTTTTAATTATAGAAGTGTTAAAAATGAGATTACGTGACTTTTACTCCCTTCTATTTAGAGTAATGATATTTGTATGACCATTTGTGACAACTTTTTTTTCTTTTTTATGTGAGAGATGTTCAAAAGTTGTCTTAAAATTATTATATAAATATCATTTCTCTTCTATTTATAACCTTATTGATTTGTCTTATGTTACTCACACCCCCTTTGGAATAGACCAAACTTAATTCACCTCTTTCTAGTAAATCTATACGTGCACACATCCTTCATTTCTATAATATGATAACGTGAAATTTCAATATGAGTGAAATATGAATTCGAAAGCTTTATAAGGTGCCGTTTGATTTAATTCAAATGAGTGTGTGGTTTTTTTTTTTTTTTTCACATGCTAACCAAGATATCCCAACTATGCTGGTATCCTTTGGGTATCACTTATCATATGCAACAATCTAATAATTTTATTCATTCATGAAAAAAAAAAGGGAAAAAAAAAACAAGATCATTGGGCGGGCGTGGTTCTAGCTATGCCAATACCCAACAGAACAAAATAAAAAATTTAAAGCAGCTCCCTCGTTAAAAATCCTGAAGGTGAGAAAAATAAAAGAAGGAGGATTGAATTGTGTTACTTTTTCTTCTTTGAAAAAATGACTAAGAACAAAGATCAGGTTCTGACGGAGTTCAGAATCTGAGTCTAAGGTTCTGAGTCAAACACAGAGTTTCAGAGTCTGAGTGAAACTTCAAATTCTGATGCATCGGATATGAGTATATATATATCCAGTTTTTTCTTCATTTATCCTTTAAAAAATGTAACAAACTAGATGAGTATATTTATACTTACTTATTCATTATCCCAATTATATCATAAACAACTTTTTCTATAATAATGATTGTTGTTGGTGTCATTAAAAAAAAATAAGAATTTAGATTATATTTTTTTGTTATATTGTTGGTGGCATTGCAATGGATAATCATGATTAGTTTGGTTTGTTATAATTTGAAAGTAACAAACATTTATATTTTTAGTTTTAATAAAAATCAAAATTTCATAAAAAAACACCGTTCATAATTTTCCAATGTTAGCGCAATAAAAAGAGCGGAAAGACGGATATGTGAGTGCTCGTCTTTTCACTACTAATTTATAATAACTCTAACTTGTCATGTATTTCTTTGTAGTGTAACAATGACTTTCGTTTAATTTCTTATATCTTAATATACAACAACAACAACAACCAAGCCTTATCCCACTAAGTGGGGTCGTCTACATGGATCGAGTTACGCCATAATGTTCTATTTAAAACAATATTTGGATCCAACTCATTTACCTCTAAATCTTTCCTAGTACTTTCTCTTATAGTTTTTCTAAGTCTTCATCCATCTCTTCTAATATATCTCTTCTCCATTTGATATACTTTTAGTACTACAACATCTACTTGTCTTCTCTCTACATGCCCAAACCACTTAAGCCTATTTTCTACCATCTTTTCTACTATATGTGCTACCCAAACTCTCACTCTAATGGTATCATGCCTAATCCTATCACGTCTAGTTTTGCGACTCATTCAACACAACATCTTCATCTCCGCTACACTTACTTGATTCTCGTGTTGATTTTTAACTACTCAACACTCTGTACCATACAACATCGCCGGTTTGACCGCTGTCCGATATAATTTTCCTTTCAATTTAAATGGTACTTTCTTATCGCATAAAACACATGAGACTTTTAATATACACCGGATACAAAAAAAAATCACTAAATATACCAAAAAAGAAAGTAGAAGATTCCACTAAAGAATTAAAATAAGATTGATTGAAATCCATAAGTAAAACTATCCACATGATCATCTTGATCCATTGTTCAGAAAATTATATTATATACACAATGGGAACAATCGAATTTAATTAAGTATTCACAATGGGACCTATCAGATTTAAATACCAAAAGCTACAAATCAATTGATTTGCTTCCTTTAAATGGAGTTCTTGTTTCCATATTGAAGTCATGCTTGCATTGAATTCTTCATCTGATCATCCAGCCATAGGTTTGTTTCCAAACTGCAAATTAAAGTCACCAAATATATTACACATTATATATCATATATATAGAATTTGCCGAAAAAAAATATTATACATATAGAAACACACTACATCCTTTATTTCACATTAACCAAAAATTGAGCAAAGATAAAAGTTCAGACCTATAAAAAATGCGAGAAATGCATATATATACTCATGAGGTAACTTTGGTTAAAATATAATAAAACTCAATAGAGATGCACATACAAAAGATAATTTACATACAACTTACAAAAGAAAAAAAATGATATTGAACATTTTTTTTTCCCTAATAGATTGTTTCCACTGGATTTTTTTTGCTGAAATAGCGAATTTAATGTATAAGCTGAATGCATTGATCACAAAGGGGAATCCTACCTACCCAAATATCCTTCCAAAACTTTGTTCTTCCTCCATTTCCAACCTTTTTCATCACCTCACCTTTGAACCAATTTGCACCAACCACATTTTCCAACAAAGCTAAATCCTTTCAACCAAATCGAAGCATACATAGGCCAAGCAGCACTTCCCTAATCCACCAAACTTCTAATATATTCCCCATATTTGCCATCAACACCACCTTCCAAAAGGAGACCTCCATTTGGATCAACTTCCGCCTCCACTTTGTCAAAAGGCTCAAATTAACCAATCTTACATCTCTCACTCCTAATCCCTCTTGCTTTTCGGTTTACAAATCGTTCTCCACTTCTTCCACCAAATTTTTGCACCACTTCTTACTGCACCCCAAAAAAAATCTTTTTGAATACATACTATCTTACGCCACATCTTCATCGGCATCTTCCAAAAAGAAAGACAAAAAATAGAGATCCCATTTAACACTAAAGTCAATAAAACTATTCACCCACCCAGACTAACATACTTTTTCCCCCAAGAATTCAATCTCTTATTAAAGTGATCCAATGTAGACAACTTTCTTGGATTAACCCCGACCGATAAGCCTAAATATTTAAACATAATTGAACCTTCACTACAATCTAAGAAATTACAAACCATCGCCATATAGAAAATATCTTGGGACATTCATCCCACCAAACAACGTTTTGTAAAGTTAACCGTCAAACCGGATACCATCTCTAAACCTCTCGACGCGGCCTTTAACGACCAATGGTTATCTATAGTTTCTTCGCCTATGCTAGCGTCGTCCAAAGGCAATCCTATTAGAAGTAACTCTATATGCCAGATTGGAACCTAACTCTTTTTTCTTTTAATTAATCTCCCCCAAATACTCATTGAACAAACACATGCCATACATATACTTAATTATAAGGTAACATATATTGATATTCCCCCAAGAATCCAATCTCCTATTCAAGTGATCCAACGACGGCTCCCATGTAAACAACTTTCTTGGATTATCCCCGACCGATAAGCCTAAATATTTAATCAGAATTGAACCTTCACAACAATTTTAAAAATTACAAGCCATCACCATATATAAAATCTCTTGGGACATTCACCCCCACCAAACAAATTTTTGAAAAGTAAACCTTCAAATCGGATACCATCTCAAAACATCTAAACACGGCCTTTAGTGTCCAATGGTTATACACCATTTCTTCGCATATGCTAGCGTCGGCCAAAAGTAATCCTATTAGAAGTAACTCTTTATTCCGGATTGGAACCTAACTCCTTTTTTTTTTATTAATCTCCCCCAAATACTCATTGAACAAACACATGATACGTATACTTAATTATAAGGCAACGTATATTTATTAAAAATATGCAATAAAGGATATGTAAGTAGCAGTTTATACAATACCAAAGTTAAACAAAATAAATATATTTAAAAGAACAAGTTGATACCTGCAATAGTCAACATCATCCAAGAGGTCATCTATGTTGAGAAGAACATCATCATCCAAACTTTCAAATTTATAGCCATCGAATTCTTCTATGACATCGACATCACTATTGCTAACCCTCGTTGTATTCATAGGATTTATATTCGTCTTTGTATCAATTATAGTATTATTAACATCATGAGGGATGATGTCACTAATATAAGAAGAAGATGCTATCATCATATTATCACCATAATTGTTGAACACTGGATTGCTTGGAATTTGCGAACTCGTATAAGGTAGGGAGGAATGAAGATTTTGTTGTTGTGAATGGTTGTTTAGCTTACAATAAGCTAGTAACCTATTTGTTAGATTTAACTCTACAATAGACTCAATTAACATACCTTGATATTGCTTAATAACAGCAAGACATCCATGAACTGGGAATTTTGCACGAATCTTCGACTCAAAAATAATTGATTTCATTGCTTCATCTCTTTTATCACTGTCCTTGATTTCGTTTAGTATCTTTTGTATGTTGGAAACACCAAACAAACGATGAGCTTCGCCGAACATTTTTGGTTTATCGGCTGGAAAATAAGGAGCTAAAACACATTCACTCGTACACTTTCTTCTTTGATACTTGCATGCTGCACAAGCCTTGTTTGTTTTCATGATCGTCATCTCGAAAGTGAATAGGTTTTCAAAAGAAACAAAAAGGGAAAGAGGGTTTTTAATTAGATCTAATTGAGAGCGGGAGAAGAAAGATTTTGAACAACTTAAACCTTTATTTACTCCTACTTATAAGCATGTTAATGGATAAGAAGAATTGGTCAAAGAAAAAATGGATAAGCATAAAGTTATTTTCTTTTATTGTTACGGGGGAGGTCAAGTATTTTTGCTTTCAAGGGAGCATTAAGTAATTTTTTATATTAGGAATACTTTTATTTTGTTGAAAGGTTATATAGTAATCTTATAAACTTCCCTAAAAAAACGTAATCTTATAAACTATATTCTTCCATCTAAAAAAATCCGGCTCCTCTGAAATCATCAACTTACTTTAGATTGTAAAGTAAAAAATATCAAATGTTAATTAACAAATTAAAGATATATATTGTTGATACATTATAACAAATGGTCAACGCACGAAAAGCACGAGCGTATGTATTCTCCTCAATTTACATTGACCCAAGCATGGTTTTCTACATATTAGGAAGTGATACATTTTTTTTCTTTTTTAAAAAACAAGACATGTAGCATTTCTTCTCTTTCGTATCGTAACATTTAGCATTGCTCTTATAACAAACAAATCACAAGTTTGTTAAAATAACAACACTTGATTTTCTCACTTTACTTTAAAGACCCTTCCTAAAAAAAATGTACTATGATATTTTTATAAAAACAGCTATCATATTAAAAAAAAAAAATGGGTCGACGTGATACCTTCCTCTAATCCTAGTAAATTCAAGATAACTTTTAAAAATCAGGTGTATTCCTTTTCACTATTAAAAAAAGTAAAATAAAATGTCGTATTTCTTCTCTTATTTATTTATTAATGTATTTCCCGACGTTATTTGGCTTACATATATAATATTACCGTTAGGGTTATCTATACTATGGTATAAAGAAAATATGATATTTTGGGCTGGTGTGTTTTTTTTTCTCTTTTCAATTATATCCTTAAACAAATTTGAATATAACAATTTTTGTTGGTGTCATTCGAGAAGATAAGAATGTGCATAATATTTGTTATATTTTTTTGAAAGATATTAGATTTGTTATATTGTTGGTATCATTAAAAAAGATAAGTATAGTTTGTTACAATATAAAATGAAAAATATTTATTATCTATTTCTGTAATTTTAATCAAAATCAAAATAATTTTAATCAAAATTTCAAAAAAGAAAATTATTGTTCGTAATTTATATGCATTAACGCAATAAGAAAACGAGACAGACGGACACGGAGTGCCCGTCTCAACGCTAGTAGGTATAATATTCAATAAAAGTTCATTTATGTTAGAAATAATAAAAGAAAAAGATTACTTATATTATAACCCATAATTTATTAAATGAACTATTAACCTCTACCTAAAATATAAAATAAATAAATTCTAGTTATGTAAGTTGAAATAATAATCAAGAATATGTGTTTGGAATGAATAAATAGGTATATGTAAGAAAAAATTTATTTCCTTACACATAAAATTGATTAAAATAAATAAATTAATTTTAATCAAATTAGCATTTAAATTTTATACTCTATCCATTTATTTATTAAAAAATGAATCATCTATTAAAAAAAATTGGTTACTTAAAAGTTTAGGTGGGCTTCGGGTGTTCACCAAGACCAGGGAAGACCTTAAACTCAAAGAATGTTTACAAAGACACTTACATCATCCACCAGAGATGTAAGTGAACGAGATGATAAATTAGATATGTAGGTTAATATATATATATATATATTTGAGGTGAATAAAGTGATAATTAAAATAGTTATTTTTGGGAAGAATGCCTCTGCTAGGGTTTGTGCAACCTGCGTCGTCTTGTCCATTCCAATCGGTTCTCTAATTCATGCTGCCTGCAATTGGATCACGTCATCTTTTTGGCAAATTCGGCGGAGAATTGGCAATTAGCAAAAGCACCGCTTCACACAATTCACACATTATTGATTTACGCGGCCTGCACGTGATTCTACGGTTCAATTCAATTCCTAATTGGCTTTCAACAATAAATCTTTGCTCTGTTTGGCTTTGCTGTAACCGAGTGATTGTGCAATTGGATTCATCATCAGTCTGGTTCCAGCTCCTAGTGCCTCGCCATGTTTGATTGGCAGGCTGAACTTGCGACTCCGGTTCCTCCTTCACCCACCGCGCAAGCACGGCTTTCTTCTTCTGCAGTGGCTGTTTCTTCAAAATCTTTCGCGCAGGCAACACTTTCTTCGTCTGCCAGGGCTGCTACTACAAGACCGTCCTTTGCACAGGCTGTCAAAGGACCTCAGGTACACTTCTCTGATCCGCTTCCCACACCGTCAATTCGTGGGGAAACACTTTCCATTAAGATTACACATGAGGCTTATGTTCGAGGGTTAGAAGCGTGTATGGTTAACCTTCGGGGCAGACTAGTTTTGAACAAGGGGGATAAACCATACTCTTCCACGGATATCGTTGCAAAGCTGCAACAACTATGGAAGACTAATGGACAATGGCGTATGCTCTCCCTGGGTCGGGGGTATTATGAATTCTCTTTTGCTTCTTATGATGACTTACGATTAGTTTGGGCAGCAGGTACGGTCAATTTGAAACCGGGTGTGTTACGTTTATTTGAATGGACGAAGGACTTTAACGCTCACACACAACGACAGACACATACTTAGGTTTGGATAAGATTGTGGGAATTGCCGCAGAAATATTGGATGGAGCGAACTCTGTATGAGATAGCAGGGGCTGTCGGGACACCGTTGTTAATTGATAATGTTACTAAGAACAGGCTGTTTGGACACTATGCTAGGGTGTTGGTGGATTTATATCTTTCCAAAGTTATATTTTACGAAGTTATGGTAGAACGGGAAGGTTTTGCATTCCCGGTGGAGATTGAATATGAGGGGTTGCCGGATTTTTGTACTCATTGTAAAAGCATTGGCCATAATGTAACGTCTTGCCGATGGTTACGTCCGAACAAAGCAGACAAACAAGAGAAGCACATTCCAGTTGAGAAAGGGAAGAAGCCGATACATTCACAGAAACAGTACACGCAAGGGTGGAAGCCACGGGATAATTCAGATGGCATTGGATCATCTAAGGCTTTTGAAGCTGCAGCCCCTCAGCAGCAGCAGGAGGCTCACGCAGATAAGGCCCTTGAGATTGCAACCATTCAGCAAGAGAGCCTGGATGTCGCACCACACAGTAAACAAATTCAAGAACAACCCGCTACAATGGTCTCGGCCTCTCAAGTACAGGCTGTTGAACTTGCTGCTAAGCCGATTAATGCATCCTCCACTTCCTTCAGTTTTGCTCTGCAAAATGTGTCAGATGTAATTCCTCACATGCCTCTGCCTCATCCGACTAGCAGTGTGTTGGAATTGGTCCAAGTAGGGCACATAGACGTGCATTCAGGTGTAGTGGAGCAGATGAGTCCGGAATCGAGGGAGGTGGTTGTTCCCAAGGTTCCTGAGGCGACTGCTACGCTTTCACCCCCATTAGCGCACAAAGACGTACAAGATATTTCTATTGAGATGGTCTCCTCCGCTTCTGATAGGGAGGTGTCACTGGTTCAACATGTTGTCGCGCACGCTGACGTGCAATCTAGCTCTCCTACAGGTCATGTTCTTCCTTTTGAGACAGGTGTGGTAACGGATGTCGCGGCTCCAACTGATAGTAATACTGTTTTCGATGTGTATGGAGAAACACACAGTAATTCGAACATTCAACATGACTTGGAACTCTGGCGTAGAATTCGTGAGTATGATCAGAAGTCAGCTGAAATGCCCTTCACACCGGTGTTATCTAAGAAACAGAAACAACAAGTCAAGAAACAATTTCAGATTGGTAAGCCGCCGTATAGAACCCGTTCCAGGGGTGAGTTATCTTAGATTGCAGTCCTTAGGGTTCGTTGTGGTATGCTTAGCTACTTGTTTCCTTAGGCTGTTGTTTTTCTTGCTTCCGTTTTTCTTTTTCTTCTTGGAGGGTTTTGGTCTAGTCCCCCCTCTTGTATTTTCTTTTCTCTTTTTTAATAAATTTTTTGAGCTTGGAGGCATTCGATGGGGATTCATCGGGGTGCCAACCTAGTTGGGATGTCGTTGCTTCTCCTTGATGCATGCCCATGCTCCTGGCTTAACAAAAATATATATATATATATATATATATATATATATATATATATATATATATATATATATATATATGTGTGTATATATATAATCAATAATAATAATAATAATAATAACAACAACAACAACAACAACAACAAACTTGTTATCTAAGAGAACTTGAACAAGATGATAAGAGATATCTTCTAGCTTAATCAGAGGTCATGTGTTATTTGATTTGATTTCAACCCTAGGAATGCAACAATGTTAAATCCTTTGAGAAGAGTTTTGTCAATCATTGTGGGCATACCCGATTTGATGGATTAGTCTTTATAGTTTTACGTAGAGGTTACTTGGTTCATGCAAAAAGAAAATAATAGACCTTTTAAAAATATAGTAATAGTTTTTCAAAAAAAAACATAGAAATAGTGTCAGTTATTAATTAGATGACAAAAAAATATAAGCATGACATGTGCAGACAAAATCCACCATAGGCATAAAGTGGATAGTGTAACTGCTACATGGAAGTAATGATATATGTACTTAGAGCTTAAAATGATAAATTAAATATGTAGTTTGTTGAGATATTTATACTACATAAAAAAAAATCAATTTTTTTAATTAAAAAATTGTATAAATAACACATGTGCATAATAAATTAAATACAATTTTTTTCCCTAAAATTCAAAATTAAATAATATTTCAAAAAAATTAAAATTAAAATTATTGAATCAAATTATTTTATAGTTAAAATTTGAATCCAGTTAAGATGCTAAAATATAAAGAAGTGATGATATTTAAACTTTATTTAAAAATTTGATTACGAAGATAATATCTTAAAATGTGTAGGTGATTTAAAGTTGATGTGGCTTTTTAGATATTTTTGCTAGATAAAATTATTTAATTTTGTAAACATAAACAAATTATGATAATGAACATAAGAGAGGTCATGTACATAAAAAAACAAGTGGGATCGATACAAAGGGCACGCCAAAGAAGAATAAGCATATTGTTGAATCTACAAAGACACCAAATCATTTCAAGCAATTTGCTGAACTCTGGAATAGTTCGGATTATGGAAACCGAAATATGGTTCGGATTCTATAATCCTAGCAAAGAGTATTTAAAAAAAAAAAAATAGGGCTCCCCAGAAAGGTGGGAAGCTAATGACCTAATAATTACTTCTATATTTATAATTAAGGCCCACAAGTAGCCACACCAATGATAAAAAAAAAAGTAGGGAAATTGCTCTTCCCCAGTACAAAAATGCTCATTCCCGAAAAAAATGACCAAAATACCCCTGCGTGACTTAAGTCACGCTCGGTATATATCAACATGACTTAACTCACGCTGGCGTATAACTTGTGTGACTTAAGTCACGCTGGTGTATGATCTACGTGACTTAACTCACGCTCGGTAGATGTCAGCGTGACTTAAGTCACGCTGCGTTCATTTATAACCTAGACAGAACATCACTTCTCCATTTCACATCTCAAATCTCTAAAAAATCGCCCAAATATATTGGAATGCATTCCTTTTTGTCATGACTCATCTTATATGAAGGGACTCGATGAGATAACTTATATAGTTGATTCGGTAGAATAGATGTGTTGTGTTCTCTTCATTCTTTTGAGTTTTCAAAGAGACTTGCAAATTTTTACACTAAGTATAAAACACTTCAATGCCAACATTTTCGGCTAACTTTCATGAATTTAATTTTAATCCAACATCATGATGATATAACATCCTTGGGAATTTAATGTAATATAATGTAAGATAACGCTTCGTTTATTTGAACGGAGATGATATTATAACTAAATAAATTTGTCGTATTCTATTAATTCTCGAATTTATTATGCGTACTTGTGTATTGTTAGTTATGATTTATTTTGGATCATGATTGAATTGTTGTTATTGTTGTTTCTAAGTCATGACATGCTTTTAAAAAATGAACATAACATATTGTATATGTGGGGTCTTCAAAAAATATTATCTTTGTGCAAAATTAGTGAAAAAATAACTTATCTAAAACAAGCGTGATTTAAGGGTCTGTTTGGTTCAACGGAGGGGAGGGGAGGGGAGGGAAGGGGACGGGTGAGATTTTAATTAAAAATGTGTTTGGTTCACATGAGGAGGGGAGGGATTTTAAAATTAATGTACTGTTTTACCCTTAAACTTAATTAAATATAAGATGATGTTTGTTTTTACATAAAACAAATAAGAGTGATAGATAACATGAAAATAAAAATTGTTACAACGATAATATAACATAATAATAATAAAAGTTGTTACAAGGATAATATAACCTAATAATAAAAGTTGTTACAAGATAGTATAACCGAATAATAATAATAGTTGTTACAAGGATAATATTGAGATTTTAAATTAATCTAAGGATAATTTTGACAATGTAATAAAATTTTAAAGAGACACCCTCCCCTTCCCTTCTAAAATTGAACCAAACACATCAAATTAAAATATTCCCTCCCCTCCCCTCCCCTTCAAAACTCTCGAACCAAACAGACCTTAAGTCACGCAGGTTATACACCTGCGTGACTTAAGTCACGTTGATATACCGAGCGTAACTTAAGTCACACATGTTATACATCAGCGTGACTTAAGTCACGTTGATAAACCGAACATTACTTAAGTCACACTGTTGCATAACCTGCGTGACTTAAGTCACGCTGGGGGTATTTTTGTTAGTATGTATAAAAGTGAACAATTTTGTTTGAGTAAGAGCAATTTTCAAAAAGTAGCCACTCCAAGTGATAATCCCCGGGAAACAAAGCCTTGCAACCTGAAACATAGGCCCATATCCAAAAATAAAAAGACACAGATAGCAGTAACGACTGCAACAGCTGCCAATAATTCAGGAGAGCACCCTTCAATTGCCTAAAATGTCATCTTGACTATCACGGCCTTAACCTACACTCTACAGAAATAAAAAACTACACTTTAAGGCAAACGTTAAATTGAAAATGAGGAGGACTATTAACCTCTGCTACCAAGAGACGACGTCTGTCATCGTTGAGATTAAAAATATTTTAGTGTAAGTGAGTATTTTGGGGTTGCAAAATAGAAGCTAAATCAAACTACATAATTTATAATGACTCTAACTTGTCATGTATTTCTCTGTAGTGTAACAATGGTTTTCTTTTAATTTCTTATATCATAGTAGTATACACCACTCAACAAAAAAGATACCACTAAATATACCCAAAAAATTAAAGAAGTTGCCACTAAAGAATTAGAATAAGATTATCCACATGATCATCTTGATCAATTGTTCAGAAAATTATATTCACAATGGGGACAAAGAATTTAAATAAGTATTCACAATGGGACATCAAATTTAAATAAATATTCACAATTGGGACATCGATCAGATTTATATGCCAAAAGCTACAAATCATTAGAGTGCTTGTTTCCATATCCAAGACATGCATGCATTGAGTTCTTCAATTGATCATTCTGCCACTGGTTTGATTCCATACTGCAAATTAAAGTCACCAAATATATTACACCACATTATATATATATATATATATATATATATATATATATATATATATATATATATATATATATATATATAAACACTACAACCTTTATTTCGCATTAACCAAAATTAAGTAAACATCAAAGTTCAGAACAATAAAAAATGTAAGTAGAAAAAAAAATGCAAGAAATGTAAGTAAGTGAAGAATATAGGTCCTTCTCATAGACCAAATATTAAACAATGTGTAAACCATCAAGTTAATCTCTGACGTTGTAGGGGACACTTAAATAGGTCAGTAAGATTATGATTATTTCAAAAGAGGTCGCCGGCTCTATTAAAATGTCGGTATTATGCTTATATTTTACTACTTACTATGAATTAAGTCTCTTTATTTGACAAATTACCATTAATGTGATTTTAAGTTTTACAATTAATTTAGTATGTATCATATTTTGACTAATATGAGTAAAATATAATGATGTTTTCCTTAAAAAAAATATAACAATGTTCAATAGAGATGCACATACAAAAGATAATTTACACATAACTTACAAAAGAAAAAAAAAATATATTCACAGACATATATTGCACTTTTTCTTTTTCCTAATAGTTTTCTACTGGATGTATATAATCTATTACAGGTATCTCTTTCTGCTGGATTGGAACCTAACTCTATTTTTTTTTTTTTATTAATCTCCCCCAAATACTTAGTGAACAAACACATAGCATACATATACTTAATTATAAGGTAACATATTAAGGATCTTATCTGTATTATGAGTGGTTTTCAAACTCTCTTAGTTGTATTCTTTATTAGTCGCATTATTGTGTAACTCTATGGCTAATGTATTATTTGTACTTCTATCATTATTATCTAATATATTTAATTTTGCCGTAATAAAAAAGGTAACATATATTGATTAAAAGATATGAAATGAAGGATATATACAAGGCCGGCCCTGTAAAACTATACCAAGGCCCTTGGAACAGGACATCAAACTTAGGGCCCTCAAAATTTTAAAATTTGTAGCTACAAAAAAGGCTTAAAATACAATAATTTTTCGTAGGTAAAAGCTTGGAATACAATAATTTTGTTGTCGATTATACATTGTTCATGGGTATATATATATATATATATATATATATATATATATATATATATATATGGGTTAAAAGTCATGTAAGTATCATTACTACATGGTAGATGTTTGTCCCGATATGTGTGTTGAATTTTCTTTTTTTCAATACTTTTTAAACGAAAATTGTCAACCCTAGATATATGAGTAGCATTTATATAATAATAACAAAGGTAAACCAAAAAAAAAAAAACTAATACTTAAAAGAACAAGTTGATACCTGTGTTGAATTCAGATTCATCTATACTCCAGAATTCATCTATATTAAAATCATCCCAACTGGGTAACTTATCAGTATCTGGAAATCTTTCTTTTTCCCCGGAATCAACACTGCCATCAAGGTCGTCCAATTCTTCATTATCAGATAATCCTTTTGTTACCATCAAATGATCAAAATAGTCTTCCATGACATTATCAATCAATTGTGCAACCCTTGTTGTATCAGAAGAATTTATATCCGGCTTTGTATCGATTGGAGAGTTGTTAACCTGAGGGGTGATGTCACTAATATAAGAAGATGGTATCATCATATTATTTTCACAATTGTTATAATAATTACCAACATCACCATAATTGTTAACCTGAGGAGTATTTGGAATTTGAGAACTAGTAGAAGGTATGGAGGAATAAAGATTTTGTTGTTGTAAATGGTTGTTTCGCTTACAATAAGCTAATAGCCATTTTGCTTGATTTAACTCTTTAGAAGACTCGTTTATCATACCTTCATACAGCTTAATGACACCAAGACATCCATGAATAGGGAATTTTGCACGAATTTTCGACTCAAATATAATTGATGTCATTGCTTCATCTCTTTGTTCCCCATCCTTAATTTCGTTTAGTATCTTCTGTATGTTGGAAACACCAAACAAACGATGAGCGTCGCCGAACATCTTTGGTTCATCGGCCGGAAAATAAGGAGCTAAAACACACTCTCTAGTGCACTTTCTTCTTTGATACTTGCATGCTGCACAAGCCTTGTTTGGTTTGATGATATTCATTGGGAGAATGAATAGGTTTTCAAACAAAACGATGAAGAGAAAGAGGAGGGTTTCTAATTAGGTTGAGAACCCTAACTGGTTTCAAATCCTATTTTCCCTCCTTAGCGGATAATAATGTTATTGCTATACTGGATAAGCAAAAATGGATATGCATAACGTAATTAATTAATTATTTTTTTTAAAGTATTAATAGATGATTAATTGTCTCATGAACAGTATTTTATTTTATTTTTTTGTCAAAAAATATTTTATTTTATTTAAGGTAAAAATGATTTTCACACTTTCCTCTTTTAAACGCAACCTCCCGATGAGTTTAAAAAAGTAAGTTTCCTCTTTTGATATTGATAAAAATAAAACAATATTTAATATTTAAAGGGCTTCTAAAAAAATATTTAATGGAATTTTTTAGAATACATTGATAATTTGAAGTGTGTTGCTATTTTTATTTTCACAGTTTTATATTTTTGGAAGGACCAAATTCATAAGCAAAAACTTCATGCCTTGTTATTTTCATATTATTTGGATATAAGGAATCATACATTTTCCTGAAAGACTAGTGGAATTCGTAAAATATATAAAAATATTTTATATATGAACCCGCTCAAGAAACAAAAATGCTTGTTTATGTGTTTTCAATTACAGTGGAATTTTTTTTTAATTTGGACATTTACTCAAAAAATAAAAATTAATTTGGACATAAACATAAACATTGTGTATATTCTTACAAACTTGATCTTCCTCTTAATTGATATTCTATGTACTCGGGTAATATATGGAGTGAAATTGATGGATACTAATAATGTTAGGTCACTAAAGATAAGCTGAATTGGCTTTGGTTTATATAACAAACAATTTCGGTGGGCTATTTTTGGATTTTTGGATTTTTCACGGTGTGAATTTCGGTGAGCTATCTTCTTAAGGTCTCGAGTTCGATTTTTCACAGTGTGAATTTTGATGGGCTATTTTTGGATTTTTTTTTTCTATTATACCCTCATTTATACCATTAATAAATTTCTATTTTTTTTCCATACACTCTCCTTTTCTAATAAATTTGATTCTCATATTTTCTCATATAACAAACAATTGTGATACATTTTTCCTCTCCCGAATAAAATCCTTCTTCTCCTTCTCATTCTCGTTCTTCTTCTCATGCTCCTCCTCCTCCTCCCCCTCCTCCTCCTTATCTCCCTTTCTAATAAATTTGATTCGCGTCTTTTCTCTCATAACCAACAATTTTGATACATTTTCCCTCTCCCGAATAAAATCCATTTTTTTCACACACACAAACACTTGAGCCTATGACTTCAACTCTTACTTTACTTGAATTTTCCAACTTCTTGGGTTTTCTATTTGCTATATCCTAATGTCCGATTAATATATTTTGCCATTTTATATATTTTTTTTTAAAAAAATAGATGTTTTGCCATCTTTCGAAGAAAAAAAAAACTCACATAGTTAAATGTGGTATGATTATGTACATAAATAACTCGCATTGTTATTCATCTTTTATAACTAGTTATTCATAGAGAGAATGTAATAGTGGCATATTGTGACAAAATTACTAATAATTTAGTTCCATAGAAACTACAACAAAGAGGTATGGAGTCTTCTAATTGTGGTTGGTTTAGATGCATGCACTTTCTTTTATTTCACATGCATGTTAGAATTGTTTTTTCTAGTTTATTAGTGGTTTTCGACTTAATGGTTCACATGTTGGGATTTACTAACAAGGAAAAGCATGAAAGATATGCAATTATGCATTGCTCAATAATGGTAATTATGGTTTTTTTTAACAGCTAAACTTTATTAAAACAGAGGCTCAAGAAAAGCCACAGGACAGACACAAATACACAATAGTAGCAATAGAAAAAAACAGCAGAAAAATAAACATAAAAACTCTGCCCACAGAACAGCAGCAGCGCTAAAACACACTGCCTGCAGCCACCAGAACGGAAAAAAAAAACCCCACAACTCCTACACAGCCACTGCACTGCACAGTAAACCAACACAGCTACCGCACGATACACTCTCTCGGATTTCAACACCACTCATAGTACAAAGAAGCCGGCACTAACAACCTGGTAAAACTCCAATTCAACGATAATACTTGGACGTTATCGAATAATTCATCCACCTCCTTTGCGCGATTGTTAAAAATCCTATCATTCCGCTTTGTCCAAATCACCCAAATTGAGGCGTGCCAAATTAAGCAAAACCCTCTCCTACTCTTTTTATTGCAGACCTCGTTGTGCAGCAGTTCAGATGCACGAATAAATTTGGCGGGGTAACTATCGTCATTTGCAGCCAACATAGCACCTTAAGCCAAATCCGAGATACCACATTGCAGTGTAAAAATAGATGTGTATTCGTCTCGTCTTCTCTTCCTCATTGCAAAACACACAGCTGGTCGACACATCCTGGCCGAGACAGCCCCGTCTAGCTAGATTGATCCGGGTAGGAATTCTATCCAATAACAAGGTCCACGAAAACGCTACAACTTTTGACGGTGCCGGGCTTTTCCACAAATACTTAAACACCACTTCCTCCCCATGGCTCCCTCCATTCTCCACTAAACACAACCTCTCAAGAAGAGAATATCACGGCTTTACCGAGAACTCTCCATAAACTCCCTGAGACCATCGCCAAGTGTCCACTCCCGTTGAAAAACTAGAGGTGTCTAGTATTAACAACAGATCCTGCAACATATCATCCTCCCATGCAAACAGTTCACGGCGCCAAGACAAATTCCACACCCTGCCACTTCCCACGCCCTCACCCATCTCCCCCACACAGGATTCCTTTTGATTAGATATCGAGAACAAACGAGGGAAAGATAACTGAAGGCTGTTTTCTCCTACCCACTTATCCTTCCAAAACATAGGGCTCCTACCATTCCCCACTTTACGCATAACCTCTGACTCGAACCAGCCAGCCCCCCTCCCATTATTCCCATCACCAATAACTCCTTCCACCAAGTAGATACAATTCGAGGCCAGACCTCACTACTCAAGTCCACCACTCCACACGCCCTTGTGCCATATTTCTCCATTAGAACCCTCTTCCAAAGAGGCCTATCCTCTTGAAGCAACCTCCACCTCCATTTTGCTAGAACTAAGATTTATCAATTTTATTTCTCTAACTCCAAGCCCTCCCTTACTACGAGGTTGGCACACCCTCCTCCACTTCACCCAAGCTATCCTCCTTCCACCCCTCACCCCTCCCCATAAAAAGTTCCGTTGGATCTTCACCACCTCCTTAATCACACTAGTCGGCAACTTGAAGAGAGACAAATAAAAGATAGGCACCGAGTTCAAGACGGAGTTTACAAGAACAATCCTTCCTCCTAGGCTAATATATTTATTTCCCCACGACAAAAGTCTCCCCCGCAATTTCTCCAACAAGGGTTCCCAAGTACTTTTCTTACTCACTTTTGCTCCTACTGGGAGACCCAAATACGTAAATGGGAAAGAGCCTTGGCTACAATTTAAAAAATCACAAGCCATCTCCATGAACTTCGAAGACACATTCACCCCCACCAAGCAACTCTTATAGAAATTCACCTTCAAACCCGAGACCATTTCAAAACCCCTCAACATAGCTTTCAATGTCCACAAATTATCTTTCGTCGCTTCTCCGATACAAAGAGTGTCGTCGGCATATTTTAGATGCGAAATCACCGTACCCCCCGCACCGACCTCAAAACCTTTCAAAAGGATTGTATTAACCGCATTTGACATCAAGCCACTAAATCCTTCCGCAAAAATGAGGAAAAGAAACGGTGCCTACGGATCGCCTTGTTTAAGCCCACGATGAATATTTATTTCCTCCGTCGGGCTCCCATTGACAAGAATCGACATACTACCTCCACACACGCAAGCTTTCATCCACGTCACCCACTTATCACAAAAATCCACCCTCCTAAGCATACAGTGCAAAAAACCCCAATCCACCAAATCATATGCTTTCTCAAAGTCCACCTTTAAAATCATACACTCCAAATTTATTTTCTTCGCCAAATCCACCAATTCATTAACCACCAAAACTCCATCCACCAAGTTTCTTCCCATAAAAAAAGCCGATTGAACGGGAGAAATAATTGAGTTCATCACCTTAGATAACCTTCCGGCTAACACCTTTGCAAGAATTTTGTAAACACTTCCCAATTTTGTAAACACTTCCGGCTAACGTTGTGAAGTAGGCTAGTAAACACCTCGGAATCTCCTCATTCCCGTGGAATTGATCAAAAAGAATATGCACCTCATTCTTCACAAGATACCAAAAATGCTTAAAGAAGGCGAAATTAAAGCCATCGGGTCCAGGACTTTTATTTTGGTCGCTCTCACTAATCACCCCTTCAATTTCGGCCAAGGAAAATGGAGTTGTCAAATCCATATTCTCCTCCCCTGAAATTAGATTAAAAGGGACACCATCCAAAGTCGGCCGCTCCCACGGAGTATTAGACAAATGCCTTCTAAAATAATCCACCACCTCCCTACGCACTTCACTTTGGGTATTTACCCACTCGCCATCAACACAAAGCGCCTTGATCTCATTCCGGCTAGCACTAGATTTACACACAATAATGAAAATACTTCGAGTTCACATCTCCCTCTCTAAGCCATTTTGAACGAGATCTTTGAACAATCAAAGCCTCTTTACTTCTAAGCACCCTCCATAATTCATTAAATAACCTATTCCTTTCTTCCATCTCTAGAGTGGATAAAGGACTAATTTCTCGTTTACAATCCAAATCTCCAATATCTTCCTTTAATTTAGCAATTTTGCCCTCTACCTCACCATACTCCAACTTGTTCCAATCTTTAAGAGATAGCTTCAACCCCTTCATCTTAGCGTGAAGCACAAAGCCCATGCAACCATGAACCAATTGGTTTGCCCAAGACACCTCCACCACATTCTTAAACCTTGGATTCGAAATCCAATGATTATTAAACCGGAAAGGTTTAGGCCCCTAATCCGAAGAATCTCCCTTTAGAACCACCAGACAATGATCTGACACATCTCTTGGCAACGCCCAAAGAGAGACATTCCCACACCACTCTACCCACTCCATCAACACTTGAGCTCTATCAATTCTACTCATGGCGCACCCATTTGAATGATACCACGTAAACTTTCTTCCCACCAAGTTCACATCCTCCAAATTAACCAAGTTAACAAAAGCATTAAAGTGATTCATCTCCAACACTTGTTTCGAAGACAGACCTACATTAATCCCTCTTCTATCCTCCGTGTTACTAACTGCATTAAAATCCCCAATCATACACCAAGGTCCATTATTCAATGAATTTCTCATTACTTCTAGGTTAGTCCACAATCTCCTCTTCGCTGGTAAATCGCACTTTGAATAAATATTTACAATGTGAGACCTCCTACGATGAACTCCCCAATCTAGACAAACTCCAACCATACCTTCTGCCATAAACTTGTAATTTAGCAAAGCCTCCGATTTTCTCCAAATGGAAAGAATACCGCCACTATTTCCCACCGACGGAAGAAACGCCCACTCACAATCCTCATTACCCCATATTTCATAGCACAAGGAGTCTGACACCAACTTAGGCTTAGTCTCTTGAATAGCCAAGAAATCAACCCGTTGTTGACGAACCAACTCCTTAAGTTTCCTCCTTTTCACCCTCCCCCCCAAACCTCTCACATTATAAGTTAACACTATCATTGATCACCATTTACTTTCTCCCTTCTTACTTTATTTGTAACATCTATATCCTCTAAAACGACCAACCTTTGAACCACCGAAGCATTTGGCAAATGGAAAGTAACTCCCCCTCCTTTTGAATGCTAAAAACTCTATTTGCCGCCCATTCTTTTCTAACATTATCATCACCAGTCAAAAGAGGTGTCTCTTCCACCCTTGTACCTGAGTCCTCCATCAAAAGGCTCAAACCCGGCGCCGGAGTTTGAGGGCACACCGGTAACACAATCTCAATTTGCCCACCATACACTTCATGAGTCTTCTTTATTGAGAAAGCCTGCTTCAGCTGGGTATCCCCTTCTCCATTCCCACTATTTGACTTACATCTTTTACTGCTTCTTCCTCCTTTCATAGCTTCCGTAAATTGCTGAAATTTTGGTGCCCCCACACACTTTTGTTTCTTCTTTCCATGCTTACCTTTTGTTCTTAAAATATTTTCCTCATGCCTCCCTCCTTCCACGCTAGATTATGAGAGATGAGAATCTATTTTGTTCAGCTAGATTCCCCTCGTCTTCTACCTGCACCTCCCTGCTTCTCTTGAATAAGTTTATCCATTCCAACATGGCCCAACCTATTATTAGCCAGGCCCATAACTCCAATGTCATCAAAAGTTTCCTCTTCAACTTGGGCCAGACACCCGTACCCACCTTAACCGCTCCACCCATTTCAAAAACACAGGCGAGCCCCACTTCCTCCCCTATCTGCAGCGCGTTCCCCTCACACCACAAAGTTGGGCACGCGCCTACCCCACCTAGGATGGGAGACTTACTCCCCTGCTGACACCTAGAACTACAAGGATCCACACCACTATTCCCCACAACCACTTGTCTGAATTCTAGCAGTTCACTATTATGACTTACCACCACAATGTTTCCTTGATCCTGACCAAAAGAAAAGTTGCCATCATATCCTTTCTTTTTGCCCATCTCCAGCAGTTGACTCTAGCCCGTACAGAACCTGCTTTCTCCAGCAAGTTACCAACTCGTTCATTCTTCGAGTCAGTAACTGAGTTGGTAAATGAATTTTCCTTACCGGAATCCTCCTCGCCGGAGAAAACGGGCGATTCCGGCGGCCTTCCACAAAACGCCTCCCCTGCCGTCGACCTCCTCCACCTCCCTTTCGTCCTCCATGAACTACACTGGCCCAGAACTAGAGCCTTCCACCACCCACACCTCATAGCAAGCTCCCATCACCCTAATCTTCACAAAATCAACAATTAAACCCCTTCTTGGTGTCAAGAGTAGGATTGAAGCAACATCCATTCTCAACCTCCCTGTCGTCTCTTCGTCAAAATCGACAAATTCTCCGAACTTTGAACCCAAAAGCTTGAAAAAACTCTCGTCCCAAACATGCAAGGGCACTCCCCTAACCTTTAGCCAAACTTTCCTTTTACAAGCCACAAAATGGGGAGGCCAAGGTTTGACTTCCTTAAAGTTAGCTTCCCACCATGCTTTCTTAGTACTCATAGCTCTATCCGCCTCCCCCTTCACCTTGCTATGTAACAACACCATATTTTCTCCCATATCCTTCACCTGAATACCTCTCCAACCTTCCATGAAAAGACCTGTACGCACCAACTTAGCTTCTCTAGGATAATGCAAAAAACCCACATGGTAGTGCATGAGTTCTTCCATAACCTCCTCTCTCGGAACCACCTCGAGCGCCACCTCATCCTCCCTTCTCAACGACACATGAGCTGACACACCCACCGTCACACTCTTGTAAGATCTTCCAGGCACCACCTCACTCCCCTTCCCTACTCTATGCTGTTGGTCCTTCGAATGCTCCACCCTCCTGTACTCCTCCCTGCCAAACCTTGCTAAGTTCACCTTGAGTTTGCACTCCCCCCATCGGACCTCATGCAGGCGTCCCTCCATCTCCACTGAGTCCTCCACCTATTTAAACTTCACGAAACCAAACTTTTTCCCCCACTTATCAAGTTTATTCGGAATAAAGACCTCCCCTGCCTTTTCGAAATTTACGAAAAGCTTCCAAGGTCCACCGTTTTCATATCCACCGGAAAGTTAGTGAAGAAAAACGAGGTTGTAACCTGGTCTAGATTGCAGTAGTAACCACCACCTGACCATTGTTCCCCCCCACCCTTCTCTCATTTTGAACAGCCCTGGGTGACCGGCCCCCTCCCACTGTTTCTCTCTCTTCTTTCTCTCTCATCCCAGTGTTTTCAGCAATTATTTGCGTGGACGATTGTTTTCAATTGAACTTGACCATTTGTTGACTTTATTTTGCACAAATTAACTTCTTTCTAATCCACTCTGATAACTTGATTGCAAAAGAGCATCTAAATTGTCTTCTATTAGTTTTTTAGAATGAACTACGGGTAGGGTAAGAAGAAAAGTTCACATTTAAGAGGGTGGGTAATAATTAACTTTACATGACCCACACACTTGCTTTTTTGTGAAATGTCAGTTACACGATTAAACCAAAATATAATATGAATTTCATCTATGATAGACAATCTACACAATTTCTGCCCATCTCTTTAAGTTCTTTTGTTTCCTTACACATGCTTATTACACGAGGGTCAGGCTACGGTGAGAGACCAAACCGTGCAAATGGATTTTCCACCGTTAGATTTATTAATAAAATTACCAAATTGATTTTTCACCGTAGGATTTTTTCACGATCTGACCGCACAATAATTTATTAATATATCTAACGGTTACAAACTCATTTGCACGGTGAGAGACCTATTTTGGTCTCTCACCGTAGCCTTCACCATTACATGGTACACAAACTTTTCCCACATTAGTTTGTGGCAAGGAAATTATGTGTTAAAACGGAAGTATCATTTTCTGTCAAAACAAACAAACATCATGTGGTTGATCCGAGTGGTAAGGTTGCTGATAAGAGTAATTTTGCTGCTTGGATATATTCAGTGGTGTTACTAGACCCTAGTTTAGGGGGGGCAAATTTTTTGGTGTCTCATAAATTGCTTCGACTAGAGGTAATCATATTGAGACGTGTTGTACACTAAATGTAAGTACCTCTTCTATTTATAATTTGAAAATTGGTTCGTCACATTGTGGGAGTTTAATCATTAACTAAATAATAATAATAATAATAATAATAATAATAATAATAATAATAATATATAGACTACACCAAGAAAGAATCAAAGTATGCTTTGATTTTTTGAATTCTGAAATAAAATAATCTAATCTTGATCAAATGATCATAAAAACATAGATATTAAGAGGTCTGGGATTTCAATTTCAATTGCTAACATTTTCCTATTAAATAAAAGAACTTATATTCACAAGGTAAAGACCAAATTTTTTAAGTGCTAAAAACTACAAATCAATCTATTTGCTCACTTAAAGATCATCAAGCACTTGTTTCCATTCCAAAGACATTCATCAGCCGATCATTTAGCAATTGGTTTGATCTGCAATGAAAATTAAAGTCATCAAATATATTATTATATAATACAATTTCAATTTTACATTAATTAAAAGTTAAGAATAAAAGATTTGACCTATAAAAAATTAAATGAGGGTTAAATGTCATACTCATATAACAAATAATGAGTATCAACACAGAAGCAAATACACTAAAACTAAATAATCTCCATATATAGAACTTATAAAAACTATTCTCACGCAACAAATAAAATGTACTCGAAAATGGATAGAATGACACGTTAGTGTTTGTGTTTCTGCTAGTACTCTTTTTTTTTTTTTTGACAAAATTTCTGCTAGTATTTTATCCCACGCAACATATAAAATGTACTTGAAATTCATGAGATAGTATATTAATTATGTGAAATAAAAGGATACAAAACTAAATTCAATGTGATGTATCAACCCAAATAAGAGAGATGTTAGAATGTCGAGCATGATCAAAAAATGGGTCAGGCACAAGAAGAAATAAAACACAATGTGTTAAGGAAAAAAAGCTTATAACATTCAAACTACTTCATATATTTGAGTTTGATCACAGCCCCTAATTTGATTAGTTTTGATGCAACAAGGAACCTAAGGCAAACTAGAGGTTGGTTAAAGTGAGACTAGATTGTGGAGAATAGGGTAGAAAAGACGACCAGTGACACACTTCATGAAATTGAAAAATATAAAAATGCACTAAATAGAAACAATAGAGAACGATCGAAAGCATGAAAGTTTTTAGGGAAAAATATGTCTGCCATCATTTAAGTTGGACCTCTTCTTTCCAAATGATTTTTTTAAAACTCGGTATTCGGCCTAATCCAAGGACGTTTAATCAGAGGAGTTTAATCTCGCCATCCACTTACATGAGCCCCATTTACAGTCGGAGCAAGACTATGTATGGACTAGCTCACTAAAATTGTTTTAGATTGATCTCTTAATCATTATTTCTTTTCGCATTGATTCTTTAAATCTCAAAACGTGCATGTCCTATTAGTCCTTTTTTTAGTTTCTTTTTAAATTTGTTAAAAAAAGCTCATGAGGCTATGAGAAGTTGAAGTGTCCACCTCAACAATGTTAAAGACACAATGTCTAATGGTCACGTGAGTTAAACGAAATTCAAAAGAAAGGACCAAAATGTACAAGTTTTGAGACATGAGCCAATCCAAAAAAATGGTTAAACTAAAAAGATCACAACTGTATTTTTGCCAAAGTTTTTATTATGGAAGAGAATGTGCACGGCTGAAAGGTATATGTCTGTGAGATTTCCATGGCAATTGAAGACAAAACCTTGTGTTAGTTTGTGTGGACAGTCGACAATACTCAAATAACTTGGAATTAAACACCATTTGATGTTGTGTTGTGGGTGAGGAAAAAACCCTTATCATTTTGTAATTGCAATCGTTAGTATATATTAGTGTTATGATTTGAATGAGGATAAAACCCTCAACCTTCTTATTGTGTCACTCCTTAACTAGGGTGAAGGTGTTAATGAAGGACATGTCATGTGAGAAATTTACTCACAGAACAAACGCAAAATAAATCCTTATAACATATATTGATTAAAGACATGTAATTTAATGGGCATATTTATATAAAAAATTTACTCATAAAACAATAACTCATAACATATTACTCATAAAACAACAACTCATAACATATATATTTTTTTTTACGTGAAACTCATAATATATATTTATATAAGATCTTGTCAAAAAAAAAATATTTATATAAGATAAATAAAAAAATATTTATATAAGATCTTTGTAGAAAAAATATATATTTATATAAGAACAAAGATAAAAATAAATAAAATTTCTACCCAAGAATAATACCCCTAAAAAAAAATATGTACCCAAAAATAATAATAATAATTAAAATTTAAAGAACCAATATGTACCTAAATTACTACTTCATCACCATCTGATATTTTCCCCTTTTCCGTCAAATCAGATTTTGTACTAGTTTGTGCATCAACACTGCCATTAAGGTCAATTAATTCTTCACAATCGAATTGTCCTTGTGTTACCATCAAGTTAGATTTTTCTTCCATTGCATTGCCACCACCACTCAATTGTGTAACCCTTGTTGCATCCATAGAATTAGTTTCCAAGTTATGTACCCCCGTTGCATCACCCACTTGTTTGAATGTCTCAAACTCTTGTTTGGTATCAATTGGGTTAATAGTAACATTATGAGGGATGTCATAATAAGGATTTAGAACTTGAGTACTAGTAGAAGGCACAGAAGAATGATCAATTGATAAGTAGGGTTCAAGATTTTGTTGTTGTAAAGGGTAATTTAGCTTACAATGATCTAGTAACAATTTAACATAATTTAGTTCTTTCATAGACTCATCGATCATACCTTCATACATCGTCTTAACATCAAGACATCCACCAACAGGAAGTATAGCACGCATATCCGACTCAAAAATAATTGATTTCATTGCGTCATCTCTATCTTTTTCCTTAACTTGCTTTAATATCTTCGATATGTTGGAAACACCGAACAAACGATGAGCGTTGATGAACACTTGTGGTTTATCAGCAGGAAAATAAGGAGCTAGAAGACAATCTTTTGAACATTTTCTTCTTTGGAATTTGCAGGATGCACAAGCCTTGCTTGTGTCTCCTATGTTGATGTTCATTAGGTACGATAGGAATATGAATATTAGGGTTTTTTTACGGTAGGAGTAGGAAAAGGGTTTGTGTTTTGTTGGAGAGGCGGTGGTATAGAGATCAGTATATAAAGAAACAAAGCTAGCGAGAATTAGGTCTATAAATTAGGATCGGTTAAATTAAAGATATGTTTAGTATATTATTTAAAGATATGTTTTTTTAATTTAAAAAAAAACATATCTTAAAGTAAAAAAAAAAAACCAGATCTTAAATAATATTTTTGTATAATATTATTTAATTTAAATCATTAATTAAAAAAATCAATTAAATTCTACCTATACCAATATATAAAGGAATTCCATCAAAAATTTGGGCGGGACTTTTTCTTTCCTTTTTACCCATCATTTAAATTATGTTATTATTTTTATAATATTATTATTTAAAATAAAAATGCAAAAATTGGTTAAATCTCATTAATATACCGTTTGGCCTGACTTTTTTTTTCTACTTCTCTACAATTTTAAGGAAAAGGTAGGCCAAACAAAATATATTTTAAGTACTTATTAAAAAAAGTATTTTTTTTAGAATGAATAAAATTGAATGGAAGGAGCTTTAAAACTAAAAAAAATAAAGTAATCAAACAACTTTAACTTCTTTTGTTAAAGTCCTTAATTTGAACTTTGATTTAAAGTAACTTTTAGACTGTAAAAAAGTCAGGTCAAACGATACCTAAAATGTGAACAAACCACAACAATAGGAGAAACAATTCGTCTTGTCAAAAAAAGGAGAAACAATTCGTAACAATATTTTATTCTCTTATTATAAGTGTAAGAGAAAAGCTGATAGAAGGACATGTTAGTTAGTGTGCGTTTATTTGCTAGTTATAATAGCAACTATTCCAATAAAATAGAAACAATATAAACTAGATTTTTATATAAATAAACATAAAATAAAATTAATAAACGCGGTAGAAATCAATGCCATTATATAACTACTATAGTACTTTTTTGTCGGACAACTCAATCTTTTGAATTTAAATTTAGTGTAAACCATAATCATAGGAAACTTGAAAACCGATTCTCTATTTTCGTGTAATTCTATAACAGATTTTTCATTGACGATGTATTTTTTTAAAAAAAAAATTAAAAACATATAAATTGAATATTCAAAAAGTAAAATTAATAATTTTAGATTATATAAATATCATAGAACTGAGAATGAATTTAAATTCCTTTGAAAAAAATGAATTTAAATTTAAATTAAAGCTAATATCTACAAACAATATATAACATATAACAATATATAAAAATCTTACTCCAACAAATTCTCATAATTGATATTTCTTAAACTCATGATCACTTTAATTTTATGTGCTAATTAATGCTCTTTTTTTTAATGGCAAATATATATTATATATAAAATATAAAAGGGAGAAAACTCTTACAAGAGTCCAAACATACATAGAAATTTGAGTACAAGAACTCAAGTCAAGCGATAACAAAATCAAAAAAACCCTCCCACAGAAAGACAAGAGCAAAACTAAACCACAACAGAAACACATAACTCCTAACAGGAACACCCAACGATAGCCGAACAGGAGGAAGACTAAGAGCAGAACCCCTCAATCAACCAACCCCTAGACAAATCCGCCACAAGACACTAACGGTGCCAACACATAGTGGGTTCATGATCCCACTCATAGAAGGAACATGCGTGACTAGAATGTTTTCCTAAAACCACTTCCAAGAGGTGAACTCAATCATATCCACCAACTGGAGCACAAACGTCTCCTTCCCCAAAAAGATGCGAGCATTTCAGGATCTCCACATGGACCACACAACAGATTGCCAGATTAATAAGTACTCTAACCTCTCCTTTTTCCTTCAACCTAAATCGAACATAAGACTGAGAAGACTTGCTAGATCTGAAGGTAAAACTAACTCCCACCCCAACCATCTAAACACATGATACCACATCTGGCCTAAAAAAGGACATCTAACAAAAAGGTGACAAGCCCACTCTACATTCTCATTACAAAAAACACAATAAATACCACCAGGATCAACTATAATTCTCCTTGAAAAGAGATTATGACGAGTCGGAATCCTATCATGAAGCAGCTGCCAAGAGAAGACATTTACCTTGAGAGGAGCCCAAGACTCCCACACCCTTGCAATAAGTTGCACAATATTCTCTAACCTCTGATCAACCACATTATCTCTCATATGAAGAAATTTATAAGCCGATCTAACTGAATAAATGGTCGATGAGTCATTGCCCCAGACCCAAAAGTATGCACCTTTAGAGAAGGTCAGACTCTCTAAAGCCTGAAGCAGCTCTTCCAAAATCAAAAGTTCCCACTCAAAAAGATCTCTCCTCCACTTAAGATCCCAGACCCAAATTAATGCTCATTTACTAAAATTTAAAACTAATTCTCCTATATTTATTTAAAAAAACAAACTATTGTCATCACACAACAATTTCATATTTAACACGCCGATTTACTTTATTTTTTAGTTTATCCATTTGTTCTTCTTCTTGTCCCTTTAATCTTTTCTCTTGATTCTCTTTCTTATACAATTTTTAGTTTAGTTTTTTTGCAAGGATAGTTTAATTTTTTATTGTTTATCCCTTCAAAACTAATTCTCTATATTTTGCAAATAACAAACCTCGTTTGTTTCTTCTTTGCTCTCCTTCTTATCTCATTCCCACTACTACTAATGTAATAAAATTAGGACAAAACTTATGTACAATTCTTTAGGTGCTTTTCGTATGGTTCTTAACTAAAAATACAAATTTTTTGGATATAACAAACTTTGAGAAAATTAAGGATTTAAGGAAATCATGGTGAATTTAGTTAAGAACCATACGAAAAGCACATAAGGAATTGTACCTAAGTTTTTTCCATAAAATTACACTCCAACAATTTTAGGAAAAAAGCAATGTATTATGGCATAAATATAGGAATATAAGAAAAATGTAAAAATTGTACCCAAGCAAATTCTCATAGTTGTCATTTCTTAGAGTCATTATCACCTTAATTTTATGTGCCTAATGGTCATTTTGTAAAATTTAAAACTAATTCTCCTATATTTATTTTTTAAAAAATAAATTATTGTCATCACAACAATTACATATTTAGCGCGCCGATTGTAACATCCCACTTAAGCGTAACTTTTATTAGTATCAGAGAAATTACGAGCAAGCAAGGGCATAAATGTAATTTACGCACAAGGGGCTTTTAAATAGAATGGCAAGGCTTTGTTCATTTCATTTTCCTCTTCTCCTCTCTCTCTCTACAAGATGCAATTCTTCTCCCTTCCTCTCTCTAAGCACACGCCCCCACCCTCTCTTGCCATCATCCAACAATTTTTCTTCCTCAATTCTTGGAACATAAGCAAGCTAGCTTTGGGGAAAACTTGGAGCAAGAGAAAGATAAGGAAAAGCAAGGAAGGAAAGAAGATTTCAAGCTAGGGTTTGAAGAGGAAGCTTGGTGAGATCAAACAATGAATTCAGGTGAGCTCCCTAGGGTTTTAGAACCCACTTTGAGAGATTTTGATGTGTATTTTGTATTTTGAGCAAAGTTTATAAATTAGTGCCCTAATCCCTTTTGCTTGCCAATTCCTTGTTCAATCATGTTTATATCAATCAATTTACAATGGAGAATCATTCCTTATGCTGTTATGATGCCTGTGTATGCTTAGATAAGTCAAGAATGGTGGAAAATCATGTTTTAAACTTTTTCTGTGCTGTCAAACTCGCCCGGAGAGCTCGGGGCGAGCTTGCAGCGAGTTTTCAACATTTTTCCCTGTATCAACTCGCCATGGCAAGATGCAGCTCACTGGGCGAGTTAAGGCAGACCTCCAGGGTTGTTCTGCTTCGTTCAGTGAGCTGTGTACGCGTTAGGCGAGGAATTTGGTAACCATTTTCAATGAAAACCCTAATTTCTAAGAAAAAACACCATTGCGGACATATCCGAGGGGCATATAACACATAAGGAATAGATGAACAAGGGTTCAGCGACGCATTAGGAGTATAAGGGTAAGGGTTAGATGAGCAGGAAATCATTAAGTAAGTGGGATAATAAATCCCTAAGTAAGACATATGACAACGATATGTTTAGATCCTTTGATAGGATAGCAAGATGATGTACTCAATTTAGTGTACAATGTACAAGGAACATTTCATGTTCAAGGCCTCAGATAGGCATAAGGGGTTCAGATACCCAACATGATCTAAGTGGCTTATGAGAACGATAAGCTTAAAACCTTATATTATAGGTTAAGTAACTCATGATTATTTATGTAATGAATGCATCAGATATGCATAATTTCAGGCAATGCATCAGATATGCATAATTTCAGACAATGCATCAGATATGAATATGTTCTGAATGGTGTATCAGATATACACATGCCAGTTAAGTTGTGTATCAGATATACATAACGACAAGAAGAGTCTGGTGAATAGCCTCAGAATGGAATTTTCACCGGTTATCAGAGGAATATGCTTCGGGGTTACTCCACTCGGGGGCATTCCATAAAATGAACTCAGATAATAATGTTTGTTCAACGCTAACTTTCTAACTTTATGTTAAAGCAATATGCATATGTATTTATTACATAAGTTTATGACCAGTACTGTTCAGATAACAGTTACCAGAAAGTGATCATAGGATGTCCCCAGATCACGAGGTATGAGATTATGTTATTAGGCGGAATTACCTATCAGGCAGGTATCAGATGGTGATCTTAGGAGTCCCCTCGATCACCAAGTTATCAGGTTATAGTCTAGATTTCATGACTATTCAGTTATCAGACTCAGACAGTGATCCTAGGTTTCCCCTTGATCACTAGTTTAGCAGGACGTAGTCTAGTTTTATGACTACACAGTTTAGCAGAAACAGGCAGGTAACCCTTTATGGGTAAGGTTAAAGCTTGGCGATCATAGGTATCCCAAGATTGCCAAAAGTAGGCACGGCGACCCTAGGTACCCCATGGTTGCCAGCAGTAGGTTGGGTGGAGCTCACTGAGACATTATGTCTCATCCCAATCCTTCTGGTGCAGGTTAGCAGGAAGTTCGTGAGGAAGTTCTTCAGGAAGACGCTGAATGGAGTGCAGATGCTCGGCTTGTACCAGCTCAGAAGTTTACCAGGACATTTGTATAAGTATTTAAGTGGTACTTGATTATTGTATAAACGAGCAAATTTGTATGCTTTCAGTTGTATTGTATTGTTATTATTGAAAAATTTAATGTATCCAGTATCAGTTTAATGCACATGCTAATATTCTAGATAACATTAGTATGGGTGTTACACCGATTTACTTTAATTTTTAGTTTATCCCTTTGTTCTCCATCTTATCCCTTTAATCTTTCCTCCAGATTCTCCTTCTTATCCGATTTTTAGTTTAATTTTTTTTGAAGGATAGTTTAAATTTTTATTGTTTATCCCTTCAAAACTAATTCCCTAGATTTTACAAATAACAAATCTCATTTGTTTGCTCTTTCTTCTCCTTCTTATCCCATTCCCTTTAAGTACTACTAGTGTAATACAAATGTACTCCAACAATAATAATATATATTAATATATTATTATAGTAAAATCGTACAAAATATAAAATCAATTTGTTTCCCCTTTCTTCTCCTTATTATTCAATTCCCTTAAACATAGGTAAAGAGCAATGTATTATGGCATAAGTATAGGAAAAGAAAGTTTATTGTACTCTTTTATGCCATAAATATAGGAAAATAGTTTATTCTCATTTATTTTAATTTCTTAATTTCACTAAACGATACTATATATATAAAGAAAGTAGACTCTTTTGAGTGATTTTTTCTCCTTACAAATTTGGCCATAAGAATGTTATTTTGTTGGTGTCATTCAAAAAAGACAATAATTTATATTATATTTGTTATATTTTTTAACCAAAGTGGAGTAGCAGGGGCTACAACCACCAAATAGATAGATAAACAAAGAAGAAGAACAAAAAGCGGGGAGGGGGGGGGGACTGATAAGTGTCAGAAACTAGTTATAAAATATATTTATTTTAGGCATTTTTCTTACATGTTTTACAAGTTATCTAGGTAAAAGCTCCAAAAGAAGGGATAAATATCATTTCATGCTTTTTAGACCTAATCCCAACCATTTTTGTAGGTACATGCAATTTCTTTGGACATAAAGGCCAAAAATGAAAGAAAATCATATCAAGGACTTCGCTCTGCGAAGTCAAGGTGAAGTCTAGGCGAAGTTAGGCAGTAAGTTCTGAAGCTTCAGACTCAGGACTTTGCTCTGCGAAGCTTCAGACTCAGGATGTGCTTCTAACTTATTTCGCAGAGCGAAGTATTGCGTCGCAGAGCGAAGTAGGGCGGTTTGGACTGTTCAAGGCTGAGGTGGCAGAAACCTATTCGTAAAGCAAAGTATGACTTCGCAGAGCAAAGTCTAAAATATCAGATTGCCTATAAATAGGTTCAGAAGCAGAAAGGAGCAAGAGTTGTATTATTAAAGAGATATATTTTTAGATAGAAAATAGGGATAAAAGTGTTGTTCTTCAAGGAGCAAGAGGGATTGAGTGTGGATTAACTAAGAATCTTTGGGAAATCAAGACTTAGCTTTGTATCTTCATCTTTATTTCCACTCTTGTATTGTTGTCATGACAATGAACAACTAACTTTCCTTTGTTGGAATTGGAGGTACTTAATATAACTTAGATGTAATCTTTTGATCTTTCAATTATATGATTCTAGCACCTTATGTGATATTGATCTTATTCTTGCTATTCATTCTTATGCTTGATTTAAATGTTATTGAAAAATACTTTTGAATCTAGGTTTAGAATAATCTTTTATCAAAATAAGAAATTCTAGACATGGAATTGGGTTTTCATAATCACAGAAAGTGTCGGAACGTAAAGCTTTTGGATCGTTTAATAGATTGAGAAATCGTCGATTAAACGATACGATCGATCTCACGACGTCATTTAGAAATGAATGATGTTGTCGAGTGATACGTGATAATTTCGCTAAAAAAACAATTTATTTGATGCTAGATTGACGAACTCCGATTCCAACGCTTTTACGCCCTATTACTCGTCGTTTTTATTACCGCTTTAAAAGTCGAATAGTTTTATAAAAAAACAATTTATAAACCCTAACTTAAAATGATAACAATTGTTGAACGGCTTACGATATCGCACTAGTCTCTGTGGATACAATATAAATATACTTACTTTTGACTAACATCAGAGACTAGGCTAAAACCCCCTCAAAAAGGAATAAACCTAAAGTTAGGCCAGCCTAACTTGTTATTTACATTTCCCACATAGTAAACTGATTTAGAGATAAGTCAATGTTGGCTAGACCATCAACACATTGGTTATCTTCCCTAAAGATATGGGAAACAAAAAAAAAATCATAGACCATATCATGTGTTTATAGTTATACCAATGGTTTCTTAATCTCTAAGGAATTAGACTATTAGACTTCAGAGAATGAACCACCATAGCAGAATCTAACTCTAGCCATAAATGTATCCAGGTGTTTTGGAAAGCAATTTCAATTGCTCTCATAGCTCCAATTAGCTCAGCTTGGAAAGCATTTCCACCTCCTATGTTTTCAACAAAACAAATAATCAAGTCAGCATTAGCATTTTTAAGATTCTTCCACAAGAAGATGTAGTGGCAGTTGAACAGCCATCAGTGTTGCACTTCATCCAGGGGTCAAATGGGGGGTGCATAACACTTCTAAGATTCTACGAGCTCTAGGAGGATGCAAAGTGATATCAAACTTCTTGAGGAGAGTGAAATCTGTCATGGATAAGGAGATAGCTTTTGAGTTGTTACCCGCTAAAGATACAGAAGCAATGATCAAGGCAATATAGCTTTTTCAACGAATCTTCTTATTATTGAATCTGATTTGGTTTCTGGCAAACCAAATAGCATTCAAAATACTAATAATTGCAGAATTGATCAATAGCTTACATTGGGGATTGGAACACTTATCACATGCGTGCCAAATTTCCTCCACAAATTGGAAGTGAAGAGGAAAATTCAACATAGTAGATAACCAACACCAAATTTTGCATGAGTAAACACATTCAAAAAAGAGATGGAAGGAAGTCTCCTCAGTTTTATAGCAAAGGGTGCACATATAGGGTATACAGAAACCTCTTTGAGCTAATTTTTCATCAGTTGGAAGCTTTTCTAACATTAACCTCCAAACAAGAAGAGACTTAGCAGGGGAAGTGTCTTTGTTCCAGACACATTTTGTCCATCGGAGCTTCACAAGATGCTACTTCGCAACAGTCCGATTTTTAGAATTAGAATTATTTATTATTACTTATTATTATTATTATTTGTTTATTGTAATTGTTGATTGATTATTTTTGTTGGATATTTGGTTGTCGGCTTCATGTTTTGCTAAAATCAAATATACAAAATATACAAGCAGTTGTGCGTCTTCAGAAGCTGGTTCAGAAGCTGAAATGTGTTTATGTATGTCTTCAGAAGCTGGTTCAGAAGCTGGGTCTTCAGAAGCTGGAACAGTACTTCAGACGCTGAACCTTCAGAAGCTGATGTTCAGACGTTGAACAGTACTTTAGAAGCAACCTTCAGAAGCTGATTTGTTCAGACGCAGAACTTCAGACGCAGACTTCAGAAGTTCCTTCAGAAGCTGGTTTTCTGCATTCTATTTTGTGCGTGTTGGAGCTGTGTCTTTTCAGAACATGATCTTTATGTGAAGATTTAATTGAAGATTTATCCAAGCTGCGTTTCTAGAAGAAAGAAAAATTTTCCGGGTAGATTTTTATTGAAGATTGGATTCTTTATTTGTGAATATATTTTCAAAGGAATCTTTGGAAAATATATTTCAGAAATATAATTGCTTCTATTTACTTCTAAAAGAATTCTGGAAACATATCTTTGAAGGATTTGGTTCAAGAATTATGTTGCTGCTGAAGCTATATAAAGAGGACGCTGTTGTTAAAGAATGGTTATCAAAAACAGAAATCATTATAGAGAGAGTCTTAGTTTTTGAGTTTGTAAACTTTGTGCTTTGTTATGTACATTACTCATCTGTTAGAGTTGGTTTAGGTTTATTGAGTTGTAATTCACTTAAAGCTTTTAAGCAAAAGTGACTTTGTTGTTTTGAAGTGTGTCTTCATCTTAGTTGATTGGTTTAGAGTTTACAATCACTGGGGCAATGATTGCTTGAGTAGGAAGTAAGAGGGGTTCTTATATCTAGGAGTTCCTAGGTAGAAATTTCACGGGTAGTGATTAAGTGAGAAGGCTGTGGGAAACAGGGGCTGTTTACACAGTAGTTCGAATTAATACTATTTTAGTGAATTTCCTTCCTGGCTTGGTAGCCTCCAGGTGTGTTTGTCACCGAACTGGGTTAACAAATCAACTGTGTTCTTTACTTTCTGTCTTTATTTTTGCTGCTTCTGAACCTCTATTAAACATACTCTGTTCAGCTCTGTTTTACGGTTCAGACTCAGTGTTGCCAGAATTTCAATTGGCATCAGAGCAGACACCCTGCCTGTTTTAGGGTGAGCTCCAGGGAAGGTTTTTTTCTGGCATAATGGACAAGGAAGGAGGATTTGTTAACAGACCACCTCTGTTGGATGGTTCCAACTATGAGTATTGGAAATCTCGTATGAGTGCTTTCCTGAAATCTATAGACACTAAGACCTGGAAAGCTGTTCTGAAGGGTTGGGAACATCCTGTTGTGCTGGACAAAGATGGAAAAAAGACTACTGTGTTGAAACCAGAGGAAGAATGGTCCAAGGATGAAGATGAATTGGCTCTTGGAAACTCCAAAGCTTTGAATGCTCTATTCAATGGAGTGGACAAGAACATGTTCAGACTGATCAAGTAGTGCATTATAGCCAAGGATGCCTGGGAGATTCTCAAGATTACTCATGAAGGCACTTCAAAGGTAAAGTTGTCCAAACTTCAACTTCTCACCACCAAGTTTGAAAATCTCAGAATGTTGGAGGATAAGAACATTCAAGACTCTATATGAACGTCCTGGACATGGCTAACTCATTTGATTCTCTTGGAGAGAAAATGTCTGATGAGAAAATTGTGAGAAAAATACTCAGGTCTCTACCTAAGAGATTTGACATGAAGGTGACTGCCATTGAGGAAGCACATGACATCTCCAGTATGAAGGTTGAGGAGTTAACAGGGTCCTTACTGAATTTTGAGACAGCCTTCAGTAACCATTCTGATAAGAAAGGGAAAGGAGTTGCTTTTGCAGTAAATACTGATGCTAAGGATCAACAAGGGATTAATGAGGATGATGAAGGCTTATCAGAGGCACTTGTGTTGCTAGGGAGACAGTTTAACTAGATTTTGAAACATGTTGACAGGAGATCCAAATCAAATGGTCAGCACAACAGATTCAACATAAGTAAGCAACAAAATGATTTGAAGAAGACAAAGACTGATGAGAAGATCAATGTGTGAAGGATATGGTCATATTAGGACAGAATGTGGCACATATCTCAAGAAACAGAAGAAAAGCTTGGTTGTTTCCTGGTCTGATGAAGATGACTCAGAAGGAGAAGTAGAGAGTGAATCTGCTAAGCATGTTATTGCCCTAACTGGAAGATACAAGTTAGATGTTCAAGTTAAGGCCTCAGAAGCACTCTCAGAGTCTGAAATACTATCAGAGTCTGAAGCTCTATCAGAGTCTGAAGCTCCATTAGAGTCTGAAGCCAGTGTTGAAAAATCCTCTTATGAAGAACTGGCTAACTCTTACAAAGATCTATACATCAGAAGTATAGAAGTTTGCAAGCAACTACTGGATCAGAAAAAGACTATCAGTCAGCTGCATGATGAAAGAAGTAACCATTTAGCACAGATTTCTGATCTCAAAGATGAGGTAAGCCAACTGAATTCTCAACTTGATCATATGAAGAACAAGTCAGAATGTTAAACACTGGTACTGATGTGTTGGAGGAGATTTTAGAGTGTCAGAACCAAGGGAAACCAAATGGCATAGGTTTTGTTGATGGGACTTTGAGCATCAAACAACAAAATCAAGCTAAAAGGTTCATTCCTGCTGTTGGAACTTATGATCCAATGATAGGCACATCTAAGATGGAACATCACAAGGAACCTCAGAAATCTAAGAGAAAGAGGAGAACTCATTCATGGGTATGTCATCACTGTGGTAAGAAGGGGCACATAAAGTCATTCTGTTTTAAGCTATATGGTTACCCCAAGCACTTTCAGCAGAGAAAAGTGGAACCGGTTGCAAACAGAATCAATGTCAAGAAGGTATGGAAACCCAAAGGTAATAATGTTGGTCTCATAGTTCATACATCTTTGAGAGCCTCCTCTAGGGAAGATTGGTATTTTGATAGTGGATGCTCCAGACACATGACTGGTGTCAAGAAGTATTTAAGCATTAAAACCTTACTCAAGTAGCTATGTAACTTTTGGTGATGGAGCTAAAGGAGAAATTCTTGGAATTGGAGACTTGATCTGTGATGGATTACCAAGGCTAGAAAATGTGCTATTAGTCAAAGGACTAACTTCAAATCTGATCAGCATAAGCCAGTTGTGTGATCAAGAGTTGAAAGTGAACTTTAACAAAGAGGAATGTCTGGTAACAGGTAAAGAAGGTGAAGTGCTGATGAGGGGTAGTAGATAAAAGGACAATTGTTATTTATGGATGCCTCAAGAAGAAACAAGTCTATCCACATGCCTTATAAGTTCAGAAGAAGAAGTCAGACTCTGGCACCAGAAACTTGGGCACTTAAATCTGAGGGGTATGAAGAAAGTCATGTCAGTAGAAGCCATCAGAGGTCTACCCAAACTTAAGATCAATGAAGACAGCATTTGTGGTGAATGTCAGTTTGGTAAACAAACACGAAAGTCTCATCCAAGGTTGGAGCATCAGGTAACAACAAAAGTTCTTGAACTGTTACATATGGACTTAATGGGACCTATGCAAGTTGAGAGCTTTGGAGGAATGAAGTATGCTTTTGTGGTTGTTGATGATTTTTCAAGATTCACTTGGGTAAGCTTCATTAGAGAAAAATCAGACACCTTTGATGTGTTTAAAGATCTGTGTACTCAGTTACAAAGAGAAAAGGATAGTGTCATTGTCAGGATCAGAAGTGACCATGGAAAGGAATTTGAAAATAGCAAGTTCTCTGAATTCTGTTCCTCTGAAGGAATCAAGCATGAATTTTCAGCTCCCATAACACCTCAGCAAAATGGTGTTGTTGAAAGGAGGAATAGAACCTTGCAAGAATCTGCCAGAGTTATGATGCATGCAAAACACTTACCTCATTATTTCTGGGCAGAAGCAATGAATACAGTATGCTATGTTCACTATAGGGTGACTCTGAAGACAGGCACTACAACTACTCAGTATGAGTTATGGAAAGGAAGAAAGCCTACTGTCAAGTACTTTCATGTATTTGGAAGCAAGTGCTACATTCTGGCAGATAGAGAAAACAGGAGGAAATTGGATCCAAAGAGTGATGAAGGGATCTTTCTTGGTTACTCAACAAACAGCAGAGCATATAGAGTTTTTAACTCCAGGACCAAGGTAGTAATGGAATCTATCAATGTTGTGATAGATGATTTACCTACTGAAAAGGTGGCTGATGTGGAACCAGTTGTTACATCAGAAGAACAGTCAGAAGCACCTGTTGTGGAACATGAAGTAGAGTCTGAAAATGTAGAGTCTGAAGAAGGAGAAATTGATCCAGATCATGCTTCAACAAGTAAAGGACCTTTAATCAGAATTCAGAAGGATCATCCCAAAGAACTAATCATTGGGAACCTTGATCAAGGAGTCAGAACCAGAAGATCAGAAGAAGTGACTACTGATTCGTGCTTTGTGTCAAAATTTGAACCCAAGAATATTAAAGAAGCACTTACTGATGAATTCTGGATTGATGCTATGCAAGAAGAACTGAATCAATTCAAAAGAAGTGAAGTGTGGGACCTTGTTCCAAGACCTGTAGGCATGAATGTCATTGGAACTAAATGGATCTACAAAAATAAATCAGATGAACATGGAACTGTGACCAGAAACAAGGCAAGGCTAGTTATTCAAGGGTGCACTCAGGTGGAGGGACTTGATTTTGATGAAACCTTTGCACCTGTGCCCAGATTAGAATCCATAAGATTACTTTTGGGTGTAGCATGTATTCTTAAATTCAAGCTGTTTCAGATGGATGTGAAGAGTGCTTTCCTAAATGGGTACTTGCAGGAGGAGGTTTATGTTCAACAACCAAAGGGATTTATGGATCCTAATTTTCCTAATCATGTTTACAAGTTGAAGAAAGCTCTATATGGATTGAAACAAGCACCTAGAGCATGGTATGGGAGACTCACACAGTTTCTTGTTACTCAAGGTTACAGAAAAGGAGGAACTGACAAAACATTGTTTGTGAAAGAAGAAGATGGAAGTCTGATGATAGCACAAATATATGTTGATGACATTGTCTTTGGTGGAATGTCAAGCCAGATGGTTCAACTTTTTGTTCAGCAGATGCAGTCTGAATTTGAGATGAGTCTTGTGGGTGAACTAACCTACTTTCTTGGTCTTCAAGTCAAGCAGATGGAAGACACTATATTCATTTCACAAAGCAAATATGCAAAGAATATAGTCAAGAAGTTTGGGATGGAGAATGCAAGCCATAAAAGAACACCTGCAGCCACTTATTTGAAGTTGACTAAAGATGAACAAGGTGTTTCTGTTGATCAAAGTCTATATAGGAGCATGATTGGGAGTCTGTTATATCTAACTGCAAGTAGACCAGACATAACCTTTGCGGTTGGAGTCTGTGCTAGATACCAGGCTGAGCCAAAAATGAGTCATTTAACTCAATTGAAGAGGATTCTGAAGTATGTCAATAGTACCAGTGACTATGGTATTATGTACTCACACAGTGGAAGTCCTATGTTAGTTGGGTATTATGATGCTGACCGGGCAGGTAGTGCAAATGATAGAAAAAGTACTTCTGATGGATGCTTCTTTCTGGGAAACAATCTGATTTCATGGTTCAACAAGAAGCAGAATTGTGTGTCTCTATCTACAGCTGAAGCTGAGTATATAGCAGGTAGTAGCAGTTGTTCCCAGTTGGTTTGGATGAAGCAAATGCTGAAGGAATATAATATTGAACAGGATGTTATGACTTTGTATTGTGACAATCTCAGTGCTATCAATATTTCAAAAAAAAACCCCATACAGCATAGCAGGACTAAGCATATTGATATACGTCATCATTTCATCAGAGATCTTGTAGAAGAGAAGGTTGTGCAGCTTGAACATGTTGACACAGAAGAACAGCTTGCTGACATATTTACAAAAGCTTTGGATGCCAAGCAATTTCAAAACTTGAGGAGTAAACTGGGAGTTTGTCTGCATGAGGAGTTATAGCAATTACAGAATGCTGAGGGTGAGCAAGCAGGAAGTGAGGGAGATGTTGTTGGTTCTTATAAGGAAACTATGTCTGATGCAGAACCTGATGTCAAAACAGTCTCAGATACTAAGTCAGTTTTTGTTTCCTGTGTGATGACTGTGTTTTGTCAAGATTATTTGGCTAAAAAGGGGGAGATAAATAAGTGTTTGTTCATAGAACAGTATAAGTGTTTGAGATTTTTCAGAAGCACTCAGTTCAGAAGTCGGGGGGAGTATGTTCGTTTTCTGTTTTTCCTGTCAGAAGCTGATCTGTTCAGGGGGAGTAACTGGAAGTTTCTGTGTGGTCCTGAATGATCTGTTTCAGAGGGAGATTGTGTGTTTCAGTAGCTATGTGTTTTAGGGGGAATGTGTTTCCTCAGAAGCTGCTGCTGTATGTGTGAAACATAGTGTTTATGCCGCTGCTGACTCTGTTGCTACGTTTGTGTTTTTTTTTATTCTTCATGGTTGAATACTTTGTTGTGTGAAGAAGCCTGTACTTTGGGTCTCTCTGTTCAGTAATTGATTTTAGCCAAAAATTTGCCAAAGGGGGAGATTGTTGGATATTTGATTGTTGGCTTCATGTTTGCTAAAATTAAATATACAAAATATACAAGCAGTTGTGCGTCTTCAGAAGCTGGTTCAGAAGCTGAAATGTGTTTATGTATGTCTTCAGAAGCTGGTTCAGAAGTTGGGTTTCAGAAGCTGGAACAGTTTCAGACGCTGAACCTTCAGAAGCTGATGTTCAGACGCTGAACAGTACTTCAGAAGCTGATTTGTTCAGACACAGAACTTCAGACGCAGACTTCAGAAGTTCCTTCAGAAGCTGGTTTTATGCGTTCTATTTTGTGCGCGTTGGAGTTGTGTATTTTGCGAACATGATCTTTATGTGAAGATTTAATTGAAGATTTATCCAAGCTGCGTTTCTAGAAGAAAGAATAATTTTGCGTGTAGATTTTTATTGAAGATTGGATTCTTTTATTTGTGAATATATTTTCAAAGGAATCTTTGGAAAATATATTTCAGAAATATAATTGCTTCTATTTGCTTCTAAAAGAATTCTAGAAACATATCTTTGAAGGATTTGGTTCAAGAATTATGTTGCTGCTGAAGCTATATAAAGAGGACGCTGTTGTTGAAGAATGGATATCAAAAACAGAAATCATTATAGAGAGAGTCTTAGTTTTTGAGTTTGTAAGCTTTGTGTTTTGTTCTGTACACCACTCATCTGTTAGAGTTGGTTTAGGTTTATTGAGTTGTAATTCACTTAAAGCTTTTAAGCAAAAGTGACTTTGTTGTTTTGAAGTGTGTCTTCATACTCATCGGTTATATATTATTTTTAAAATATCAATTATCTATACGACTGGTAATTTACAACTACCTAAAAAATTAAGCATTAAGGTCTAATTTAGCAAGTGTACACATTTTCATTTGAACAAAAAAATCAACTTGTTCCCATTCAAACCAATTTAAAATAAAGCATAATTAAATAAATTGCACTCAATTTAAAATAAAACATTCCAAAAATTATTTCCTTAATTTACAAAAATAACATTATGTATAACATTTGTTTGAATAGCAATAAGTGAGTATTTTTGTCCAAATAAAAAGGTGGACCCTTGCTAACTTAGACCTTAATGTTTTTAGATTGAATTATGTTAGCAACAGCTATACATACACACACACACACAATATATATATATATATATATATATATATATATATATATATATAACTATTAAATTAAACTAAAAATTACAATGAAAAATTAAAAAACCAACAATTAATATAATAAAATATAAATAAGTATTAAAATATACATATACAACTTGGTTGGACTTGGTTCAATTTTAAAAAAGGAATCTGAAATCCAATTCACGTTTTCAAAAAAGATATCTAGACATATCTAATAATATTCAGTTTTGTGCTTTTTTTTGTGTAACCCTTTTGTTCTTAGTAGAAAAAAGTTTGATAATTCTTTGTAGAAAGTGTGCACCTATATAGTCTGACTAAGAATTGTTCGTCCCTGAAAAAATTTCGATTAACTTGAACGATTCGTCATTTGCTGAAGTTCTTAACAATGTCAGTCCAATCACTTAATCGGTTTTAATTCAAATTTGTTTCAATATAAATATCCCTAGCATTAATCACTAACCCCCAATGTTAGTTTTGAATTCAAAATCCAATCAAATAGCAAAAAATAGCATCCAAATACATCTAATAATATTCAGTTTATAAACTTTTTCACTTTTTTTTATCCATTTACGGTTTTAATTCGAATCGGTTTGAATATAAATATCCCGACCATTAATCACTAGCCCACATCTCTCAAAAAAAAAAAATCACTAACCTCTAATATTGAGCGGTTTGTTTATTTTTTGATAAAACGAGCTGTTTTTTTACATGTACACCTTTTTTTTTTGTACAAAAGACGGCCAAAGGCCCATATGTCTCCCTTACTTTAATTGGTGTAATACATATTATAAATTTATAATCAACAAATCAACCATACATTCTGTCAAAAATAAATAAATCAACCATACATCGTGGTTGTGCATATAGAGAGAGAGAGATGAACTTTTCGAAACAAACATTTTGAACCATTTTAGAACTACTAATCTATGTTTAATTTTCTTTAAGGAGGACTTATCTATGATTTTTTTAAGGAAAATTTATGTTTATTGTTTACTACTCCAATTAGACGTTAATCAATGGTTTTGTCACGCGTAACAAACACGTCACGTACATGCAAATAATCCAGCCCTTTTTTCCTATCTCAATTTATATTGCATCTTTTCTTCGACGTTTCTCTCCTATTATTTAGAATCAAATCCTCTCAATCACTCACTTCTTGCAAATTTCATTTTATTCAATTTCTCTCTTGCTCTTTATCATCGTCTCGTTTCTCCCTCCATCCCATCCAGGTCGTTTGCACCTGAGAGGAAGGAGAAAAACGAGATAAGATCTTATTTACCCTTTATTATATTCAATATTTTTTTTTCATCTTCATCACATTACATTTATATCGATTTTTCTTCATTATCACCTTTGACATCATATTATATATCATCATCAAATCCATTTTTTTTTAATGGAGTTCTTCCAAAAGGCGAAAGTGGTGCGCCTAAGGAGCCACCATGATAAATACATGTTGGCACATGAAGATCAAGAAAACGTCTACCAAGACCGCAATGGTTGCTACGACAACGCAAAATGGACGGTCGAGTTATTAGAGAACAAATACAACAATGTGATAAGATTAAAGAGTTGTTACGGAAAATATTTAACAGCCTCAAACATGCCATTTCTTTTGAAAAGCACGGGTAAAAAAGTGTTGCAAACTTTGCCTAAAAGGTTAAGTTCATCGGTTGAATGGGAACCTATTAGGGATGGTGTTCAAGTGAAACTAAGGACACGTTATGGACAATATCTTCGTGGGAATGGAGGATTACCACCTTGGAGAAACACAATAACACATGATGTTCCACATAGAACCGCAACAGCAAATTGGGTTTTATGGGATGTTGATATTGTGGAACTTAGGCCAAAACAAGCAGGACATGTTCCTAAACCAAGACCTAGGCCTACACCTATAACACCACCGAATCGTTGTTTGGATTATCCGATTACAACGACAGATAATCCTTCTCCTTCTTTTTCTCCTTCACCATCACCTCTTTCGGATTCGGATCATGGACCCCTTGTCAAGATTGATCTAAGGTCTCCTCCTCGAACACCCGAGGTTCGTTATATCAAAAAATTTATCAAACTTATGGTTAATACGAAATCTAATGAGAAATTCTAGACAGCACCCAAATCTTCGCATGAACCACACATAGTATCAAAGAGTTTCTCATATAGGATCGAGTTGATGTATTGTTTACATAAAACAATATAATGTTTTGAAATAAAAGCATTATATATATGTAGATGTAATGGCTGGATGTATGTAATATAATGAGTTTATGAATTCAATTTCTAATAAAAATGTTTTTTCTTTGTGAACGCATTGTTATAGAAGTGAAATTAAGAAAGCACATGAATTATAAGCTCATGTGTATTTTATAGTCTTTTTTTTTTTGTGAAACTATCTTACAATCATTATACACGAAATAAAAAAGACAAGGACATTTTTTTTAGGGGAGACAAGGACACATTTTTTTTTAGGGGTCAAGGACATATATTATATGTGTGCAGAGATATTCATCGCATGATTGATTAACTTTATTAGGAATTTCTGTAAAAAAATAAAAAATCTTAACTAGGCATTATACATTTATGTCTTTCTTTGCAATGTGATATCATTCAAAATTATTTTTTCGTTATTGTGAAAAATATAGTAAAGTGATTTATTTAGAATAGTATATATTATTTTTATATTTATTTTGTGGATATTATTTAGTCAATCATGTGTAGATCAAGGATGTTTTCAAAACATTTTTTACATAATGAAATTTCTTAATTTTTTTACAACTTTTTCCTCCGTTGATGTTATTAATGAGTTAGTTCTCAAAATAATGTAGAATAGAACAAATCAAATTTCAAAACACAAATTAAGTTAATTAATGATAATAATATAATAATTCTATTCAGCTAACATTAGTGATAATAATAATTATCAACAACTACATATCATGTTTGAATTCTCTACAATGACACCACTTTCAATATTCTATTCAGCTAACATTTTTCTTCTTTTAATTACCAGGAGCAACTTGAATATTTAGATGATCCTTCTCCATCACCAATGAAAGAAGGGAGGGTTATATTTTATGATGTTGGCAATGAAAATGGTGAAGTTGTTGATGCAAATAAAGGGTCATTATTTACATTTAAAGGAAGTAGTGTAAAAGAGTTGAAGGAGAAATTGATGGAGGAAACTGGACTTGTTGATATTCTTGTATGTTGTCGCAATCCATTGAATGCTAAACTTTATCCCCTTCTTTTGCATCTACCTCCTAACAATATTGACATGCATGTTGTTGTGGTTCCTTCCTCATTTAGAGGTAAGTTTTCATGAACCTATAATAATTTAGATTTTAATATTTGCATATACTATGAGATTAAAAAGTTTTACACTATCTGTATAATATAATTATTCAAATAAACAATTTTAAAAGTAATTATAAATAATGTCATTTTTTTATGATATAAGAACTACTACGATTGATTGGTTGTGTAAATAAAGTCATTTTCATATGAATTGAATTCAAACTTGCTATGCTACTATTTGGTTGTTCAAAAATCTTTATCACTCACTTTTGATGATATCATTGAGATGATTCTTTATTGCCAACTTCATATTTCCTTCCCTATGTGTTACCTTGTACTTCATATCATTCTCATTATGGAAGTATGATTTTGTATTAACAAAATATGTATTTGTTGGCAGCCCAATGATGCCAAGGACATTTCTGAATTAAAACTTCAAGAGTGTGAATGAGGCAACTAATCAGACATTCAAACCACAAAGTAACAAGGCCAATCAAAAAGCAAAAAAAGATTTCAAAACTTCTATTTGTAATGTAATATATGTAAATTGATTACTTCATTTTATTTTTATTTATTTATTTACTAGGAATTATATGTGTTCTTGCCAGAACAGAGAACTATAACTTCTTCCTCAAAAAAAAAAAAGAACTATAACTCTACAATTCTTTACTTTTACATTTAGATGCGAGAAAGGAGAAGCAAACATGCATATCCAAATATACACAAAGTTTTTCTAAATTATTAAAATCTAAATTATAATAGGTTCATGGAAACTTACCAGTATTTCAAATATTAAAATCTAAATTAATTTAAACCAGTATTAAACTGTTTAGTATTTGTATTTGTATTAATCAGTATTTGAAATATTGGTTAGTATTTCAAATACCGGTTAGTATTGACATGCATGTTGTTGTGGTTCCTTCCTACATTTAATTTGAACCAGTATTTAAAATACTAAACCAGGGATATAATCATAATAAAACCATAATATAAAAAACTGAAAACCGGTTGAAAATGATTAAACTGGCACATATTTTTTGAGAGATTAAACTGACACATTTCAGGGGAAACATCTACAACACACCATTAGTTTGGTGGAAGGGGTGTCTGATATGTGTCAGTGTCGAACACCATTGAATTATTTAATTTTCTCAAATTCTTATCGGTATCAACTTGTTAATGTATGTGTTTGTGCTTAATAGGGAAACAATTTTGGAATGAATCATGTTGTATAATATGTGAAGTAGTGAAACTGGACACATGCTAACACTAATAATAATTTGAGAAGATGGAATAATAGAAGGTAACCGTGTGTTATTTGCCTCTCGGATTACACCACGGTTTTAACCACCTAAATAAGTTGTCTAGAATTCTCACTAGAGCGTTAAAATTTCGTATTGGATACATTAAATTACAATACAGAATATTGTCTGAAATAGATAAATAGCATACATAAGTCTCAACAACAAGTCAAGACAACTGATTGTACAAGGCACATAAAATGTCTGGATGATACATGTGCTAACTAACGAGTACATGGCATCAAGTACATATTCTGAGTACATAGTACAAAACATGGAATACATGTGCTAAAACCACAACATAAACAACATGCTCAATCATTAGCTTTCTCCTTATCATTGCCACGTGCCACTTGAGTATCTCAAAAGAAATAAAAGGATTGAGATGAGACATAATGTCTCGGTGAATTTCACCTATACTAGGGTACTAGTGGTCAAGGGAAAAACTAGGACCACAGTCTGCATTTCTAACATATTCATATTTTTCTGTCATAATGTATATTAATTCATAATTCATATTTCATTATGTTAGCGTGTAACAATCATGTTATCTAAGTTCATTTTACGGAATGCATCAGGTGGAGTAACCTCAGCCACATCCCACTACTGACGGGCAAAAATACATATCATATCAGACTAATGTCGGTACTCCTCTTACTATCGTGTGGATTCCCTATTTAAGAAAATCCCACCAGCCTGATATGGAGCCTGCTATGGGACACGAATTATCTAATTCATACATATATATACATATATCTAATATGCTTTCCAAATATTTCTAAGTCATACTTAACATAAGTTGTTCATATCAAATGCCCATAATCAGTATTCCCTTATCATAAAACAGTCAGTATTCTACCTGGATATTAAACATACATAACATATTCTAACACTCTTGCAACACATTATGTATTTATTGCATCCTTATGCTTGATTCACCCTTGAAAGGATTCATATGGTGTTGATGGTAAGTTTGAAGAAGGCTTAAAACAGTTTAAGAGGCAAAATTGGTGATTTACTATGTAATTTTTAAAAAATGTGAGAGGGTAATCGATTACCACAAGATTCACAGTTACAACTATTAAGTTGGTAATCGATTGCCAGTGGTGGGTAATCGATTACCACGGGCTCAGAATCACTTTTCAGCATGGCATAATCACTTATTTTGTCTCCAAACTCATCAAAACACTTACCCAACATCATAGAATCAAAATCTAACGTTTTTGAATCATGAGAGTCAAGAATAAACACAATTAACATTATGCAACACATGGGGATTTAAACTACACATTCATATAATCAAAAATCACGTTTTCTCATAATTTATACACAAACAAACCCCAAGGTGGGTGCTATTCTACTAGGAACTCACAAGAACTTTTCTGAAATCTTTCAATGCTTCCAAATCCAAACCCCAATCTTTCATTTCAATTTTTTGCCATTCAATTCCCACCACCACCGTTGAAATGCCCAACAATAGTACAGTGATGTTATGGTTTCTTCTTCTCTCCTTCCATCTACCACGTTCCATGCTATTCTGGATTTCAAACCGCTCTTCCTCCAAACAACATGAAATTGATCATGGTCGGTGGTGCTCTGATTTGTATCCTACAAAAAAAATCACTTGTTCTTTGTTCTATATCTCTCTCACTGTTATTCGTTTTTCTTATTTATTTTATGCAAGGTAGTTGCTGCAGAACACAAATTGACAAGTTAAACTGATCTCTACCAGAAGTTTCGCCACCACCAAACTCGCTTTGCAATCTTCTTCTTCCAAACTAAGCTTCAAAATCCCAATTCTTTGTCGATGCAACGGCGTCCGCGGCATGCCCTTCTCCGCTTGCATGGTGACTGCGCCGGCAATATAAGCTCCATACTTCGCTTGATTTCAACATGTCTCATTCCATGCTCTAGCAGCGGCGAGGGTGGAGGATTTCTGGAGACAAGGGCACAAGTGAAGGTTATTGTTCCTTTCTCTCATCTCTCAAAAATATAGTTAGTGTTCTTTTTATTTTTAATTTCTCTGTTATTTTTTTCTAGACAGGGTAGTGAGGGATCATATCGTCATAATAGTCTTTTTGAAGTATGAAGAAACAAATGAATGAAACAATTGCTAAAATGAGACTCAAGTATCCAGTTTAATAAGTTGATTCTAAATTTCTTTCTGTAATTTTTTTCCCTTTTTTTTGTGCTCTCTCGATATTTGTTTCTTTTTCTTTAGGAAGTATGTTATGTCTTGAATTGTTCTTAAAGAATCTGATTGAATTTATGCAAAATCACATCTATGTGTCTTTTGACCATTTTATGACATATCTATTGATCTAAAATTGATACTTTGATTATCTATTTTTGCAGGTTACGGTGGTTTTTCAGTAGCCAAATTCAATATTGTGAAGATTGAAAGAAAAATGATTATGTAGCTTGAAAGAAAAAATTTACAATTGAAAGTTCTATGAAGAATTATAGTATCAGATTTTTTAGGAGTTATGTTAAAGTTGGGAGATTGATATTGAGATCTACAAAGTTTTTGGCACTGCTTCTCTTTTGGGTCATGAAGGATTTTGGAATCGGACTTTTGGATCTTTAATCCATAATTAATAAAACACATTTTAAAAAAATGATGCATCAATCTATACTGTATTTTCTTCCCTGTTACAGTCTATAGGATAAGTTTTTCTACAAATTATGAAATAAATTTTTAGTAATTAGTTTTTTTTTTCTTTTAAGAATAATGAGGTTACAAAGTATTTACTTCTCTATTTTCTGCTCTATTAACTTCAACCAAGACACATCTATATCCTCATTTCTATACAGTTGTTTGCTCATTATTTGCACTATTTTGTTTGCTGATGCAAATTTAATTATTAGTTTTATCAAGAATAGCAACTACGCAATTCAAATGTTCTGTAACGACTTAGTTTCTGCAGAGAAGTTGATTTCCTTCAAATTTATGCAGGCAACAATGTGTTAGTTCAGCAGATATGACGGTACATAAATCGTAAAATGGGTGGAAATTGTGCAGGCCTATCTCTTGCTGAGACAGAAACTAATTTTTTTGTAGAGATGAGAACCATTTGGTAGATTATGATTGATGAAAAATGATTTGTGTCTCGTAAATTTTCTTTTTTTTTAGCTGAGATGCGACTATGAGATTATGGTTGATGTTAAAGTTACTTATTAGATAAATAAAAACCATTTGGTATATGTTAAAATATTTGAAAGATGAATAAAATAGTAGTCATTTGAACATTAGTTAACAAAAACCTTAGACAAGGGATATAATTCTATTATAAATCGGTTTAATTCATTCTTTAATGTAGTGGTTTCTTTTAAACATTGTTGTAGTTATACTGTTGTAACTCATTTCTATTTTGTGTAGTTGTTTTTCTAAATAGTCTCTACTTAATTAGTATATAATATGTTTAGTCTGCAACTAAGTTAACAAAATCAAGCTTTTAATAAAATTTTGCTTTTTTTGCTATAGATCTTGATGCCACCATCAGCTCAACTTTTGGGATATTGGTTAAGGATTACTTCAATTATCAACTTTAGGGTGGTATGAACTTTTATATGTATTATTTATTTAACATCAACTTTTTTTCTATGATATACTATATCCTATATATTACAGATATATTACAGCAAATATGACCCGTGCGTCGCACGGGTCAATGGTCTAGTAGGTTTTTAAGTTTTTCATTCCTAACCTTTCTTATAAAAAAAAAAAAAAGCTTTTCATTCTTAACCTAAATAAAAACCCCGCCTAAATTGTTGATCATTTTTGAAGACGTTCTCTAGTTTCCTTCTCCAATCTTTGTTAGATTACATATAGCTGCACCTTTGTTTTGCATTTGTTGATGCTTTGTTTGAATCCTATTGGTTATATGTTATCTCTTGGCACCATTGTTATTCATTCCTTTTCACTTGTTTCTCTTTACACCCTCCTGATTTAATATCTCTCTGGTTTCTAGCTCCTCCTCCTTGTTTCTTTCTCCTTTCCCGTTTGGCTATTTCTCCCTTCCATGATGCAGCAAGACAAAGGCAAAAGTGTCAACTCTGACACCATAATCAACAGTCCTTCTTCCTCTAATCTTGATATTCAACGTCCTTTCAAGATTCAAAAACATCAAACCTTAATGCAGCAAGAGTTAGGCCCTTACAATGATAAAGAACCTTATATGTTCAAAGGATCGTCTAGCAACTTTGTCAACAACCAGAATCAAGATCATCGATTTCCTGCTCATCACCAAGAAAACAATCAAAGTGAATTCCAACAACCAGAAAAAAATCAAGAAACCGACTTTTCTGAGGTAGATACAGATAACAATGATCCTTTTTGTTATTATCAGGAAAATCATGTGCAAGACAGTGTGCAATTGTGCAAAAACAGTATTCTTGGGAAACTACTTTCTGAAAAACCAATCTCTATATCCACTCTACATAATACTCTGTCAGGGATTTGGTGCAAGCCACAGGGATTCAAAATCAGTGAAATAGAAGGTGGGCTAATTCAGATTTCCATGGAGAAGGAAGCTGAAGATATCACAAGGATCATGAAAGGAAAGCATTGGATTGTGCGTAATGTATGGCTTGTTTTACATAACTCGAATCGCAACATAAGTGTCCAAGATATGGATTTCACCTCTATTCCTCTATGGATACATATCTGGGGGTTGCACCTACACTGTAAGTCTGTGGCTATGGGCAAAGTGGTAGGATCTAAACTTGGCACTGTTCTTGATGCTGCTATTTATGATTATCCTGAAAATGCCAAGATGTATATTAGGAATGATCAAGATGGGGTTAATTGGATTGATTTTCGATAAGAGAATTTGCCTATGTTCTGCTTTGCTTGTGGTCTTGTAGGACATAATGAGGAATTTTTCAAAACCCATAAAAGAGATCCTAACTCTGACACTGAAGTTGTTAACCCAAGAGGGGCTTGGATAAGATCCAGAATCTTTGGTAGAAGGGTCATGGATACGAGAGATAGAAACTTTAGCAGTAATCATATGTGTTCGCTAAGTGGGGGAGAATTCAGTCCCATACCTAAAGGTTTACTGGATAAAATGGCAGGTCTAAATTTGAAGAAGAAATCTGCAAAAGGTGGAGGACAAAGAGTTAATATCAATCCTGAACAACAAAAACAAAATCAGCACCAGGGGAAAATTTTGAGTCATTTGCAGAAGATAGATCAAAGTCAGATACTATGGGGAAGGAGGAAAATATGTAGATTGAAGGAGATAACTCTAGGGAAAATAGTCACAAAAGGAAAATTATAGCAGCGGGAACTTAACATGATAAGTTGGATATGGGAATTACTTCAGCAAATGCATTGGCAGGCCTTGAGAACAAGGCCAGCCAAAGGAGATGAAGGTCCTATCGTGGAACTGCAGGGGTTTGGGGAAACCTCATGCAGTGAAAGCCTTAAAAAGGCTCTTAAAATCCAGCTGCCCTGATGTTGTTTTTCTTATCGAAACAAAGCTCACTAATTCATATAAGAATGTTAATTCTAAAATTTGTTGTGGTCCTCTTTGTAATTTTTTTTCTTGTTAATTGTATTATAGCTAATGGTAATAGGTCTGAAGGCCTTACCATTAAACTCATATATATATATATATATATATATATATATATATATATATATATATGAGTTAGGATCCGTTATAAGTGTTAGAAAGTGAGTAATTTCATGTCATATTTTAAGGCACTTTAGTTACTTGTTTTGCAAGTTACGCAAGGAAAAGCTAAGAGTTGATGAATAAATGCCATTTATGCTTTGTATGTCTTACTCTACCCCATTTGTGTAGGAAAATGCAAGCCAGGACTTGAAATTATCAAAGAATCATGAAGAAAAGCAAAACTCTACTCGCCAGGGCGATCACAAGGCGAGGTCATGGCGAGCTTAGGCAGAGAGCATCAAAATATCAAGTCTAAGCCTTGCCACAGCAAGTGAATGGCGATCTAACTCGCCATGGCGAGTTGAAGGCGAGTCTACAGCGAGCTTAGGCAGAGAGCATCAAAATCTCAAGTCATTAGTGCGCCACAGCGAGCTTGCAGCTCCAGAAAGGAATGAAGCAGGGAACTCGCCCAACGAGCCTTACCCTCGCCCAGCGAGCTAAAGCGGTTTCAAAACAATTGATGACATGGCTGAAACCCACTGGCGAAGAAAGCTCAACTCGCCTGGCGAGCTGAGTCTCGCTCAGCGAGATGTCACTTTCTAGTCATACTATTTAAGCTTTTTCTCATACTTTTAGATATTATTATGTTATATTTTTAGAAAGAGAATAGGGCTAAAAGAGCTGTTCTTCATAGAGCAAAAGTGATTGAGTGTAGATTAACTTAGAATCTTTGAGAAATCAAGTCTTAGCAATGGATCTTCATCTTTCTTTCCACTTTTATATTGTTGTCATGACAATGATCAACTAAATCTCCTTTGTTGGGATTAGAGGTACTTAATCAAGCTTGGATGTAATCTTTTGATCTTTCAATTATATGATTCTAGCATTTTATGTAATATTGAGTTTATTCTTGTTATTCATTCTTATGTTTGATTTAAATGTTATTGAAAAATACTTTTGAATCTAGGGTTAGAATAATCTTCTATCAAAATAAGAATTCTAGACATAGGATTATGTTTTGATAATCATAAAAAGTATCGGAACGTAATGCTATCGAATCGTTTAATAGATTGAGAAATCGTCGATTAAACGATACGATCGATCTCACAACGTCATTTAGACATGCATGATGTTGTCGAGTGATGTGTGATAATATCGTTAAAAAAGCTAGAATCCATATATATACGATCATTAGAATATATTCGATACTTGATTGACGAACTCTTATCTCAACGCTTTTACGCCCTAACTTATATAGTCGAATAGTTTTACAACAAACAATTGATTAAACCCTAACTTAAAATGATAATCGGTGTTGAACGGTTTATGGTATCACACTAGTCCCTGAGGAAATGATATAAAAACATACTTGCTTTTGACTTACATCAATCCGTTGACACAAGGTGTCAACGAATTCGTTAACACCAAATCTTAACCGTTGATTTATTTTGATCTGAAGGCTTATATTTGTTCATTTAGAATATCATGTGAACCACTTAAGAGTATTACGTAGTATTTCTTTTTGTGATTTTCATTTCCTAATTTGTTTCGTCGGTTTTCTCTCTCTATATTTGCGATTTACATTACATTAATAACTTTGTTTTATGTGTGCAGCAAACATAAGTAAAGTTTTTTCTTAAAAAAAAAGATAAATATTTCTCGGGAAAAAAATTACTCATTGTTCATTTTGTTCCAATGCCAAGAGCCAACCTTTTCTATCTGCAGATAGCAACTCGTTTTCTATAAGCCTCGTTTTTCCTTCTTAATCTTATGCCAACCTTTTCTTTAAGCCTCTTTTCTTCTTCTTAATCTTATGCTATTTTGTTTTTTTCGTTACAATCTTACTAAAATGGCCTTCTTGTTTTTCTACTATTTGAAAATTTAAAGGAAAAAATTTGAATGAAAGCAATTTAAAAAATAATTTGGCACAAATCATGGCAAGTCAACTACAAATGTTGAGGACATGGAATTCATAAAAACAATGAGTCTGTTTGGCAAGGCACAAAAACAAGTTTTGTCTTATAGCTTATAGCTTATAAGCTTGTCTGGCAAAAAAAGATCTCTTTGGTAATAGTCTTTTCGTCAAGAGCTTGTAGCTTATTTCAGGAGCTTATAAATTATTTTTCAGACGCTATTTCAAGTAGCGTTTAAGCTTATAGCTTATTGTTTTTTCTTCCTCTTTTACTCTTACTATTTTATTTAAATATCAGTTTTACCCCTTATGTTTTATTATAATTTAAAATAAAAAATAAATGTATTAAATACAGGGAATACCAACGATCATGCATAGAGAGATAAAAATGGGTTCTACTGCTTCTTCATTCTCTCTATATCGTCATTCTCCTTCTCCACCATTCCTCCATTGTTTCTTCTCCTTTCTTCATCCAAGTTTGCGATTTTTCCTCATGATGAACTTCCGGATATTGTTGATGGTAATCAATATAGTGAAAGACCAGAGGGGAGATCAGGGAGATCAATAAAGACAAAGGAAATTCGTAACAATATTGCTGCTTTATTATCTATAGACTTATTTTTATTATTATTTTGGATTAATATAATTGTAGTTAAGATTATCTTAATTCGTACTTAAATGACAATGATATTGTTGTTGTTGTTGTTATTATTATTATTAATGTATGTTGTTCTTGTCTTCATAAAAATTGAATGATATAAAAATGTCTTTTTATGTCATTTTACATCTATCAGCTAGTTGAACCGCTAATTTTACCAAACACTTCAATTAGCTTATCAGCCATAAGTCATCAGTCATCAGTTATAAGCTATCAACTATCAGCCATCAGTCATCAGTCATAAGCTATAAGCTATCAGCTAGCTTATCAGTTATCCGCTATTTTTGCCATACAGACCCAATGTATCTTCTCATTATGAGAAAAGAGAGAATCCGGCTGAACAAATTAGGAAATGAAAATCAAAAATAAATATGGTATATGATACTTTTAAGTGTTCAAATATTAACCTTTGGATCAAATGAAATCAACGGTTAAGATTTGGTGTTAACGAATCCGTTGACATCTGGTGTCAATGGATCCTGACTCTCTCTCTCTCTCTCTCTCTCTCTCTCTCTCTCTCTCTCTCTCTCTCTCTCTCTCTCTCTCTCTCTCTCTCTCTCTCTCTCTCTCTCTCTCTCTCTCTCTCTCTCTCTCTCTCTCTCTCTCTCTCTATCTCTCTATCTATCTATATATATATATATATATATATATATAACTTTAATGATGGTGGATCGACAGTCCAAAACAACTTTGTACACATAACCAATCAAAACATTTAGAATTGTCATGTCAATTAATCTTTTTAATTTATGTGGCAATTCAGAATGTTTTGATTGGTTGTGTGTGCAAAGTTGTTTTGAACTATCAACCTACCATCATTAAACTATATATATATATATATATATATATATATATATATATATATATATATATATATATTGTGCGCTTGTGTAAAATAATGTTACACGGTGTTACTATAAGTAATTAAACTATACATACACCATAAAGAAAAAAAAAATCGTGTGTTAGGAAAGTTAGTTTTTCACGACCAGGACGGCAGGACATGCGTGCGAAAGAGAAGGGAACGAGTATCCAAAACACGACGAAGTTTTTTTGTTAGTGAATGAAGTGTAAATACTATCAAAGAACATTACTTAAGGAGCGTCCTTGAAAAAAACTATCATGAAATACAAATTGTTACTTTTATCAATGTAATAAGTATACACTTTTTTATATAAATTTACTTCTTTTATTACTTTAACCAATGTCTAAACGATATTCATTGTCATTATCCATATTTTAAATTATGCTTTAAAATCCATCGGAGATCAAATAACTAAGATCGTAAATCATGATTTAACTAATTCAATCTCAACAAAACCATAAGACAAACAATAAATAAAAAGTAAAGAAACATTTAAAAAGAATAAATACAAAAAGAATTTAATTTTTTTTATTTGAAAAAGATAAAATGGAATTATATTGCAAAAGAGCCAAGTCCACCCTGCACAAAGTATGTCAGAAAGAGAAGACTAAAAATCAAGTTACAAAGATAAACAAAAATAGCAAACAAAAATACAAGTTAGGTAATTGTTTTCTTGTAGTATACACTATCAATATGAAATTGTTTTTTATATAATAAGTGTACAATTGTTTTTTATTTGAAAAGAAGTGTACAATTGTTTTTTTGGTCTTACTAACTTGTGCCCTAAGGGCACAAGATATTAAACTAAATGTAGAAATTTAATCTTGAAAATTGTATTTTCAGAATCCTAATTTGACTACCTTTGATGACCGCAAAAGGTATGATGGAATAATTTGGACTGGTCTTTAATTTGTATCATAATTGGTTATGTTTATTCAAAAGGCTTAATTGATCCAATAGTCACTTAAATTAATTGATTTTTGCAAAATGGTCTCGTAACTAAAAAAACGTTTCAAAATGGTCCCTTAAGTTTCCTTCAGTTATATGTTTTAGTCCTCTCTGCTAACACATTAACCGTAATTGTCTAAGGTGGACCACCATTAACCTTATTAAAAAATATTTTAACCATTCGATCTTTTTTTCTTAAAAGAGGATCGTTGGATCGTGAAAGCCTAATTTATCTTATGGTGAACCATCACCAACTAATTTTTTTTTCATTTCTTCATCTTCATCACATTTTCATCCCTAAAAATACACTTAAACAAATTATAATTTACACATTTTCGTCCCTAAAAATATAACAAATTTTGATTTTAGTCCCTAAAAATAAAAACGAGATGTTTTCATCTTTCCAAAAAAAAAAATATTTTGTTTTTGATCACTAATGACAAGTTTATGTTCATATTTATGTCGATATTATGAACCTTTTATGTTCAAGATAGGTTTAAATTATGCTCATCTATTATGTATAACCCATGTATGTCCATGTTATGTTTAAGAAATTGCATATAAAATGTTAAAATTATGTTTAATACCAATCAAAAACTACAAATTCTTTTGTTAAGGTGAAAACATCCCATTTTTATTTTTTTTGGGACTAAAATCAAAATTAACATATTTTTTGCAACAAAAAACTTATTTAACCAATATGATATGTTGTTTAACATTTTTATTTATAAACTAGCAACAAACCCGTGCTAAGCACATGCCCGTGTGGAAGCAGGGGGCTATGCATCAAAGCGCATTGCAATACTATATGAATTGAGAAAATAAGACAAATTAATGATAAAGCCGACGTTAATGATAAAAGGGAAAATTACATAGACTTCCCTTGAGATTATCTTAAATAACACAAGCACCCCTTCTAATTTTCCAAACACATCAATCTCCCCTCATTTTATCCATTTCAATAACTTTGTAAATATACAATTCAATTTCAATCATTTTGGTTTGTTTGTATTTGTTTTCTCTTTTCACAGTTAAGTTAAATGATGTTTTTTATCGCAATGGAGAAATAATAACATTTATTTTTACCACCAAATAGAATCAAACATCGGCAATTATAGAAGAGATAAAATGAGAATATAGAAATGAGAAAAATTTTGGTGGATGGATATTGTGGTTGATCAATGAAAAGGAAATAATCTTCGATATATCTATTTTATTGTATTAGCGTTTAAAAATTAAACCAACCACCTTGCTGAGGAACAATAAGTTGGGAAAATCACCTAAATGAAAAATGGAAAGAAAAAATGGTTGAAAATTAAGTGAGTTCATACTCGTATTAAGAAAGGGTAAGATTTTATTTTTGGTAGACATTAAGTTTCATAACTAGATAATAGAATATTAAGTTTGTTTGTTCTTTAAAAAGAGATTAAGTTAGTATATTTTATCGAGTGAGTTTGTTTTAATTTATTATTAAGAGAGGAAAAATAGAGGGAGGTTAAAGCAAAAGATGCAAAAGAATATAATTTTGATGACATGTCAAAAAATTAAGAAGAGATAAGATCGTATTTTGGCAGACATTAAATTTCATAATTAGATAATAGATAGATTGAAATCATTTCAATCTAATATACTTATATTTGTCCACGGACACACACTTATTTAATATATAGTAAATAAAAATGCAAATCAAAATTTGAAAAATTAACTCGAGGTGTCTACAGTCTACACTAGTAAAATTTACTAGGATGAGGATGAGGAAGTTATCACGTGGCAACAATTTGATCTTTTTTATTTCTTTTTTTGACAAATTTGATCTTTATTGAAAATAAAAATTGTTTTGGAAAAGTAAAACATAGTATGCTTATCCAATTGATCTTTTTTATTGAAAATTAAAATTGTTTTGGAAAATTTGATCTTTTTTACACTAATCAAATTAACATTTTATGCTTATCCCAGTTGAGAATTGACATACTTATTGGTTTTTATGGGATGAGGGAATAACCCCGCTCCTTCTCATTAATAGTTGGCCACTTATATATATATATATATATATATATATATATATATATATATATATATATATATATATATATATTCCCTCTCATTCCCAATCTATAACCCTTGTTGAGAAACCCTTCTCTTTCTAGTTTTTTGCTTCTTAATCAAAACCCATTAATGAATATCATGAAATCAAACAAAGTTTGTGCAGCATGCAAGTTTCAAAGGAAAAAGTGTCCCAAAGATTGTCCTTTAGCTCCTTATTTTCCAACCGATAAACCAAAAAGGTTTAACAATGCTCATAATTTGTTTGGTGTTTCCAACATAGTGAAGTTACTAAAGAAAATTAAAGACGATGATATAAGAGACGATGCAATGGAATCAATTATTTTTGAGTCGGATATGCGTGCAAAATTTCCCATTTATGGATGTGTTGGTGTTATTAAGCATTATTTAGGTATGTTACATGAGTCTATTGAAGAGTTAAATCGCACACAACGTTTACTAGCTATTTGTAAGCTAAACAACCATTCACAACAACAACAAAATCCTTCCACTGCTCCTCCAGTAACAAATATAATTCCAACGTTTACATTGGATTACCTTGATAACGAAGAATTGAATGACCTTGATGGTGGTGTTTATGCCGGTTCGGATTTTGATCCAGATGAGTTTTTTAGGGGTGTAGAACAAGAATATGAGGAAAGGATGCATATGAATTTTAGCAGGTATCAATTCTTGTTCTTTTTAATTATTATTATTATTTAGTTTTTGAAGAGGTTATTATTATATATCAGACGTTATTATGTGTAAATTATTTGTGAATTTCTATTGAACTTTATTATATTTTAATTAAAGTTGCCTCATCATGAGTATGTGATGCATTGCTCACCATTTGTTCTCTGATATATAATGTTTAATATATTTGGTGACTTTTATTTGCAGTGTGGAATCAAATCAATTGAAGAATGATCAGTAGAAGAACGTGATGCATGTTGGATATGGAAAGGAGTATTCCATCTAAAGTTACCAAATCAATTGTGAATACTTTTGAAATTTGATGTACTACCCATTGTGTATTTAATTTTCTGAAAAATTGATCAAGATGATCAAGTGGATAATTGTATTTCTGGATTCAACAATCAATGTTATTTTTATTCTTTCTTGTTGTATATATATTTCAAGATGATCAAGTGTCAGTCATATGGTTAGATTTAACTTATATTTTTCAACCCCAAACTAATCGCATATAGTGAATAAGCTCATATGATTACATTAGAATTGTTTAATAGTTGATTATTCTCTCACAATCTAATATCATTTATTCACCAACTAATAACATTTTTTTAAATACTTCTTCATGTAGCTATTGACATATATAATTTTCATAGTATCATTTTTTTAAACAACACATGCGGGGTTAACAAAAAAAATTATTAAAAACACTATATTAAGGGCTTAACAAAAAAAGATAACAATCAAATTTTATCTTTCTCAAACATTTAGAATCTAGCTTACCGTGAATTTAAATATGGACCGACGCTAGATGAAAGATGGTTCATCGACATCATTTGTAACACGATATTGACAGACCTCGCCACCACCATCTACACATTGACTGATCACGCCTTGCTGACAACATTTTCAAAGCAGTGGCACTTATAGATTAGCAACCTCCATCTTCCAATTAGTGATATTGAGACCTGATGATGTGTCATCTATACTGGGAGATTACCCAAATGAAGTTGTAACATCCCGATTAAGACTTAGATATTTATCAGTGTTGGGACGATGTATTAGAGATATTTTAAGGAAAAGGACATTTTGGTAAATTGAGGCATGAGGCTATATAAAGCCAACAAACCCCAATTTTCTCATAACTCTCATCTCACTCTCTCTCTAGAAATTTTCAGAGTCTTCAGAGTCTGGATTTAAGTCTTCAGCTTCTGTGTCTTCAGAATCTGGAGCATCTTCAAATTCTAGCTTCAAGCTTAGCTTCTCAATCAGAGTCTGGAGCATCTTCAAATTCTGGCTTCAAGCTTAGCTTCTCAATCAAATCTTTTGCTCTTTATTTGTTCTTTCAGAACCCACGAATGATTAAACCTTTGTGCAAATTTTTATATGTGGTCCTGCATTCTTGAACAAATATTAGCATATCCAATTGTTCTTATAATACATTGTTATCATCAAACTCAAGAGGCATTGTCAAAACTTATTTTATTCCAACAATCTCCCCCTTTTTGATGATGACAAATAACTGTATTAATAGACAATTGTTGTTAGTCTAATTAAGAAGTTGACTATAGGATCTGAGGTTTGTAAGCTCCCCCTAAGTCTGAGAGTCCAGAAGGTGAGTTTTGTAAGCTCCCCCTGAGTTCTATCCAAGTTAATTAAATTCCTTTTAAGAACGTCACTCAGAAGTACATCACAAGAATTTAAGTCAGAGACTAAAAGATGAGATAAGGTTCCCTAAGTCAATTTGTAATTAACTTTAAATTGGGCTCAGAGCCAATGAGACTATTAATCTTACTCCCCCTTTTGGCATCAACAAAAAGATTTGAGTTAAAAACCGATTTAAGTGACAGAAAACAATATAATCTAATGTAAGCACAAAATGATCAGAACCAAATATTGCATAAATAGCTCAGTCAAAATATTCAGAAACAAAGAAATATTCAAAAGCAAACAAAAAAAACACAGAAGATGTGCAAAAAGAAAAAAAAATCTAAGGTTGCTGATTCTTCTGCAGCATCTGAAATATAGCCTGAATTCCTGAATTCATTTCTGATTGCTTCTGGGCCATGTCTGATTTCTGTAGCAGGATGTCATCTTGTTTCCTTGCCATTTCCTCTTGCTTGGCATTCAAATTCTTCTGAGCTTCCATCAGTTCTAGCAATTTTGCTTCCATAGCTTCTTGTTTAATCTTCTGCTCTAATAAGTCTGATTGAACCTTGTGCATGAACTGAATCATCTCAGGTTCCTCCAGATCTATTCTCTTGATCACAAGATGCTTTGGTTTGATGAAGAACTTAGATATCTAGGAAGTGGAGAGTCTAAACTTCAGAACCTCTGGCACTTCAGGAGTTTCTTGTTCAGAAGGAGCAAAGTTTGAGATATTTCTGGAGATGTCATTCCTGAGTTGCACAGCTTCCATGCTGGCAACCACTTCCTTGATCCAACTGTCAAAAGCTTTCTGCTGAGAAGCAACTGACAGAACTTGCATTTGTTCTAGAGTTGTGTTCACAAGCTCTCTCAGATTGTTCCATTTATCCTCATAATTGACCAGTTGAATAGGTTGCGATCTTGAATCCAAAAGCTCTTGCAGACTATCAAAGATAAGTCTGCAGACCTCTTGCAACCCAATGTTTGAGGTAAGAATGGGTGGAGGTTGGATGATGGGGACAGATGTTTAAGTAGAAGAAGAGGAGATATCTGTGACAATCTCCATAGCTGTATCAGAATGAGATTCTGACTCAACCATAGTCCGATTGTCATCAGAGGCTACAAGCAAAAATTGGGTAGGTTGTTGTTGAGGTTCAGGAATGATTTCAGATTTTGATGCTTCAGTCATGATAACATCAGAAGCTGAGGTTTGATGTTCTGGTTCAGATTTGGCTATATTTAAAGGTTCAACAAAAATAGGCCTGTCTTCTGATACAGATTGAGTGTCAGACACTGTATCAGAGACTGTGAGAGAAAGAGGTGATTTATGTGGTTCAGATGTTATAGGTTCAATATTGGTTTCAGTGGAGGTTGGAATTTCTGAAACAACTGTAAGAGTTGTTGTTTCAGAGGTTGCTTTAGGTAAAGGTGAGATTACAGGGTGAGGTAGTTCTCCACCTAGATGTTGTGATAACACATCTATGGTAGAAGAACTAGGTTGTGGAGAGGATGAGGAAGAAGAATGACATGCTTTAGCAAACAATTTTGACAGTTTACCTAATTGGAATTTGGCATCAATTTCTTGCTTCTTAAGGGATATCTCATCTTCTGATAAATATGATCTGGGAATCATTAAAGGTGAATCACCAGGCAAACAAGTCTGCACTGGTGACACATTTAAAGTTTCCTCAAAGTCTGGCAGGAAATCAGAAGAATTTGGTTGAAGGGGTAGAAGAATTGATGCAGACATATGGTTTCATGGAAGTTGTAGGTTTGGGAGAGGCTTGTTTAGGTTTGGGGGAGGCTTTGAGATGGGTGTAGTGTTTGATTAAGGTAGCCTCATCATCATCAGGTGTTGAGGGTGAGTCAATATCAATGGATTGGGAAGAGGAGGTTGCAGATTTACCTTTAACTTGAGCAGAATCTGCAGCTTCTGTAGTCTCAGACTCCTTCTTCACTGCAAGTACAGAAATCATGATCTTCTGTGATGCTTCTACTGACTTGCCCTTCAGACTCTCAACTAAATCAACTACATCCTAAGCAGCCTTAATTGTATTCTCCCTAACCTTTTCTCTTATCAGCTCATCTTTAGTATCAGAGGAAGATTATTCTAGGACCAGCTTCCTTTGAATATGTTTAACACATGTCTTCTTCTTTTTCTGAGGTTGAGGAACCTCAGAGGCATCTTCAGACACATGTGTCAGTTCAGACTTGAAACCTTCTTTTTCTTGTTCTTCTTCTGAATTGCAACTTCTTTAGATTCATCCTTTCTCTTCTTTGTTGGTTGCCAGGGTTCATCTGGGTGATCAGGGATTATGTCCCAGGTAATTACTTCTCCTGTCTCCTTGAAATGCTCAGCCACGAAGTAAGCAAGCACTTCCTTGTTGTCTTGTTTGGATATAGGGGGAAAGTCTACCAAGTAATCATTCTACTTCAGATTTGTATGAACATCAGATTCTGAAGTGATTACTTCCTTCTTTTGAATAATCTTCATATGCCCAAGAGTAGCTCCTGATATGATGGGGCCACTGCAGACTCCAAGCTCACTGTTTGATCCTATTCCTAGGGATATCAGACTCTCCACCAGTATTCCTTGAAAAAAAATTCTGAGAGGAGTCTGGTGTATGGTACATGTCTCTTTCCTTGATAGATGTGCAGAGATGGTGGAAGATGTAGGCAGGAAGATCTATTGGTTTCTTCAGAATCCACCATGTTAACATGTGCATCAAGTCAAAAGACTTGTAGTCAGACCCTCCTGATCTTGGAACTATGCAAGACAGAAGCAGCTTATTGTATGATTTTGTGTTCTGCTTGCATATCCACAGTCTTCTCAAACTCCCTTCCTTCAAATAGAGTCTTCTTGATCAGAGGCACCCATGAACTGGTTTTCTTTGTATCAATCATGAAGAGTCCACCTCTTTTGGCTCATATTGCTTTAGCAATGATTTCTTCAGTGATGGTAACACTGATTCCCATTACAGCAGACCTTATTTCAGGTTCTGTGAATTCCTTCAGACCGATTTCCTTCCTTGACTTCTCTTTCAGTCTTGGATTCTCTTCATAGCTTCTTCCTTGTTTGCAGCTTCTCTGTCATACACCTCACTTCTGACCCAGAAATCCTTTACAAGCTCTGTATAGGATGGTCCATTTAGCATGTTGAAGAAAGGTCTCCATTGTTGAAAATCCACGAACTCTGAGATATCACACCCATTGATTCTCAGAGACTCGAAATCCACTACACTCTCAATGATTAAGTTTAAATCCTCCTTGTTGAGATGTATGGTCTTTGGCTTGATGAAGATAGCATCTTTAGAGTGAACGTTGATTGCTAGATTCTGAGAAGAGGATAAAGAACCAGCCATTTTGATTCTGAAGGTTTTAGGTTTCTAGGAATTTTTGGAAAAAAGGAGTAGAGTTTTTTTTTTGCGCGAAGGTTGAGAGAGAGTAAAGTGTGAGTAGTGCAGTGTTTGGTGTGATTGCGATTAAGTGTTTTTGTTAAAATTGTTAAGATTCAAAAGTAAAGACAAACAAACACAGCATTAATGACAAAGGGGGCGCGTGACAAGTTTCAATGCATAATCATCATTGCCCAGCAGTTACTAACCACATTAGTGACTTGCTCAGACACATTCGTTTATTAGTGGGACAACTGTACATAAAGCCGTTATAACACCTTTCCACTTATAAACCTATCAGAAGCAACTAATCCAGATTCTGGACTTCAGAGTCTGATGACTTTAGAGGCTGAAATTCTTCAGATTCTCAGTACAGAGAGTCTGATAAATTTTTGGCTTATGAATTCTTTCAGAGTTTGAATTCTCATTCAGAGTCAACATTTCCTGAGATAAAATACATGTTCAGATTCTTCTTTATAAAGTCAAATCTTTCTTCTGTTAAGGGTTTTGTGAATATATCAGCCCACTGATGTTCAGTATCAACGAACTGTATATCCAAAACACCTTTCTGAACATAATCTCTAATAAAATGGTGTTTTATCTCAATATATTTAGCTCTTGAATGCATAATTGGATTCTTTGACAAGCAGATAGCAGCAGTATTATCACAGAAGATGGGAATGCCATTTTCATGTATCTGATAGTCTTCTAACTGATGTTTCATCCAGAGTAGTTGAGTGCAACAAATTGCAGCTGAGTTGTATTCTGCTTCTGTTGTTGACAATGGAATAGTTGATTGTCTTTTACTGGCCCAGGATATCAGATTCTCACCAAGGAATTGACAATTCCCACTGGTTGACTTTCTTTCAATTCTATCATCAGCATAGTCAGCATCGCAGAATCCAACCAACTTATAATCTAAAGATTTCTTATAAAGAAGTCCAAGATTAGTTGTTCCTTTCAGATACCTGAAGATTCTCTTGACAGCAGACATATGAAGCAAATTACAGAAAAGAATATAATTTGTTATTAAGAGAGAAAAAATAGAGAGAAGTTGAAGCAAAATACATAAAAGAATATAATTTTGATAATCATTTCAATCTAATATACTTATATTTGTCCACGGACACTCACTTATTTAATATATAGTAAAAAAAAAGATGTTTGACCAAAACAAAAAAAAAAAGATGCAAATTAAAATTTGAAAAATTAACTCGAGGTGTCTACCGTCTACACTAGTAAAATTTACTAGGATGAGGATGAGGAAGTTATCACGTGGCAACAATTTGATCTTTTTTATTTCTTTTTTTATTACAAATTTGATATTTTTTATTGAAAATAAAAATTGTTTTGGAAAATTTGATCTTTTTTACACTAGTCAAATTAACATTTTATGCTTATCCAGTTGAGAATTGACATACTTATTGGTTTTTATAGGATGAGGGAATAACCCCACTCCTTCTCATTAATAGTTGGCCACTTATATCATTCCCAATCTATAACCCTTGTTGAGAAACCCTTCTCTTTCTAGTTTTTTGCTTCTTAATCAAAACCCATTAATGAATATCATGAAATCAAACAAAGTTTGTGCAGCATGCAAGTTTCAAAGGAAAAAGTGTCCCAAAGATTGTCCTTTAGCTCCTTATTTTCCAACCGATAACCCAAAAAGGTTTAACAATGCTCATAATTTGTTTGGTGTTTCCAACATAGTGAAGTTACTAAAGAAAATTAAAGACGATGATATAAGAGACGATGCAATGGAATCAATTATTTTTGAGTCGGATATGCGTGCAAAATTCCCCATTTATGGATGTGTTGGTGTTATTAAGCATTATTTAGGTATGTTACATGAGTCTATTGAAGAGTTAAATCGCACACAACGTTTACTAGCTATTTGTAAGCTAAACAACCATTCACAACAACAACAAAATCCTTCCACTGCTCCTCCAGTAACAAATATAATTCCAACGTTTACATTGGATTACCTTGATAACGAAGAATTGAATGACCTTGATGGTGGTGTTTATGCCGGTTCGGATTTTGATCCAGATGAGTTTTTTAGGGGTGTAGAACAAGAATATGAGGAAAGGATGCATATGAATTTTAGCAGGTATCAATTCTTGTTCTTTTTAATTATTATTATTATTTAGTTTTTGAAGAGGTTATTATTATATATCAGACGTTATTATGTGTAAATTATTTGTGAATTTCTATTGAACTTTATTATATTTTAATTAAAGTTGCCTCATCATGAGTATGTGATGCATTGCTCACCATTTGTTCTCTGATATATAATGTTTAATATATTTGGTGACTTTTATTTGCAGTGTGGAATCAAATCAATTGAAGAATGATCAGTAGAAGAACGTGATGCATGTTGGATATGGAAAGGAGTATTCCATCTAAAGTTACCAAATCAATTGTGAATACTTTTGAAATTTGATGTACTACCCATTGTGTATTTAATTTTCTGAAAAATTGATCAAGATGATCAAGTGGATAATTGTATTTCTGGATTCAACAATCAATGTTATTTTTATTCTTTCTTGTTGTATATATATTTCAAGATGATCAAGTGTCAGTCATATGGTTAGATTTAACTTATATTTTTCAACCCCAAACTAATCGCATATAGTGAATAAGCTCATATGATTACATTAGAATTGTTTAATAGTTGACTATTCTCTCACAAGCTAATATCATTTATTCACCAACTAATAACATTTTTTTAAATATTTCCTCATGTAGCTATTGACATATATAATTTACATCGTATCATTTTTTTTAAACAACACATGCGGGGTTAACAAAAAAAACTTATTTAAAACACTACATTAAAGGCTTAACAAAAAAAGATAACAATCAAATTTCATACGATCTAAATTTGCTCAGCATTGAAAATTTATCTTGAGAGAGATGTATGTATAAAGGATAAAAGTATTTGAATTCTATACATCAACATCCATCTCCATCTTTCTCAAACATCTAGAATCTAGCTTACCGTGAATTTAAATATGGACCGACGCTAGATGAAAGATGGTTCATCGACGCCATTTGTAACACGATATTGAGAGACCTCGCCACCACCAACTACACATTGACTGATCATGCCTTGCTGACAACATTTTCAAAGCAGTGGCACTTATAGATTAGCAACCTCCATCTTCCAATTAGTGATATTGAGACCTGATGATGTGTCGTCTATACTGGGAGATTACCCAAATGAAGTTGTAACATCCCGCTTAAGACTTATATATTTATCAGTGTTGGGACGATGTATTAGAGATATTTTAAGGAAGAGGACATTTTGGTAAATTGAGGCATGAGGCTATATAAAGCCAACAAACCCCAATTTTCTCATAACTCTCATCTCACTCTCTCTCTAGAAATTTTCAGAGTCTTCAGAGTCTGGATCCAAGTCTTCAACTTCTGTGTCTTCAGAGTCTGGAGCATCTTCAAATTCTGGCTTCAAGCTTAGTTTCTCAATCAAATCTTTTGCTCTTTATTTGTTCTTTCAGAATCCACGAATGATTAAACCTTTGTGCAAATTTTTATATGTGGTCCTGCATTCTTGAACAAATATTAGCATATCCAATTGTTCTTATAATACATTGTTATCATCAAACTCAAGAGGCATTGTCAAAACTTATTTTGTTCCGACAATCTCCCCCTTTTTGATGATGACAAATAACTGTATTAATAGACAATTGTTGTTAGTCTAATTAACAAGTTGACTATAGGATCTGAGGTTTGTAAGCTCCCCTAAGTCTGATAGTCCAGAAGGTGAGTTTTGTAAGCTCCCTCTGAGTTCTATCCAAAATAATTAAATTCATTTTAAGAGCGTCACTCAGAAGTACATTGATAAGTGGCAAGAAATGAATAAATTCATGTCTTTTATAAGGCTTTTTAGTTACTTGTTTTGCAAGTTATCTTAGGAAAAGCATGGAATTTATGAAGAAATGCCAATTATTCTTTGTATACCTTATTCTTCCCCATTTGTGTAGGAAAAAGCAAGCCAGGACTTGAAAATAGCAAGAAATCAATAAGAGAAAGTTGAAGAATTTCGCCCAGCGCGCACTTGGCGAGTCCTTGGCAAGCTTAGGCAGGGATTTTCAAGATCAAAGTCTAAGTGATTTCGCAGAGCGAAGTTTGGTCGCAGAGCGAAGCAGGGCGGTTTAAATTGTTCAAGGCTGAGGTGGCAGAAGCCCATTGGTGAAGAAAGGACTTCGCAGAGCGAAGTGTGACTTCATAGAGCAAAGTCCAGAATTGCAGAACACTTATAAATAGGTTCAAAAGCTGAATTTTTAGATAATCAGATATAGCTTTTTAATTCAGTTCAGGATATTTTTAGGATTTAGTTTTTAAACAGTATATAGGGCTAGAAGCTATGATCTTCAAGGAGCAAAAGTGACTGGATTGTGAAATCAACTAAAGCTTTTCTCTAAACTTTTGTATAGTTGTCATGAAAATGAACAACTAACTTCCCTTTGTTGGGATTGGAGGTATTCTTTCTAGCTTTGATGTAATCTTTGATTATGTAAATATATGATTTTAGCAATTTATGTGTTATTGAAGTTATTCTTGCTTTTCACTCTCATGCTTGATTCAATTGTTATTGACAAATACTTTTGAATCTAGGTTCAGAATAATCTTCTATCAAAATAAGAAATTCTAGAAATGGAATTGGGTTTTGATAATCACATAAAGTGTCGGAACGTAATGCTTTCGGATCGTTTGATAGATTGGGAAATCGTCTATTAAACGATACGATCGATCTCACGACGTCATTTGGACACGAATGACGTTGTCGAGTGATACGTGATAATTTCGCTAAAACGCTAGAATTCATATGCATGATTTTTAGATTATATTCGATGCAAGATTGATGAACTCCAATTCTAACGCTTTTATTCCCTATTACTTTTTGTTTTATTTCCGCTTTTAGATTACTTTAGTTTTTATGCAACCAAGTTACGAAACCCTCACTCAAAACAATATCGATTGTTGAACGGTTCAAGATAGCGCACCAATCCCTGAGGAGACGATAATTTAAAAATATTTACTTTTGTTACTCAACTAACAAAATGGCGCCGTTGCCGGGGATTAGTGTTTAGATATTTTGAGCATCGCAATAATTTTTATTGTTTTGAGCTTTTGTATATATCTTGTTAATATTTTTCATTTCTTTTGTACATTATAAATCTGTGTGTGCATTAACCCTCTTTGTTATGCAAATAAAATTTTCTTGTTAGTTACACTTGTTTCAGATTCTCAACATTGAAAGAAATCATGGCTGATCATCATGATTATTTCAATCTCTATAATCCATTTGAGTATGAATCTTATCAACAATTTCAACAATATCCGTCTGAAGATGAACAAATGTCAAGAACGGAAAATACTTTGAATATGTTCATGCAACAATCCATGATCAACATGCAAAATACCAACCAAAGATTGAGAGCGTTATCAATCCAATTGGAACTTTTGCAAGTGCAATTAAATTTTTCATCAAGAATCATGGATGTTCAGACCAACAATCAATCCACTTTGGAATTCGGAGAGATTGTTGAAGATGATGTTGATGAGAGTGAGGAAAAGACGATGTTTGAAGGATGTGGTATAAGGAAATTAGTGGAAGAAATTAAGATACCACACAAATTAGAACTTCCTCAAGAAAGGTCAGATTCTGAAGAGGCCAGAGTTGTTGATAGTGAAGAAGTGATGGATATTGAGAAGACGGAACAGTTTCTTAACAAAGAAGAAACTTGTGAAAAGGAGGGGATGAAAGTGAGCAAGGCCGAATTTGAGTTTGTAATAGATGACATATGTTCCTTGCTCAACATATTCTGGATAGGGAGGTTATGGACTCCACATCAGCTATTCTTCAAGTTCATGGAATTCCTCCCAAAGCAAAGGAATACAAAGGCTGATGTGCGTTTTGTCTCATTTTGGACACCCTAACGAATCAGGCGTCGAGCTAACGACGTAAAACAAGCGCTTGTTGGGAGGCAACCCAACTTTGTAAGTATGTATGTTTTATTACTGCTTTTTAGTAACCATAGGTGAAGATAAAAATGACAAATTTGTTGAAAAGTTGCAATTTTAAAAATTTCAGAACCTGTCATGTTCGCAGAGCAAAGTCTCTTCGCACTGCGAACATTACAGAGTCTGATGACTTCGCAGAGCAAAGTCTCTTCGCACTGCGAACATTACAGAGTCTGATGACTTCGCAGAGCAAAGGTTTACATCGCACTGCGAAGCTAACTCATAAGTTCGCAGAGCCAAGGTACTTCGCAGTGTGAAGTTTGCGAATTCTGTCAGTTCAATTTTCAAAGCCACTACCCATCAAAGCCATTACTCCTCTCAACCACCCATTCCACTCCCCACCCATAACCTAACCGTTACCATCCAAAAACCCAAAAACCTTCATTTTCATTAACTTTTCAAAACAAACCCTAAAATTTTAACTTACCCATTTTTCACAAATCTTTCCATTCCTCAGTAAATTCGTGTTTTAATTCTTTCCATTTGTGCAAGCAAACAAGGTACGAATTCTGCTCTCTCTCTTTTCTTATTACTGATTCATGATGGGATTGTATGTGACTTAGGGTTTTGATTTTTAAAATTTCAATTTAGGGTTAAGTTTGTGTTAAGTTTCATTTCATTTCTGGCTTGCTGTGCTATGTAACATTTCAGTTTAAACATGCAATGTGGGTAGATGAAACAGACCCATTTCTTTCAATTTTCAAGTGATTTTGTAAAAATTCAGTTTACCCATTTGTAAAAAATTGAAATAAATGGATCTGTTTAGTGATTTTTGTACCCAGTATGATTCTGAATCATCTATCTAAACACACATTGAATGTTTAAAATGAAACAGAACCAAAGGTTTAGGGTAAGATTATGTGGCAAAAATTCGTATTCTGTCATGGTCGCAGAGCAAAGTTCAACTTCGCAGTGCGACCATTGTTCTGGAAAACCCAGAACTCAGCGTTCAACTTAGCTCTGCGAACTCAACTTCGCAGAGCGACCTTGACAGAACAGAACAGAATTACTTTTTAAAACTTTTCATGCTTCTTTTTCAATACATTTGTTTAATCTCATCTTGCCTATGTCTTTTCTTATGTTTGTTGTTTTATTTTCTTTTCTTGTAGATGGCACCAAAGCAACCAACCGGAAAGCGACCAAGAGCCGAATCGTCAGGATCAAGGCCACAAGGGGCCTATGACGCTTCGAGATTCCTAAGCCTCCGCAACCAGGAGAGGTATGCAGAGCTGCTCAAGAGAACATTTTGGGCTGAGAGGCAATTTATAATAAACGAGCATGGCACATACCTGGAGATTGCGCATTTGATCAATTCCCGCAACTGGGGAATTTTGGTAAACCCTCCCTTAAACCTAAACTACGACATTATTAGGGAGTTCTCCGCAAATGCCATCCCTACTGATCCTGAGGGGGAGTTCACTTATCAGACTATGGTTCGTGGTCGCGTCATTAGATTCGATCGCGAGGCCATAAACACTTACCTTCAAAACCCCCTCCAGCTTGACCATGATGAATTGTGTGCCTTTCATAGGCACCAAAACCGAGGAAATTGGAATCATAACCTTATAGCCCAAACCATTTTTCAATCCGGGAAGAATTATGAGCTTAACTCATCTGGCCAGCCTACCAAAGCCATAAAGAACAACGTCACCACACCTGCACAGGTCATTTTTCATCTCATAGTCCACAACATTAAACCTAAGAGCCACACCTCCTCCACGACATTAGATGTCACCCCACTGATTTATTACATCCTCGCTAACAAACAAGTGGATGTTGCTAGGGTGATAACACAGGAACTTAAGATTGTGGTAGAGAGTGGCATTAAACCACCAGCTAAGAAGATGTGCTCTCTTGCATTCCCGGGCCTAATCATGGGTCTCTGCCGGGATGCACGTGTAGTGATCCCTCCTCACATTTCGGAAACGATAAAGAATCCTATCACGGATGACTATATTGGGAGGCATTGCACAGGGAAGAGAGCATCGAGAGCACAACAACCACGACCCCGAGCCCCACCTGCACCACAGGGCCACCATACCTGCACTTTTTCATGGGACCAGAATGCGTCCAACCATAGGGCCATGGCTACTATACATGACTCTATGTACAGGCTTCAGATGCAGATGGGCAGACCAGCGGATTCTGCGTTCCAGATCATGTCATCTGAGATGTTTGCGTCTCATGTTGCTTGGCCTGGGGACAGGCCTGATTACTCAGAGGGGGGTGGTAGCAGTGCAGCTGCTGGAGGACATGGTGATGATGATGCTGATGATGATGGTGATGATGAGGACACAGAGGATGACGAAGCTCGCACTCCATGAGTCGCTCCTTTTTGATGCTTTTGCTTTGATGCTTTTGCTGTTCATTTTTATTATTATGTTTTCGATGTACTTTTTAAGACTTTATTTGTTTTCTGTTTTGTATTTGTACTCTCTTTTTATGTTATTTATGTTAAGTACTCTTTTATTATTTGGCTTTTGAATCATAATTAGTGCCTGTTAATTTTTTAATTTCTGAATTTGCTTTAAATGTCAAAAAAATTCTGCTTTCGCTATGGATCATTAGTAAAAAAATGACAAATCTTCTCAAATTTGGATTGATCCAAAGCTGAATGATTCAGCCACAGATGTATGGTAATGATAGATTTGATTGATTTGCGCAAAGCTAAGGTACATGTTTCCTGTTTTTCTAGGATTAAACTTGGAATGAGAATATGTACTTTGTACAAAAGTTACACCATACAGTTTACTTTGTTAATATATTTATGTTTGAACCATTTAGAACTAGCCAAAATGTGAGGAATCCTCAAAGTCATTGTATATATGCAGGAGACCGGCATTTTTTGTTTAAGTCGATTCTTTTATGTTAAATCTGAATGTTGTATTTAAATTGTATGAAAGCACTGACATGATCAAGGCATTTTTTGAATATGAGTAGAAACACTTGACCATAAAGCCTACCCTGTGAGAAGTGAGTATTTGATAACCCCTTTGAGCCTAATGAATCAGAATTGTTAACTATGAACTGCCAATTTTCATAAGCTCAAATGCTTAGTGAAATTGCCGGAGTTTGTAAAAAAATTCAGTTCATAGTTAAATCATTATGAATTCTAATATTTTACTTTCATTTTGAATCCTTATCCATCATGTTTATTTGTCCTTTGCCAAATGATAAAGGAACATTCAATTAAGGTATCATCTTGAACTAAGTTGGGGAGAAAAGGGAGAATGTGAATGTCAAGCAATGGTGAAATTTTGTAATTGATCTTGACAACAAGAAAAAGAGAAAGAAAAAGAAAAAAAAAGAAAGAAAAGCAACAAGAAAAAGAAAAGAGAAAAAGAGAAAAAGATTCAATAAATCAAAAAAAGTTGTAAAGATCAAAGAAACATTTGTAAATCACCAAGAGTTGTGTTTGAATAAGGAGGAAGCGTGTAATTAGTAAGAATGTTCCTCTATGCTTGGCCTTTTGAATTCAATTTTTCCCACATATGACATTTCTTTTGAAACCAAGCCAAATTACAACCCTCAAAGACCTTGTGATTGATGCTTTTGTGCTTTTAGAAACGATAAATAGATGGACGCATAACTTGATCGAAATGTTAGCAAACTTGCCGGATGAGTATTCATAACCCTCACAACACGAGTTCAATTTGTTTCATTTACTTCTAAAGAATTGTGTTAGGTGTGGTTCATTGATAAATATGTTATTAACTTGAGCTGTATGATATAAATTTTGTGTTTAGTATTATTTCAAATTTTTAGTGCAATCTTAGATTAATGGGAACATCAAAATTGCCTGTGCAAATCTCATATGAATCATGCAATCTGAAATTTTGTTTAAACCTCTGCTTTTGCTTTTTTGCGTCTTACTCGTTGTTTAAAGCTTGTATCCTTATTTGTAGCGTCCTTTGTTTGAGGACAAACAAAGATTTAAGTTGGGGAGTATTTGATAAGTGGCAAGAAATGAATAAATTCATGTCTTTTATAAGGCTTTTTAGTTACTTGTTTTGCAAGTTATCTTAGGAAAAGCATGGAATTTATGAAGAAATGCCAATTATTCTTTGTATACCTTATTCTTCCCCATTTGTGTAGGAAAAAGCAAGCCAGGACTTGAAAATAGCAAGAAATCAATAAGAGAAAGTTGAAGAATTTCGCCCAGCGCGCACTTGGCGAGTCCTTGGCAAGCTTAGGCAGGGATTTTCAAGATCAAAGTCTAAGTGATTTCGCAGAGCGAAGTTTGGTCGCAGAGCGAAGCAGGGCGGTTTAAATTGTTCAAGGCTGAGGTGGCAGAAGCCCATTGGTGAAGAAAGGACTTCGCAGAGCAAAGTCCAGAATTGCAGAACACTTATAAATAGGTTCAAAAGCTGAATTTTTAGATAATCAGATATAGCTTTTTAATTCAGTTCAGGATATTTTTAGGATTTAGTTTTTAAACAGTTTATAGGGCTAGAAGCTATGATCTTCAAGGAGAAAAAGTGACTGGACTGTGAAATCAACTAAAGCTTTTCTCTAAACTTTTGTATAGTTGTCATGAAAATGAACAACTAACTTCCCTTTGTTGGGATTGGAGGTATTCTTTCTAGCTTTGATGTAATCTTTGATTATGTAAATATATGATTTTAGCAATTTATGTGTTATTGAAGTTATTCTTGCTTTTCACTCTCATGCTTGATTCAATTGTTATTGACAAATACTTTTGAATCTAGGTTCAGAATAATCTTCTATCAAAATAAGAAATTCTAGAAATGGAATTGGGTTTTGATAATCACATAAAGTGTCGGAACGTAATGCTTTCAGATCGTTTGATAGATTGGGAAATCGTCTATTAAACGATACGATCGATCTCACGACGTCATTTGGACACGAATGACGTTGTCGAGTGATACGTGATAATTTTGATAAAACGCTAGAATTCATATGCATGATTTTTAGATTATATTCGATGCAAGATTGATGAACTCCAATTCTAACGCTTTTATTCCCTATTACTTTTTGTTTTATTTCCGCTTTTAGATTACTTTAGTTTTTATGCAACCAAGTTACGAAACCCTCACTCAAAACAATATCGATTGTTGAACGGTTCGAGATAGCGCACCAATCTCTGAGGAGACGATAATTTAAAAATACTTACTTTTGTTACTCAACTAACATACATCACAAGAATTTAAGTCAGAGACTAAAAGATGAGATAAGGTTCCCTAAGTCAATTTGTAATTAACTTTAAATTGGGCTCAGAGCCAATGAGACTATTAATCTTACTCCCCCTTTTGGCATCAACAAAAAGATTTGAGTTAAAAACGGATTTAAGTGACAGAAAACAATATAATCAAATGTAAGCACAAAATGATCAGAACCAAAGCCTGAATTCCTGAATTCATTTCTGATTGCTTCTGGGCCATGTCTGATTTCTGTAGCAGGATGTCATCTTGTTTCCTTGCCATTTCCTCTTGCTTGGCATTCAAATTCTTCTGAGCTTCCATCAGTTCTAGCAATTTTGCTTCCATAGCTTCTTGTTTAATCTTCTGCTCTAATAAGTCTGATTGAACCTTGTCCATGAACTGAATCATCTCATGTTCCTCCAAATCTATTCTCTTGATCACAAGATGCTTTGGTTTGATGAAGAACTTAGATATCTAGGAAGTGGAGAGTCTAAACTTCAGAACCTCTGGCACTTCATGAGTTTCTTGTTCAGAAGGAGCAAAGTTTGAGATATGTCTGGAGATGTCCTTCCTGAGTTGCACAGCTTCCATGCTGGCAACCACTTCCTTGATCCAACTGTCAAAAGCTTTCTGTTGAGAAGCAACTGACAGAACTTGCATTTGTTCTAGAGTTGTGTTTACAAGCTCTTTCAGATTGTTCCATTTATCCTCATAATTGACCAGTTGAATAGGTTGAGATCTTGAATCTAGAAGCTCTTGCAGACTATCAAAGATAATTCTGCAGACCTCTTGCAACCCAATGCTTGAGGTAAAAATGGGTGGAGGTTGGATGATGGGGACAGATGTTTAAGTAGAAGAAGAGGAGATATCTGTGACAATCTCCATAGCTGTATCAGAATGAGATTCTGACTCAACTATAGTCTGATTGTCATCAGAGGCGACAAGCAAAAATTGGGTAGGTTGTTGTTGGGGTTCAGGAATGATTTCAGATTTTGATGCTTCAGTCATGATAACATCAGAAGCTGAGGTTTGATGTTCAGGTTCTGGTTCAGATTTGGTTAGATTTAAAGGTTCAACAAAAATAGGCTTGTCTTCTGATACAGATTTAGTGTCAGACATTGTATCAGAGACTGTGAGAGAAAGAGGTGATTTATGTGGTTCAGATGTTATAGGTTCAATATTGGTTTCAGTGGAGGTTGGAATTTCTGAAACAACTGTAAGAGTTGTTGTTTCAGAGGCTGATTTAGGTAAAGGTGATATTACAGGGTGAGGTAGTTCTCCACCTAGATGTTGTGATAACACATCTATGGTAGAAGAACTAGGTTGTGGAGAGGATGAGGAAGAAGATTGACATGCTTTAGCAAACAATTGTGACAGTTTACCTAATTGGAATTTGGCATCAATTTCTTGCTTCTTAAGGGATATCTCATCTTCTGATAAATATGATCTGGGAATCATTAAAGGTGAATCACCAGGCAAACAAGTCTGCACTGGTGACACATTTAAAGTTTCCTCAAAGTCTGGCAGGAAATCAGAAGAATTTAGTTGAGGGGGTAGATTAACTGATACAGACATATGGTTTCATGGAAATTGTAGGTTTGGGAGAGGCTTGTTTAGGTTTGGGGGAGGCTTTGAGATGGGTGTAGTGTTTGATTAAGGTGGTATGTTGACATATCCTCCCTCCTTGTCCATGATTGCCAGAAAAGTCTTCGCTGGAGCTCACCCAATCACAGGCAGGGTGTCTGCTCTGATGCCAATTGAAATTCTGGCAGTTAAAGATTAGACAAGAAAACAGAGCACAATGGTTTGCAAAACAAAGCACAAAGATGCAGGTTCAGAAGCAGCTAAAATAAAGTGCAGAAAATAAATAACACAATTATTTGTTAACCCAGTTCGGTGTAAACTTCACCTACTCTGGGGGATACCAATCCAGGAAGGAAATCTACTAAGTAGAATTAATTCTAAGACTCAACAGCCCCTGTTCTTCGTCTTATCACTTAATCTCTACCCTTCTAGACTTCTACCCAGGAGACCACCTAGGTATAAGAACCCACTTACTTCCTAACCAAGCAATCACAGCCCAGTGATAACAGCTTTTGAAATAACCCAGTTTTGAAGACAACTTCAATAAAACAAAAACATCATTCGTACTTAAAAGCTTAGAATGATTTACAACTCAAAACATCTAAACCAACTCAGATGAGTGGTGTACAAATAAAACCTAAGCTTAAAAACACAAAGACTCTTAAACTCTGATTTCTGATTTTCTCTTCGTAGTCTTCAAAGGTAGCAGCACATCTCCTTAAATAGGCTTCAGCAAGCAGCATAATTCTGAATCCAATCTTCTTCACTTGATATGATTCTGAATTATGAAAGGCTTGAAAATGAAACAAATATTTCTGAATCAAATAAAGCAAAGATCCTTCAGCAATTAAATTCAATCATAAAACACGAAGCAAATCTTCTTAAGATCTTTAACAAATAAATCAGCCTTCTAGAAAACTTCAGCCATAAAAAATCTTCAGCAAATCTCCAACAGATACGCACAGAATTAATGCAGAAAAACCCAGCTTCTGAAATCAGCTTCTGAAGGTCAACGCTGGTCAACGTCTGAACAGTGCGTCTGAAGAACTGTTCAGCGTCTGAAGGCCATTTCTGCGTCTGAAGGCCAAAACAGCGTCTGAAGGCCAAAACTGCGTCTGAAGGTCCAATCTGCTTCTGAAGGCCATTTCAGCTTCTGAACCTCCTCAAATCCAATTTCTTGCTTCTGAAGACTTCTTTAACACATAGAGACGCATTGCTTGAACACTTTGATTTTACCAAACAATGTAGCCAACCTCAAATTACCAACAGTTACAAAAGACACAAAAAGGTAAATATATGTTGAGGTGTCAAAGTATTAAGATGGGGCAAAATCGTGTTTTTCTTGATCATTAACTTTCATAATTAGAGAAAGATAATAAATTGTTGTTTTTAACACTTTAGATATTTAGAAGTTGAATTATAGGAAAATTTGTTTTGACTGGGATTAAGATTAAGTTTGTTTGTTCTTTAAAAAAAGATTAAGTTAGTGTGTTTTATCGAATGAGGTTGTTTTAATTTGTTTTTAAGAGAAAAAATAGGGGGAGGTTGAAGCAAAATACATAAAATGATATAATTTTGATGACGTGTCAAAAAAATTAAGAAGGCGTAAGATTTTATTTTTGGTAGACATTAAGTTTCATAATTAGATAATAGAAGATTAAGTTTGTTTGTTCTTTAAAAAAAGATTAAGTTAGTGCGTTTTATCGAGTGAGTTTGTTTTAATTTGTTATTAAGAGAGAAAAAATAAAGGGAGGTTCAAGCAAAAGACACAAAAGAATATAATTTTTATGACGTGTCAAAAATTTAAGAAGAGATAAGATCATATTTTTGGCAGACATTAAATTTCATAATTAGAGAATAGATAGATTGAAATCATTTCAATTTAATATACCTATATTTGTCCACGAACACACACTTATTTAATATATAGTAAAAAAAAGATGCAAATTAAAATTTGAAAAATTAACTCGAGGTGTCTACAGTCTACACTAGTAAAATTTACTAGGATGAGGATGAGGAAGTTATCACGTGGCAACAATTTGATCTTTTTTATTTCTTTTTTTGACAAATTTGATATTTTTTATTGAAAATAAAAATTGTTTTGGAAAAGTAAAACAAAGTATGCTTATCCAGTTGATCTTTTTTATTGAAAATTAAAATTGTTTTGGAAAATTTGATCTTTTTTACACTAATCAAATTAACATTTTATGCTTATCCCAGTTGAGAATTGACATACTTATTGGTTTTTATGGGATGAGGGAATAACCCCGCTCCTTCTCATTAATAGTTGGCCACTTATATATATATATATATATATATATATATATATATATATATATATATATATATATATATATATATATATTCCCTCTCATTCCCAATCTATAACCCTTGTTGTGAAACCCTTCTCTTTCTAGTTTTTTGCTTCTTAATCAAAACCCATTAATGAATATCATGAAATCAAACAAAGTTTGTGCAGCATGCAAGTTTCAAAGGAAAAAGTGTCCCAAAGATTGTCCTTTAGCTCCTTATTTTCCAACCGATAAACCAAAAAGGTTTAACAATGCTCATAATTTGTTTGGTGTTTCCAACATAGTGAAGTTACTAAAGAAAATTAAAGACGATGATATAAGAGACGATGCAATGGAATCAATTATTTTTGAGTCGGATATGCGTGCAAAATTCCCCATTTATGGATGTGTTGGTGTTATTAAGCATTATTTAGGTATGTTACATGAGTCTATTGAAGAGTTAAATCGCACACAACGTTTACTAGCTATTTGTAAGCTAAACAACCATTCACAACAACAAAATCCTTCCACTGCTCCTCCAGTAACAAATATAATTCCAACGTTTACATTGGATTACCTTGATAACGAAGAATTGAATGACCTTGATGGTGGTGTTTATGCCGGTTCGGATTTTGATCCAGATGAGTTTTTCAGGGGTGTAGAACAAGAATATGAGCAAAGGATGCATATGAATTTTAGCAGGTATCAATTCTTGTTCTTTTAATTATTATTATTATTATTATTATTATTATTATTATTATTATTATTATTATTATTATTATTATTATTATTATTATTATTATTATTATTATTATTATTTAGTTTTTGAAGAGGTTATTATTATATATCAGACGTTATTATGTGTAAATTATTTGTGAATTTCTATTGAACTTTATTATATTTTAATTAAAGTTGCCTCATCATGAGTATGTGATGCATTGCTCACCATTTGTTCTCTGATATATAATGTTTAATATATTTGGTGACTTTTATTTGCAGTGTGGAATCAAATCAATTGAAGAATGATCAGTAGAAGAACGTGATGCATGTTGGATATGGAAAGGAGTATTCCATCTAAAGTTACCAAATCAATTGTGAATACTTTTGAAATTTGATGTACTACCCATTGTGTATTTAATTTTCTGAAAAATTGATCAAGATGATCAAGTGGATAATTGTATTTCTGGATTCAACAATCAATGTTATTTTTATTCTTTCTTGTTGTATATATATTTCAAGATGATCAAGTGTCAGTCATATGGTTAGATTTAACTTATATTTTTCAACCCCAAACTAATCGCATATAGTGAATAAGCTCATATGATTACATTAGAATTGTTTAATAGTTGATTATTCTCTCACAATCTAATATCATTTATTCACCAACTAATAACATTTTTTTAAATACTTCTTCATGTAGCTATTGACATATATAATTTCCATCGTATCTTTTTTTTAAACAACACATGCCGGAATGATTTCAGATTTTGATGTTGGGGTTCAGGAATGATTTCAGATTTTGATGCTTCAGTCATGATGACATCAGAAGATGAGGTTTGATATTCAGGTTCTGGTTCAGATTTGGCTAGATTTAAAGGTTGAACAAAAATATAGGCCTGTCTTCTGATACAGATTGAGTGTGAGACACTGTATCAGAGACTGTGAGAGAAAGAGGTGATTTATGTGGTTCAGATGTTATAGGTTCAATATTGGTTTCAGTGGAGGTTGGAATTTCTGAAACAACTGTAAGAGTTGTTGTTTCAGAGGCTGATTTAGGTAAAGGTGAGATTACAGGGTGAGGTAGTTCTCCACATAGATGTTGTGATAACACATCTATGGTAGAAGAACTAGGTTGTGGAGAGGATGAGGAAGAAGATTGACATGCTTTAGCAAACAATTGTGACAGTTTACCTAATTGGTGTAACACCCCAACTTTTTGTTTTAAGTAATCCAATAAAGTTTAATAGGTGTGTGTGGTGAATATTATTATTAATGTTGTTCTATTTGAAATGTGATGTAAATGTTGAGATGGTTGAATTAATTTGTGATACGAGAATTTAAAATAGTAAAGAAAGAGAATTAAAAAAAAATAGAAAAGAGTAGGAGGTGTAGAAAATAGGTTTTTAATAAGTGGGGGAGGGGAAAAACAAAAAGAATGGTGAATAGAAGAGAAAAACTGTAGGAAGAGCGGCTGGCCAAAAAAATACAAATAAGGGTTTGGGAAATTAGAAGGGAGTTTTGGGCAAAACGTGGAATAGAAAAAAAAAAAGCAGCAGTCAGAGAGAGAATAAACCTAGCTTCAGGAAGTCAAGCCAAACCGCGAGACTTGAGGAATCGAGGTAAGGGGGAGTCTCTATTCACCATAAGGATTGTATAAACATATGGGTTGTGAAGGGTGTTGTTTTCTATTTTTTTCTTATGATCTTTTAATGATTTCATGTTAATTTCTTGCTCTAATTCGTTACTGTGATTTTGGGTATGTTCTTATCTCTGAATCCATGATTTTGATGTACTAAATTCTTGATTAAATTGTGATGTTTTTCATATTGAATATGAATAATTGCTTTCATATTAATTCTTTCGATGCATGATTAGTAATTGGAATTTTACTGATACTATCTTCGATTAGTTTTTCACGAAGATTGGTCTATAGTATCAAGAACCTATGAGAGCTTTTTCTAATAACCATTAATTTTCTATTAAAATTAATTCAATGCATTGCTATTAAAATTATTTGACTCTGCAAATTATGCAATCGTGTATTGGAATTAATATACCATGTATTTGTTTACTTGTTTTCTTCAAATTATGATTTGAATTGATGAGTTTAAAATTTAATTATGTTCTGAGCGACAACACGGGTTTGGAGAGACACGGCTTTCTATTTTGACTTTTTAATTGTTCTGTTTTCCATTCATAATACTCACATTATATATGTTAAGTAATGTGCTACAGCTTGAAGATGTATTCCTATTTTCCTAATTTCTTACGGCTAGTGACTAGTGGTAGGCTACTAGCATTTTAATATCTAGACTTGGTGGGTAGAGATAGTACCTCTATGTTAGTTAAAAATATATGCTTACATACCTATGCTTATATATGTATGAATATATATGTATGATTAATTTTGTGTATAAACAATTAGCAGTGAAAGAGTACCATTATGTTAGTTAAAAATAATGTATCCTAATTTCTAAGTAATACTTATATGTATATGAATGTTATAATGAATTCATTCCTACTATTTTTAAATGTGTTTGAGATGAATTTCATGCCCTTTATGGATGTGTCTTGGAAACCATAGTTACTTCTTAAGATGATTTATTAGATGATGTGTAATTGATATGTTATTTAACGATGTGTCAATATTAAAATATTGGACGGTGTCTATGTTTACTGATGATGGGAATGATGATGAGTGAGAATATTAATGACGTGAGTGATGATGTATATTCATGAAGACGATGTTTTCTTATGATGATGATATGAATGACGAAGATATGTTTTGTCCCGGTGTCGTGCATAATAGGAAGAGTTTGCATCTATGGTTGTAAGTTGTTGTTGGTGTGTTAATATTTAATACTTGCTGAGTCTGTCCTCATGCATACATATAAGGTCGTGTCTAGGAAATTATGAAGATGCAATGACGATGAAAGTCCAGTAACATATCTCTGGCAAATTATGACGACGATAGGTGTGGTACCACATTCATGTAGGTCTTAGGACAGTGTCCATATGCATATTAAATTGATGATGCTAGTTCTTGGTGTTTAAGAAAGAGTTATAAATGTGAGCTGATGAGATGTAGAATCTAATGAAGAATAAAATATTGTTGATGTTCTATGACGGTGGATGCGATAACTAATGTTCCTATTATTGCGCATGATTTCCTAAAGCTATGTATGGTTGTATTTTCTCACCCCTTTCTTGTTGTTGTGTGGTTTTGATGGCTGTACTCTTGGGGTACAGACACTCAGGTTGAGGAAGACTAGTTGCGGGACGATTCAGCAAGTGGCGGCAGAGGCATATTCTGTTTTCTCTCTTCTATTAGTAGTCAAATAAGTATGTAGTCGATACGAGCTCTGATATGTAACACTAGGGTCGGGTTGGCTATTCGATTTTACATTTTGATGTTTGAAGTATTTTTAAGTTTTTGAATTAATTATGGATGTTGAGACTTGATTTTGTTATAATAAAAATGCTGAATTTTTCCGCTGCAATGTTTATGACTTTGTTCTACGAAACGATAATAAATGAGGATGCGTAACACCTAATCTCCATTATTTATATTTTTGGTATTTATTAAATTAAAGTCGGGGTCTTAGGGTGTTACATAGTTGGTATCAGAGCAGGTCGGTCCATTTGGCCTAGGATTTTAACAATGTTTTAGCCCTAATAGGCAACTTGTGTGCAAAGCACTGTAGATGTCTATTTACTAATCCCTTGCCTGATTTTGACGATGCAGTTAAAGTATGGCTGGAAGGAACGATCAGGCAATTGCTAACGCTATGGCAGCAATGGCGCAGACTATGGCACAAGCTAACGCTGCCATTCTGGGACAACAGAACCAACAAGGGAGAGCTGAGGAGCTTCGGCTGGACAGGTTTATGAGAAACAATCCACCGACCTTCAAGGGAAGGTATGACCCTGATGGAGCACAATCATGGTTACAAGGAGTAGAGAGAATCTTCCGAGCAATGGTGTGTACTAATGAGCAGAAGGTCAGACTGGGGACACATATGCTGGCAGAAGAAGCTGAGTTCTGGTGGGAACACACCCGCCAGAGGCTTGATGCTGCGGGTACAGCAGTGACCTGGGGAGTCTTTAGAGAAGAGTTCTTGGGAAAATATTTTCCTGCTGATGTTCGTAACCAAAAAGGAAATCGAATTCCTCGAACTAAAACAGGGAAGTATGTCTGTAGCGGATTATGCGGCGAAATTTGAGGAGCTGTCCAGGTATTGTCCTCATTACAATGCAGTGGGGGCGGAAGTTTCTAAGTGCTTAAAGTTTGAGAATGGGTTGCGTCCAGAAATCAAGCAATTTATTGGCTACCAAGAGATCCGTAACTTTTCTACGTTGGTCAATAAGTGTGGGATTTATGAAGGAGATAGCAAGGCAAGAACCAATCATTACAAAGCGGCGAGTGAGAAGAAAGGGAGGGACCAGGGTCGCAATAAGCCTTATAGCATTCCAGTTGATAAAGAAAAGCAGAAAAAAGGTGCTGGTGAGAAAGAAGTTAGTTGGGGAGATGTTCGTCCTCCGATGAGATGTTTCAACTGCGGGGTTTTGGGTCATCGGGCAATTGATTGTCAGAGTGCAAAGCCTAAGTGTTTCAACTGTGGAGAAGCAGGTCACCGTTCGAATGAGTGTAATAATGATGTTAAATGTTTCAACTGTGGCGAGACCGGGCATATCAGTACACGCTGCCAAAAGCCGAAGCAGGAACAGAATAGAGGAAAGGTGTTTGCCTTGAGTGGAGAAGATGTTCCCAGTTCCGACAACTTGATTCGAGGTACTTGTTTCATTAACAATGCTCCTTTGATTGCTATTATTGACACTGGGGCTACGCATTCTTTTATTTCCCTTGATTGTGCGAAGCGGTTGAATCTTGTAATGACACCGATGTCGGGTAGTATGGTTATCGATACCCCAGCCAGTGGTTCCGTGACCACGACATTAGTTTGTCGAAATTGTCCCTTATCTATTTATGGGAAACATTTTAGGATGGATTTGGTTTGTTTAACCCTGAGTCAGTTAGATGTGATTTTAGGAATGAATTGGTTGGAATTCAATCGGGTATACATCAATTGTTTTTCTAAGACTGTGCTTTTCCCCGAGCCTGAAGAGGAGAAGAATTCTAGATTTGTGACTGCAGTACAAGTGGAAAGGTCTTTGAGAGAGGGTGCGCAGGTGTTCGTGCTACTTGCTTCTTTAAAGTTGGAAGGTGGGCCGAGAAATTCTATCCAACCGATAGTGTGTGATTTTCCAGACGTATTTCCGGAGGACATTAGTGATTTACCACCAGAGAGAGAGGTGGATTTCACCATAGATTTGGTTCCTGGAACTAGCCCTGTGTCAATTGCACCCTATCGAATGTCCGCTTCCGAGTTGAGCGAATTGAAGAAACAGCTGGAGGAATTACTAGAGAAGAAGTTTATCCAGCCTAGTGTTTCACCGTGGGGTGCGCCCGTGTTGCTTGTTAAGAAGAAAGATGGCAGTATGAGGTTGTGTGTGGATTACCGTCAATTGAACAAAGTTACTATTAAAAATAAGTACCCACTACCCAGGATTGATGACCTTATGGACCAGCTGACCGGCGCTTGTGTGTTCAGTAAAATTGATTTGAGATCAGGATATCATCAAATTCGAGTGAAGGCAGAAGATGTACCCAAGACCGCTTTCCGAACTCGGTATGGCCATTACTAATTTTCTGTGATGCCATTTGGAGTATCTAACGCCCCCGGAGTGTTCATGGAGTATATGAATAGAATTTTTCACCCTTACTTGGATCGATTTGTAGTGGTGTTTATAGATGACATTTTGGTGTATTCCAAGACGGAAGAGGAGCATGCGGAACATTTGAGAATTGTGTTGCAAACGTTATAAGAGAATAAGTTATATGCTAAAATGTCAAAGTGTGAATTTTGGTTACGCGAAGTGAGTTTCCTAGGTCATGTAATCTCTAGTAAGGGAATAGCGGTTGATCCATCCAAAGTAGACGCCGTGTTACAATGGGAAGCCCCTAAATCGGTTACGGAAATAAGAAGCTTCTTGGGCTTGGCTGGTTATTATCGAAGGTTTATCGAAGGATTTTCAAAGTTGGCATTGCCTTTGACACGATTGACTCGAAAAGGCGAGGCTTATGTGTGGGATCACCAATGTGAGGAAAGTTTCCAGGAACTTAAGAAGAGGTTGACGTCGGCACCAGTATTAATCCTACCGCAGCCGAGTAAGTCATTTGTGGTCTACTGTGATGCATCTAATAGAGGTTTGGGTGGTGTACTTATGCAGGAAGGACGGGTTGTAACATATGCGTCAAGACAATTGAAAATTCATGAAAAGAATTATCCGACTCATGATTTGGAGTTAGCAGCGGTGGTATTTGTGCTTAAGGTGTGGAGGCATTACTTGTATGGATCAAGGTTTGAGGTGTTTAGTGATCATAAGAGCTTGAAATACTTGTTTGACCAAAAAGAGTTGAATATGCGGCAACGAAGGTGGTTGGAATTCTTGAAAGATTATGATTTTCAGCTGAATTACCATCCAGGAAAAGCTAATGTAGTCGCAGATGCTTTGAGTAGGAAGGTCATACACATGTCAGCACTCATGGTCAAGGAGATGGAGTTGATTGAACAGTTTAGAGACATTAGTTTGGTTTGTGAAGTGACGCCGGGAAGTGTAAGGTTGGGTATGCTGAAACTGACAAGTATGGTGGTGGAAGAGATTAAAGAGGGGCAGAAGTCCGACTTGGAATTGGTGAATCACTTAACGCTGATCAACCAAGGAAAAGAGACGAATTTCAGAATGGATGAGAACGGGGTTATGAAATTTAAGGACAAAATTTGTGTGCCCGATATACCAGAATTGAAACGGAGTATTCTAGAGGAACGTCACAGGAGTGGGCTGAGTATACACCCAGGGGCTACAAAAATGTATCAGGATCTTAAGAAAATGTTTTGGTGGCCAGGCATGAAGAAGGAAGTGGCTGAATTTGTGTACTCGTGCTTGGTTTGTCAGAAATCAAAAATCGAACATCAGAAACCGTCCGGGTTGATGCAACCGTTGAACATTCCAGAGTGGAAGTGGGATAGCATTTCTATGGATTTTGTAACAAGCCTGTCGAAGACCTCGAAAGGGAGTGATACCATATGGGTTGTAGTGGATCGATTGAGCAAGTCGGCCCATTTCATACCAATAAGGTTAAATTACCCAATGCAGAAACTAGCAGAGATTTATATTGAGCAAATAGTTAAGTTACATGGCGTCCCTTCAAGCATCATTTCAGATAGAGACCCGAGGTTTACCTCAAGATTCTGGGAGAGTTTACAGAAGGCTTTAGGGACTAAATTGAAGTTGAGTTCCGCATACCACCCACAGACGGACGGCCAGACAGAGAGGACGATCCAGTCCTTAGAAGACTTGTTGAGAACTTGTGTTTTAGAACAAGGAGGGAGTTGGGATGCTTACCTACCACTGATTGAGTTCACCTACAATAATAGTTACCATTCTAGCATCGGAATGGCGCCTTTTGAGGCCCTGTACGGGAGGAGTTGTCGAACCCCGTTGTGTTGGTATGAGACGGGAGAGAGCGCAGTATTAGGACCGGAGATTGTACAACAGACAACCGAGAAGATTAAAATGATTCAAGAAAAGATGAAAGCTACGCAAAGTAGGCAGAAGAGCTATCATGACAAGCGGAGGAAACCGTTGGAGTTTCAAGAAGGGGATCATGTGTTTCTGAAGGTCACTCCGGTGACGGGTGTTGGTCGTGCGTTAAAGTCTAAGAAGCTTACGCCTCGGTTTATTGGTCCTTATCAGATTACAAAGAGAGTTGGAGTAGTAGCCTATCAAATTGCCTTGCCACCCGCACTCTCAAACCTTCACAGTGTGTTTCATGTGTCTCAACTTCGAAAGTACGTTCCCGATCCGTCTCACGTAATTCAGATGGATGAAGTGCAAGTGAAGGAGAATTTGACCATTGAGACCTCACCATTAAAAATCGAAGACCGAGAGGTGAAGAAATTAAGGGGCAAGGAGATCGAGTTGGTCAAGGTAACGTGGGGAGGACCTGCTGGAGAGAGTATCACGTGGGAGCTGGAGAGTAAGATGAAGGAATCTTATCCAGAGTTATTTATCTCGGGTAATTTTCGAGGACGAAAATCTGTTAAGTGGGGGAGAGTTGTAACACCCCAACTTTTTGTTTTAAGTAATCCAATAAAGTTTAATAGGTGTGTGTGGTGAATATTATTATTAATGTTGTTCTATTTGAAATGTGATGTAAATGTTGAGATGGTTGAATTAATTTGTGATACGAGAATTTAAAATAGTAAAGAAAGAGAATTAAAAAAAATAGAAAAGAGTAGGAGGTGTAGAAAATAGGTTTTTAATAAGTGGGGGAGGGGAAAAACAAAAAGAATGGTGAATAGAAGAGAAAAACTATAGGAAGAGCGGCTGGCCAAAAAAATACAAATAAGGGTTTGGGAAATTAGAAGGGAGTTTTGGGCAAAACGTGGAATAGAAAAAAAAAGCAGCAGTCAGAGAGAGAATAAACCTAGCTTCAGGAAGTCAAGCCAAACCGCGAGACTTGAGGAATCGAGGTAAGGGGAAGTCTCTATTCACCATAAGGGTTGTATAAACATATGGGTTGTGAAGGGTGTTGTTTTCTATTTTTTTTCTTATGATCTTTTAATGATTTCATGTTAATTTCTTGCTCTAATTCGTTACTGTGATTTTGGGTATGTTCTTATCTCTGAATCCATGATTTTGATGTACTAAATTCTTGATTAAATTGTGATGTTTTTCATATTGAATATGAATAATTGCTTTCATATTAATTCTTTCGATGCATGATTAGTAATTGGAATTTTACTGATACTATCTTCGATTAGTTTTTCACGAAGATTGGTCTATAGTATCAAGAAACTATGAGAGCTTTTTCTAATAACCATTAATTTTCTATTAAAATTAATTCAATGCATTGCTATTAAAATTATTTGACTCTGCAAATTATGCAATCGTGTATTGGAATTAATATACCATGTATTTGTTTACTTGTTTTCTTCAAATTATGATTTGAATTGATGAGTTTAAAATTTAATTATGTTCTGAGCGACAACACGGGTTTGGAGAGACACGGCTTTCTATTTTGACTTTTTAATTGTTCTGTTTTCCATTCATAATACTCACATTATATATGTTAAGTAATGTGCTACAGCTTGAAGATGTATTCCTATTTTCCTAATTTCTTACGGCTAGTGACTAGTGGTAGGCTACTAGCATTTTAATATCTAGACTTGGTGGGTAGAGATAGTACCTCTATGTTAGTTAAAAATATATGCTTACATACCTATGCTTATATATGTATGAATATATATGTATGATTAATTTTGTTTATAAACAATTAGCAGTGAAAGAGTACCATTATGTTAGTTAAAAATAATGTATCCTAATTTCTAAGTAATACTTATATGTATATGAATGTTATAATGAATTCATTCCTACTATTTTTAAATGTGTTTGAGATGAATTTCATTCCCTTTATGGATGTGTCTTGGAAACCATAGTTACTTCTTAAGATGACTTATTAGATGATGTGTAATTGATATGTTATTTAACGATGTGTCAATAATAAAATATTGGACGGTGTCTATGTTTACTGATGATGGGAATGATGATGAGTGAGAATATTAATGACGTGAGTGATGATGTATATTCATGAAGACGATGTTTTCTTATGATGATGATATGAATGACGAAGATATGTTTTGTCCCGGTGTCGTGCATAATAGGAAGAGTTTGCATCTATGGTTGTAAGTTGTTGTTGGTGTGTTAATATTTAATACTTGCTGAGTCTGTCCTCATGCATACATATAAGGTCGTGTCTAGGAAATTATGAAGATGCAATGACGATGAAAGTCCAGTAACATATCTCTGGCAAATTATGACGACGATAGGTGTGGTACCACATTCATGTAGGTCTTAGGACAGTGTCCATATGCATTTTAAATTGATGATGCTAGTTCTTGGTGTTTAAGAAAGAGTAATAAATGTGAGCTGATGAGATGTAGAATCTAATGAAGAATAAAATATTGTTGATGTTCTATGACGGTGGATGCGATAACTAATGTTCCTATTATTGCGCATGATTTCCTAAAGCTATGTATGGTTGTATTTTCTCACCCCTTTCTTGTTGTTGTGTGGTTTTGATGGCTGTACTCTTGGGGTACAGACACTCAGGTTGAGGAAGACTAGTTGCGGGACGATTCAGCAAGTGGCAGCGGAGGCACATTCTGTTTTCTCTCTTCTATTAGTAGTCAAATAAGTATGTAGTCGATACGAGCTCTGATATGTAACACTAGGGTTGGGTTGGCTATTCGATTTTACATTTTGATGTTTGAAGTATTTTTAAGTTTTTGAATTAATTATGGATGTTGTCATACCCCATTTTTGACCCGCTTTCTTTTCTTTTCTCTCGTCTTTTAGGCCGGAAATTTTCGTCGTTTCAGACGAAATTTCGGCAGGGAGGTATTTTAAAATACCTCATTTTTGTTCCGAAGGCAACCGTTTTATTTTATTATTTTATCATTTATTATTATTCTTATTATTTTTAGTTTTTTCTTTTTATTTTCTTTTTATTTTAGTGTTTTCTTTTTTCATTTTCTTTATTTTCGTTTTTTACTGTTCATTGTGTTTTATTTTACTGTCAGTTTTTAATTTAGTCATTTGGGTCCATTTTCCAGTCCAAGGCCCAGAGGGGCATTTCAGTCATTTTCGTTTTTACCCATTTTTACTATAAATAGCAATTAATGCACTGTTCACGTCAGAAAATAGTACACCCAATCACACAGTACACAGTCAGTCAGCATCAGTACAATCACAACTCTCAAAACCACCATTCACCACCAACACAACCACCACTAAATCCAATCCGGCCACCACACAAAAAAAAAATCAAAAATCATTCAAATCATCCATAAACCTGAAACCAGAACCAATTTTCATCACAAAAATCAAAGCCACAAATCTCACCAGAACACAAAAGACCATTCGGCCTAACCCTAAACAACCATAATCATCAAAATCCAAACCCCACAAACAATCACAAAATCACGCAAATCACAAGTTTCTAAACCGAACCAAAGGCAAACCATAACCGAACCACCAAAGCTAGGCCGAACGCGTGTACCAAGTGACTTCGCAGAAACCGAAGCAAGGGAAAGTGAAGAGGTAGATTTTCGAACTTTAAGTTTTAGATCTAGGCTCCATGAGAGGTTTTCAAAAAAAATAAAGTGATTTTCGAGTTCTAGAGGAAAAAGGAATTCAGAATCTGTGATTTTCTTTAAAAAATAACGAGTTGAACCGCTCCGGCACGGTGGCGCCGCCGGCGACCACCGCGCCGGAAGAACTGGCCGGTGAGAAGAGAGAAGGAGCTGGACGGTTAAGAGAGAAGAGGGAGTGGGAAGAGAGAAGAAGTAGAAAGAGAAATGAGAAAGTGAAATGAAATAAAAACCGGTTTTGGACATATAAGTAGGCGTTTGAACCGGACCGGTTCTTTCGGACCGAACCGGTCCGGTTTTCCTTGCATCAGCCCACTAGACATATACCTTCGGCCCACTCTCCTTATTCCTCTTCTTTTTTTCTAATTTCTGCTCTTACCCCCCTTTTAATTCTGCACCCCCCTCTCTCTTCTCTATTCTTTTATTTTCTTTTATTTCTTATTTCTTGCACTTTTATTTTTTTTATTTATTTTTTTTATGCCCTTTATTTATTGCTTTTAATTTCCAGTACCCATGCATTTTTTTATTTTTATTTTATTGCATCATATTTATTTATTGTCTTGCATTTCTATTTTCTTTTATTTTATGCATCATATTTAATTTTATGTCTTGCATTTTTTTTATTTTCTTTATTTATTTTTCAGCACCATATTTAATTTTCAGTCTTGCATTTTATTTTCCAGCTCCATATTTATTTTTTTGCCTTGCATTTTATTTTCTTTTATTTTATGCATCATATTTATTTTATTGTCTTGCATTTTTATTTTCTTTTAGCATCATATTTATTTTTATGTCTTGCATCTTTATTTTATTTTCAGCATCATATTTATTTTATGCCTTGCATTTTTATTTTATTATTTACTTTAAGCACCATATTTATTAATTGTTTTGCATTTCATGCATTTTTTATTTCTTTTTAGCATATTTACTTTAATGCAATTTTATTATTTTTGTCATTTATTGCTATTAGAATGTATCTAGGTCCAATGTAATAAAAATATAAATGAGAATATGCACCGACACCACATTTATTTTTTATGCTTTATGTCGAGGACGATTATGTAATTTGGACCGAATCCGAGGAAAAGGACCCTCACTTGATCCAACGTCATTTTGAGGGATCCGGCACGTTTAGATTTTCTCAACATAATTTAGTCTCAGGAAAATTTTATAAAAAAGTCAAAAAAGTCAAAATCCAAAAAATATTTTATAATCAAAATTTTCAAAAAAAAGTCAATCTTATCTTTCTTTTCTTAATCAAATTTTTAATCAACCTTCAATCAATCAAAACTTGCTTTCTTCAAATTAAAATCAATCAAACTCACTTCTTTTATTTCTTCTATGCCTTTACGGCCTCTCATCTTTCTTAAAACCTTTTTTAAACTTTAAAATCAACCAAAACCAATCACTTATCTTTTTACCCCGAACTACGTGATTTTGATCCCGCTCGGGTACGTAGGCAAAAGACTTTGTCTTTCCAAATCAATAAAAATAACAAAAACCTTTTCCTTCTTTTAACTTTCATCACTTTAATCTTTTTCACACTTAGGCATTTATTTACAAACAAATAATTAATTTAGCATAAAGATAAAAATAAGCAAGAGGTTCCTATAGAGTACTATAGACGTTTAGGGTGCTAATACCTTCCCTTTGCGTAACCAACCCCCGGACTTTTGATCTCTAAAATTAGGGTTTTTCGAACTTTCTCCCTTTTCCTCGGAAAAATAAAAGATCGGTGGTGAATCCTAAAATTGCGAGTCAACGCTAATTAATAGCTTGATATCCAAAAATCACCGCGACAGAAAAATGGCGACTTCACTGGGGACCAAAATCCTAAGTGGGTTAAACCTATCTTGCTTTTCTTTATCTTTATGCTTTATTATTATTTGTAATTGTAAATACATGCTTAAGTGTTTATCTTTTTACGTGTGTGGTGAGATAAGTCCTACACCCGGACTTGAGGGAAACATAAGATAGGACGGTGGTATAATCATAGTGTCTTTCCGAGGGTAAATTTCGGATGTGGCACATGTGATAACCCCACTCAATGGAGGAATCTTGGAAGTATTACTATGTTGGCATGAGTAAGTCGTGTTCGGCATTGATATTTTCAAGTGACCTATGAAGTTGAGGACCTTTAGTTACCTTTAACCCATCTTGGCCTTTTAGGACGTAGTGCGGTGGCTAACCAAGAGTAATCTTGAATTAGTTGATACGCGATACTACACTCAAACGAGACTTTCTTACGAATATTATCGGATCGGGAGTCAATCTCGTAACCCGACGATATTTGGAAGGGGTTGAGGACTTTGGGAACTTGGTAGAACCCGTGATACAGGTACATATGAAACCATAGTCCTTACCAAATGGCGTTTTACCCTTGACTCCAACATTATGGACTTAACCTCACCATGTTTTCTCCGCTCTTTAGCATAATCATGCATACATGCATTCATTCATAAACATTTTTTTTCATCAAGTATCAAAGGACTTAGGCAAGTTTTGTTGTAAACATCGTAGGAATGAACTTCACAAAGAGGAACACTCAGGATACAACTCAAAAGCTCAGATTTGACAAACTTAAGGAAACTGGGATCTTTAATGACTAGTCCAGAGGATTTTCTCGAACTCGTTATGAGAGATCATTCGGCATCCTCAAGTTTGAAATATCGGGACTTTTTCAAGATTTCTACTGATGAACTTTTGAGCATATCCCTTGGTTTTGTTCCTAAAAAGGGGATTGTTTGTGATATTTTAAATGAAACGTTCAAAACTATGATGTTTACAATTACTTCGACAAGCCCTTCGATAACAAATCTTTCTCTTTTTTTGCATAAGCATAATCATGCATCATACTGCATTCATAGTTTCCAAATCGAGTCTCACACATTTTGTTCACCAATAAAAGGTTGATCTGCCGCCGTCAAAGAAAGTGACCCGACATATTCATTGCAAGCCTACTCACATTCACAACACTCGAGCAAATCAGAGAAAAAGAATGGATCTGTTAGAGCAAGAAAACCAAAACCTCCGGGAAGAGGTAGCTAGTCTCAGGGAGGGGATGGAGAAGTTGACCTCCATGATGAATGCTTTGATAGCTTCCCAAGCCCAAACGTCAGTTCCTCAGCCTGTTGTCACTGCTCTTGAGCAACCAATCTCGATTGCTTTGCCAACCTCTACCGTGCTTACTCCTCCACCCGGTCTGTCATTCACTCAAGCGGCTGCAACAAATTCAACACCTCTTATCCACTCCATCCAACAAGAGGTCGTGCCTATCTTTCGTGCTGAAAGTGTTGGAACTTTTGATAAGATGGACGAGCTTCAAGAGAAATTTGATGGGATGCAACGGGAAGTTGAAGCTCTCCGTGGAAGAGATTTGTTTGGCAAAGATGCTCGAGAACTCTGTTTGGTTCCTGACGTTGTAATACCGCCTAAGTTCAAGGTCCCTGACTTTGAAAAATACAAGGGGAATTCGTGTCCACGTAGCCATCTGGTGATGTACGTGAGGAAGATGTCTAGGCACACTGATAATCACAAGCTTCTTATCCACTTCTTTCAGGACAGTCTGACTGGTGCTGCTTTGAAATGGTACATGAACCTGGACAGTGCTAGCATCCGCACTTTCAATGATCTTGGTGAGGCTTTCATTCGCCAATACAAGTATAATCTGGATATGGCCCCCGACAGAGACCAGCTTCAGGCTATGGCCCAAAAAGAAAAGGAAACCTTCAAGGAATACGCCCAGCGTTGGAGAGAGATTGCTGCACAAGTTAACCCGCCTCTAGAAGAGAGGGAGATGACAAAGGTTTTCTTGAAGACTCTCGGCCAATTTTACTATGAGAAGATGGTTGCCAGTGCGCCAACAGATTTCACCGAGATGGTAAATATGGGAATGCGTCTGGAAGAAGGAGTCCGAGAAGGACGTCTAGTCATGGAAACTGATTTTGCTACTAACAGTACAAAGAAGTTTGGGGATGGCTTTTTAGGAAAAGAAGAGCAAGAGGCAAGTATGGTGGCCCATATGCAGCCTCAGCAACAGTATCAACAACAGCCTCAACAACAGAATCGGGTTCAGTGGATATCCCATTTTGATCCAATCCCCATGGCATATGCAGAGTTGCTCCCCGCTTTGCTTGATAAAAATCTTGTTCAGACTAAGGCACCCCCTCGGGTACCTGAAAGGTTGCCACGTGGGTATAGACCTGATCTCTCTTGTGCTTTCCACCAAGGGGCACCCGGTCATGACATTGAGCGTTGTTACGCCTTGAAAGCCGAAGTCCAGAAGTTGATCCAGGCTAACATTTTATCCTTCAAAGAGTTGAACTCCAGTGTGCAAGCTAATCCACCACTGGATCATGGGACCTCATCTGTTAATTTGGTTCAAAATTGTTCAGAAGTTCACCCTGTTGAAAATAATCTTGAAGAAGGTGCCAGTTAATGTCGTGACACGTGGCAGAGTTTACCGCAATTGGATCGCTGTTGACATTCCCTCAGTACTCATAGGTCCAAGTAATGTGTTTTGTTGTCTTGTCTTTTAAAAAAAAATCCTTTCGTTCCGCCCGAGACGAAAGTGAACTTTTAGGGCTTTTGTTTCATGCATTCCCATCATCAAATAAGAAGTCGTTTTGTTCCTGACTATGTTTTTATTATTCTTAGCTTTTTCTGGAAAATGGTAACACAAAAAACCAAAAGTTAATTATCTTTCTTTTATTTGTTTTCCTTTTAATCATTTTCAAATGTATGCATTAACTCATTTTCTCAAATCAATCAATCATCAATCATATAAAAGCTTAAACACCAATAAACCCGTTGAACACTGTAACCCTATGCTCCCTCCCGACTTTGAGTTCCCTGTTTACGAAGCTGAAGAGGAGGAGGATGAAGGGATTCTTCAAAAAGATCTCTCCGCTACAGAAATATGAAAAAGAACATCATTCAGCCTCATGAAGAAGCACTGAAAGTGATAAACTTGGACATTACAGTATTCCTGATCAAATCCCAGATGAATGGTGCCATCTAGGCTGCATAAAAAAAAAAAACAAACAAAAACAATAGCAAAAAAAATCAAAAGCAAAAAAAATCAAAAGCAAAAAAAATCAAAAGCAAAAATCAAACAAAAAAAAATCAAAAGCAAAAATCAAACAAAAAAAATCAAAAGCAAAAAAAAAAAGCAAAAAAAGAGCAAAAAAAATACATCAAAAAGATAGTGCAGAAGATGGTAACCATCTACAAGGATGTGCATAAGATGTTCCAGAACGCTTTTACACGGATATCGTATTTCAATGTGTACCTCAACAGGGGCAACCCCTTTTCTCTTTGGAATACGGTATGAAAGTTCTAATGGAAGCCAAATTATCAGAGGCTGAATGATGTCAAAACAAATATGATCAGTTCAAACTTGATTGAAGAGAAACGCGTGAATGCTTTGTGTCACGGGCAGTCCTCGTGTGTTTCAAGAAGGAGATCTTGTGCTCAAGAAGGTTTTATCTTTCCAACCCGATTCTAAGGGCAAGTGGACGCCTAACTACGAAGGCCCATACGTTGTCAAGAGAGCTTTCTCTGGTGGCGCACTGACTCTTACGACTATGGATGGTGATGAGCTCCCTCGTCCTGTGAACGCTGATGCAGTCAAGAAATACTTTGTCTAAAAAATAAAAGAACAGCTCGGTAAGTCGAAAACCCGAAAGGGCGGCTTAGGCAAAAATGAGCGTCTCGGTGGATCGAAAACCCGAAAGGGCGGTCCAGGCAAAAATTAGAGACATAAAACAGAAAATAATCATCCTGATAGGTCGAAAACCCGAAAGGGCGATCTATGCAAAAGTTAAGGATCAAAAGACAAGGTAACTGCATTGAGCTGGCCTTTATTCACTTGGGGCACATAAAATGTCAAAGAGGCTCTGAATCTGAAGCATCCAAACAGTGGAATTCAAAGTTGTCAGGGAGAACAGTGGTTATTGTGTTCAATGTACCTTCAATTTATATTTACCATTTTCCAAACTTTGTAAGATCTGTGGAGCCATGCCATTGGCGGGTCACCACTCTTTCAAATAAATTTGAGCCTGTTGCCTTTCATTTGGAATTCTCATTTATTCAGCTTATAAAACCCTTTTTATTTTTGATGGTAGCATTTGAAACAAAACATTTTTTCAAAATCATAAATATTTTTCATGTCTTTTTGAAAAGCACAAACAACAAAACACATTTTCTTTGAACTCGTGAATAAGTGAAGGGGGCGTCAACAGCTATCCTGAGAACGGGTAAACTCTGCAGGTTGAACATGGTCAATTGCTTAACAAAAAAGAAGAAAAAAGAAATATATACAAAAAGAAGAGTAAAAAAGAAATATAAAAAAAAAGGGAAGAAAAAGGAAAAAGAAAAGAAATGAGCTCGGTAAGTCGAAAACCCGAAAGGGCGGCTTAGGCAAAAATGAGCGTCCCGATGGATCGAAAACCCGAAAGGGCGGTCCAGGCAAAAATTAGGGGCATACAAAAGAATATATTCCCGGTGGACTGAAAACCTGAAAAGGCGGTCCAGGCAAAAATTAGGGATTCAAAAAAAGAAGAAAAGCAAAAAAAAACAAAATAAGCATGACCACAGAAGCACCAGTTCTTCTACTATGGTTTCTGAATTGGCATACTCTCCCCAGGAAGTGTTTACTCCCCATCAGCTGTTGCACATGTTGGATTTTACCCCGTCAATATTTTGATATCTCCCCAGTGGCATCATCCCCTTTGAAGATTGTCGAATGTTTGCGATGCGACGTCGGGTCACCTTCCATTTTACTTACCCGATCTTGTCTCATCAAGTTTGTCATTCATACAATCATATAAGTCAGTCTTTCATATAATCGTACAAGTCAAACAATCACAAGTTAATCAGTCACACGGTCATACAAATCGTGTCGTCATTCATTGCATTCATACATTCATGCATACACACAGTCATGCATATACAATAAAAACAAACAACATCATGGTTGCATTAACCACCTCGAGTCTTGCCTCAAATGTCTCCCCATGTCAATCAATCATGAAAAATTTGTAACTTCCTTTTTCCCCAAGTGTCATCCCCAGTGTGTCTGGTCCCGAGATGTCACTCCCTCTCCGCCAAATGGCATTTCTTTATTGAACAGTTTGTGCGCCTTTTATCTTATTTCTTGTCGTCAATGGCAGTTCGGCAATAACCCGGACAGTTGGCATTTATCTTAATTCTTGTCGTCAATGGCAGTTCGGCAATAACCCGGACAGTTGACATTTACCTTATTTCTTGTCGTCAATGGCAGTTCGGCAATAACCCGGACAGTTGACATTTACCTTATTTCTTGTCGTCAATGGCAGTTCGGCAATAACCCGGACAGTTGGCATTTATCTTATTTCTTGTCGTCAATGGCAGTTCGGCAATAACCCGGACAGTTGGCATTTACCTTTACTTCTTGTCGTCAATGGCAGTTCGGCAATAACCCGGACAGTTGGCATTTATCTTTTTTCTTGTCGTCAATGGCAGTTCGGCAATAACCCGGACAGTTGGCATTTATCTTTTTTCTTGTCGTCAATGGCAGTTCGGCAATAACCCGGACAGTTGGCATTTACCTTTACTTCTTGTCGTCAATGGCAGTTCGGCAATAACCCGGACAGTTGGCATTTATCTTATTTCTTGTCGTCAATGGCAGTTCGGCAATAACCCGGACAGTTGACATTTACCTTATTTCTTGTCGTCAATGGCAGTTCGGCAATAACTCGGACAGTTGACATTTACCTTATTTCTTGTCGTCAATGGCAGTTCGGCAATAACCCGGACAGTTGGCATTTATCTTATTTCTTGTCGTCAATGGCAGTTCGGCAATAACCCGGACAGTTGGCATTCATCTTATTTCTTGTCGTCAATGGCAGTTCGGCAATAACCCGGACAGTTGGCATTTATCTTATTTCTTGTCGTCAATGGCAGTTCGGCAATAACCCGGACAGTTGGCATTTATCTTATTTCTTGTCGTCAATGGCAGTTCGGCAATAACCCGGACAGTTGGCATTTACCTTTACTTCTTGTCGTCAATGGCAGTTCGGCAATAACCCGGACAGTTGGCATTTACCTTTACTTCTTGTCGTCAATGGCAGTTCGGCAATAATCCGAACAGTTGGCATTTATCTTTGTTCCTTTGTCGTCAGTGGCAGTTCGTCGTCAACCCGAACAGCTGACATTTATCCCCAGTAAAACCATGTGATCCCCCCAGTGGAGTCGGACCCCGTTTCCTTTAACGGACTCGGGTATCCTTTTGTCTAGTTACCCCCGGTCGAGTCATCTTCGCCGTCGTGCATTCATACTTGCATAGCGAGCATTCACAACATTACATGCATAGCATCATATGCATAGCATTACGTTCGTAACGTTTTGCATTTTGAAATTGGTCAAAAATGGTGTACTTTGTATTTAAGTCTCTTCGACCCGTCGATTTTAAAATTTCACTTTTTAAATCTCCGTAACGAAGAAACTTAAATAGGGGCATCTGTCATACCCCATTTTTGACCCGCTTTCTTTTCTTTTCTCTCGTCTTTTAGGCCGGAAATTTTCGTCGTTTCAGACGAAATTTCGGCAGGGAGGTATTTTAAAATACCTCATTTTTGTTCCGAAGGCAACCGTTTTATTTTATTATTTTATCATTTATTATTATTCTTATTATTTTTAGTTTTTTCTTTTTATTTTCTTTTTATTTTAGTGTTTTCTTTTTTCATTTTCTTTATTTTCGTTTTTTACTGTTCATTGTGTTTTATTTTACTGTCAGTTTTTAATTTAGTCATTTGGGTCCATTTTCCAGTCCAAGGCCCAGAGGGGCATTTCAGTCATTTTCGTTTTTACCCATTTTTACTATAAATAGCAATTAATGCACTGTTCACGTCAGAAAATAGTACACCCAATCACACAGTACACAGTCAGTCAGCATCAGTACAATCACAACTCTCAAAACCACCATTCACCACCAACACAACCACCACTAAATCCAATCCGGCCACCACACAAAAAAAAATCAAAAATCATTCAAATCATCCATAAACCTGAAACCAGAACCAATTTTCATCACAAAAATCAAAGCCACAAATCTCACCAGAACACAAAAGACCATTCGGCCTAACCCAAAACAACCATAATCATCAAAATCCAAACCCCACAAACAATCACAAAATCACGCAAATCACAAGTTTCTAAACCGAACCAAAGGCAAACCATAACCGAACCACCAAAGCTAGGCCGAACGCGTGTACCAAGTGACTTCGCAGAAACCGAAGCAAGGGAAAGTGAAGAGGTAGATTTTCGAACTTTAAGTTTTAGATCTAGGCTCCATGAGAGGTTTTCAAAAAAAATAAAGTGATTTTCGAGTTCTAGAGGAAAAGGAATTCAGAATCTGTGATTTTCTTTAAAAAATAACGAGTTGAACCGCTCCGGCACGGTGGCGCCGCCGGCGACCACCGCGCCGGAAGAACTGGCCGATGAGAAGAGAGAAGGAGCTGGACGGTTAAGAGAGAAGAGGGAGTGGGAAGAGAGAAGAAGTAGAAAGAGAAATGAGAAAGTGAAATGAAATAAAAACCGGTTTTGGACATATAAGTAGGCGTTTGAACCGGACCGGTTCTTTCGGACCGAACCGGTCCGGTTTTCCTTGCATCAGCCCACTGGACATATAACTTCGGCCCACTCTCCTTATTCCTCTTCTTTTTTCTAATTTCTGCTCTTACCCCCCTTTTAATTCTGCACCCCCCTCTCTCTTCTCTATTCTTTTATTTTCTTTTATTTCTTATTTCTTGCACTTTTATTTTTTTTATTTATTTTTTTTTATGCCCTTTATTTATTGCTTTTAATTTCCAGTACCCATGCATTTTTTTATTTTTATTTTATTGCATCATATTTATTTATTGTCTTGCATTTCTATTTTCTTTTATTTTATGCATCATATTTAATTTTATGCCTTGCATTTTTTTTATTTTCTTTATTTATTTTTCAGCACCATATTTAATTTTCAGTCTTGCATTTTATTTTCCAGCTCCATATTTATTTTTTTGCCTTGCATTTTATTTTCTTTTATTTTATGCATCATATTTATTTTATTGTCTTGCATTTTTATTTTCTTTTAGCATCATATTTATTTTTATGTCTTGCATCTTTATTTTATTTTCAGCATCATATTTATTTTATGCCTTGCATTTTTATTTTATTATTTACTTTAAGCACCATATTTATTAATTGTTTTGCATTTCATGCATTTTTTATTTCTTTTTAGCATATTTACTTTAATGCAATTTTATTATTTTTGTCATTTATTGCTATTAGAATGTATCTAGGTCCAATGTAATAAAAATATAAATGAGAATATGCACCGACACCACATTTATTTTTTATGCTTTATGTCGAGGACGATGTTGTAATTTGGACCGAATCCGAGGAAAAGGACCCTCACTTGATCCAACGTCATTTTGAGGGATCCGGCACGTTTAGATTTTCTCAACATAATTTAGTCTCAGGACCTTAGGACCTAATCAAAATTTTCATAAAAAAGTCAAAATCCAAAAAATATTTTATAATCAAAATTTTCAAAAAAAAGTCAATCTTATCTTTCTTTTCTTAATCAAATTTTTAATCAACCTTCAATCAATCAAAACTTGCTTTCTTCAAATTAAAATCAATCAAACTCACTTCTTTTATTTCTTCTATGCCTTTACGGCCTCTCATCTTTCTTAAAACCTTTTTTAAACTTTAAAATCAACCAAAACCAATCACTTATCTTTTTACCCCGAACTACGTGATTTTGATCCCGCTCGGGTACGTAGGCAAAAGACTTTGTCTTTCCAAATCAATAAAAATAACAAAAACCTTTTCCTTCTTTTAACTTTCATCACTTTAATCTTTTTCACACTTAGGCATTTATTTACAAACAAATAATTAATTTAGCATAAAGATAAAAATAAGCAAGAGGTTCCTATAGAGTACTATAGACGTTTAGGGTGCTAATACCTTCCCTTTGCGTAACCAACCCCCGGACTTTTGATCTCTAAAATTAGGGTTTTTCGAACTTTCTCCCTTTTCCTCGGAAAAATAAAAGATCGGTGGTGAATCCTAAAATTGCGAGTCAACGCTAATTAATAGCTTGATATCCAAAAATCACCGCGACAGATGTTGAGACTTGATTTTGTTATAATAAAAATGCTTAATTTTTCCGCTGCAATGTTTATGACTTTGTTCTACGAAACGATAATAAATGAGGATGCGTAACACCTAATCTCCATTATTTATATTTTTGGTATTTATTAAATTAAAGTCGGGGTCTTAGGGTGTTACAATTGGAATTTGGCATCAATTTCTTACTTCTTGAGGGATATCTCATCTTCTGATAAATATGATCTGGGAATCATTAAAGGTGAATCACCAGGCAAACAAGTCTGCACTGATGACACATTTAAAGTTTCCTCAAAGTCTGGCAGGAAATCAGAAGATTTTGATTGAGGGGGTAGAAGAACTGATGCAGACATATGGTTTCATGGAAGTTGTAGGTTTGGGAGAGGCTTGTTTAGGTTTGGGGGAGGCTTTGAGATGGGTGTAGTGTTTGATTAAGGTAGCCTCATCATCATCAGGTGTTGAAGGTGAGTCAATATCAATGGATTGGGAAGAGGAGGTTGCAGATTTACCTTTAACTTGAGCAGAATCTGCAGCTTCTGTAGTCTCAGACTCCTTCTTCACTGCAAGTACAGAAGTCATGATCTTTTGTGATGCTTCTACAGACTTGCCCTTCAGACTCTCAACTAAATCAACTACATCTTGAGCAGCCTTAATTGTATTCTCCCTAACCTTTTCTCTTATCAGCTCATCTTCAGTATCAGAGGAAGATTCTTCTAGGACCAGCTTCCTTTAAATATGTTTAACACATGTCTTCTTCTTTTTTTGAGGTTGAGGAACCTCAAAGGCATCTTCAGACACATGTGCCAGTTCAGACTTGGAAACCTTCTTTTTCTTGTTCTTCTTCTGAATTGCAGCTTCTTTAGATTCATCCTTTCTCTTCTTTGTTGGTTGCCAGGTTCATCTGGGTGATCAGGGATTATGTCCCAGATAATTACTTCTCATGTCTCCTTGAAATGCTCAGCCACGAAGTAAGCAAGCACTTCCTTGTTGTCTTGTTTGGATATAGGGGGAAAGTCTACCAAGTAATCATTCTATTTCAGATTTGTCTGAACATCAGATTCTGAAGTGATTACTTCCTTCTTTGGAATAATCGTCATATGCCCAAGAGTAGCCACTCCTTCTCATTAATAGTTGGCCACTTATATATATATATATATATATATATATATATATATATATATATATATATATATATATATATATATTGTAACATCCCGCCTAAGACTCGAATATTTATTAATATTGAGACGATGTATCGGAATGTTTTAAGTAAAGGACAATTTGGTAAATTGTCAGTTAATGGGTTATTTATGTGGCAAGGGTAATATCCCGTTTATAAGTATTGATTATCAGTATTGAAACCTGATGAAACAAGCGTGGCAAATTAGTAAATAAGTGGTAATGGCAATATAGTAATTTTGGATAAGAGGGAGATTATTTTAAAAAGGGGGAACAAGATATTTTCCCACACTCTTCTCTTCTCCCCTTCACTCTCTCAAATTCGGTCCCTCTCCCCCACCCTCTCAAAGCTCACGCCTTCCTCTCCCTCTCCATCAACTCATCAATTCTTAATCCAATTCTTGGGAGAAGTATTGCAAAGCAAGCTTGTTTTGGAAGCTAGAAGAAGGGAAAGAAACAAGGAGATTTGAGGAAGAATCAAGAGAAAAGGAAAGTGGATCAAGCTAGGGCTTTGGATTCAGATGATAGCAAGCATCAATTGAGACCTAAGGTGAGTTCCCTAGGGGTTATAGAACCCACCTTTTGAGTATTTCATGAGTTTTAGCATTATGAGCTAGTTATGAGCATATGAACCCTAATTCCATTTTGATAGCAATTCTTGATCATTGTATGTTGTATCCTGTTGATAAGCCTTTGAAATTTACCATTTAAACTGTTGTGTTGTTGGGCATGATTGGATAGACCAAAATTGGCGGAAAACATGTTTTAAACTTGCCAAATGCTGTCCAACTGCAGGTAAAATCGTGTCACGATTTTACCAGCGTGTCACGATTCTACAGGCAGAAACCAACACGATTTCTGGGTATGAAATCGTGACACGATTGCCAAATCGTGTCACGATTGCCCAATCGTGTCACGATTTTGAGCTGGACAGGATCATATGATTTTTCATCTTTTCTTGCACCGTTTCGGCTATCCAATACTGCTCCGAACTTAAGGATCGACATGTAATGATTAAGCATTGTTAAAGATCATGTAAAGACCTATCCATGAGATGTTTAAAGCAACTTTATAGGGTGAGGATAGGCATAGGCTTGAGAGGATAGATGGCTTAATCCACAAGTATCATAGAGAGGTATAAGACCTAGTATTGAGTTTATCTCTTACTAGGCAATTCTCAAACACTCGATTAAGTACAAGCAAGCCAAGAATGTTATAGTATTCAAGTTTAGAAACCTACTATAGGTTAAAGTGAATTAAGATGGTACTTATCATGTACCAAGCACTAGAATGATATATGCTTATAGTTAAGAACCTCTAATAGGTTAAGCTTTACAGAATGTATTAGATATGTACAAGAAAGATGAAACGTAATAGATATGCTTATGAATGAAAGTAAGAACTTAATGATAAAGAATATGATAACGTGTTCATCAGACTCCGGGATACGCCGGATGGGATTTCTCCGAAAGGGCTATCCACACGTAAGTTATAAGACGATATTAAACGTGTTCATCAGACTCCGGGATACGCCGGATGGGACTCTTCCGAGAGGATTGTCCACACGTATGTTAAAAGACTTAAGCATGTCCAGCAGGCTCCGGGATTCGCCGGATGGGACTTCTCCGAGAGGGTTGTCTACATGCAAGATGTGTCCAGCAGGCTCCGGATTATGCCGGATGGGGCTTCACCGAGAGGGTTGCCTACACAAAGATAAGAGGAGTCCGGTGTTAGCCTGATATGATAGGAATTTCACCGGTATGATGGGAGATGTACTTCGGGGTTACTCCACCCGGATGCACTCCGTAAAATGAACCAAGATAATGCATTGTTTGTTCAACGCTAACTTCTAACTTTATGACATGAAAAGATGAATACGAATATGAAATGAATACGTATATTTTATATGTAATACGAGACATGATGATTAGTTCCTAGTGAACGAGATGTGATCATAGGATGTCCCCAAGATCACTACATATGAGACTAAGATAAGAATAGAGTACGAAATGCATAAGATTAGGTACATGACAAGTATAAGAAAGATAAAGACATGACGCGATCCTAGGTTTCCCCTTGATCGCGATAGATGTTAAAGAATGACAGCGATCGTAGGTATCCCCAATATCGCTAAGAGTAGGCACGGCGACCCTAGGTTTCCCCCGTGGTTGCCAACAGTAGGTTGGGTTGGAGCTCACTGAGACGTTATGTCTCACCCCAATCCTTCTGGTGCAGGTTTATAGGTTAACAGGTGATGTTCATGAAGATCTTCAGGAAGACGCTGGATGGAGTGCAGATGCTCGTCAAGGCAAGCTCAGGAGGTTGATAGATTTTATATGTATATAAACGTGTATTGTATGACATTTGGATATTTATGTAAACGAGCAAATTGTACTCATTCAGAGGTTTGTATATATTAATTATTGTAAATTTTAATGTATCCGATATCAGATTAACGCACATGCTAATATACTAGTTAAAGTTAGTATGGGTGTTACAATTGGTATCAGAGCAGGTCGATTCAGACCGTGCCTTGGGTCATTAAAGTTTCAATAAAAGTAGTGGGACCATTGGGTTCCGGATATTGTTCTAAAGGTCACATCTAGTTGAGCCTGATCAACTCAATCTAGTATATGACAGTTAGGATAAATGTCTGAGAGCTGAATGTGACCAAGGAGGAATGAAGTGTATGAAAGACGAAGATTAAGGTGTCGGATTTTAACGGAATTGGCGAAGAAGTATTTGTGCCAAATGGTGGCCATCAAACTGTAAAGTGGCGAAGCCTGTTAGTGGCAAGGTCTTAGAGACATAAAGGATATTTAACAGTGAGGTGAAGCGCCTCAACCCAGTTGGACGCATCGTTGGACGATGCCTCGTCTGCGGAAGACATAAGGATTAAGGAATCATGGAATGCTCTAAGGAATGACGTGGAACCTTGACGGAAACCGTAGTTTGAGAAGTTAAAGTGAAGTGTGGACTAAGTAACAATTCTGAGTACAGAGTTGAAGAATCGAACTTGAATTGGATGAGATTTTAATGTCCGGACAGTTAAGAGAATTAATTATGGATTACGTGAGTTATTTGGACAGATGAAATTAACCACTCAAGTGTGGTTATTGAGTATGAATCACAAGTAAGTTTGACCCCATCAGATCAGCTATGTCTCCTGAAACAGATTTGTGAAATAAGAAGAGGAGATGATGTGCAGCCTAAGAATTAAGATGGATGAATAAGTGGAAACAATAAGACTCGTTGCATGTCAAAGTGTGAATCAAATTTTTAGATGTAACCTAATGGTAAGAAGATTAGAAGTAAGAGAAGCTAGGCTGGAATTATTATGCTGATGGACGAATTAAGTTGAACACTCTTGATTAGACGAACAGTATTGAATTTCCTCGATTGGTTAAAGAAGGTAAGTGCAAGATAACACAAGGTTATAGTAGACCAGTGATGAAGGATGAACGGGATTTCAGCCGAGAAATTATGTTGAGATTTTAATATATGGCGGATCGTCTTGAACATGAAATTTTAGGATTGAGGTTAATGCTAAGGAGTTATATGTTCTTAACTGAAGAGTTTTCTTCCACAAATATTATAGAACAGAAAGAGATCACCCCGTGTTGATAAGTTTCCGAGGGCAGTAATAAGGTATGGATTTGAATTGTGAATACAATAACGAGTTACTGGAAGAATCCAATGGATTATGATAATGCGCAAAAGTTTAAGATCGATTAATCGGGCACTTGAAGAAACGCAACCTATGTTGGGCGTTCTAGAGAACTGGTAAGAATTTGGAACTGTCAGGACGGGTTGTTCTGTAGAAACTCAAGGGTAACTTAAGGGACATGATAGAGCTAAGGAGACCAAAGTTGTCCCGGGAAGATTATGGATATGGAATCATTACGAATAAAGAAAGAGAGAATAGTAACAAGACTCAAAAGAAAAGTATGAACCGTCAGAAGCTATAGGTATTTTTAGAAGTTGCCACAAATGGATGTACATGAATTTAAGCTGCCTCAGATATATTTCCAATCGGGTTACTACAATGTTTAATGATTCTACATGAAGAGCTGACCTAGAGAAATGGTAACGTCAGACAAATTTGCCACAGTGATTGCAAAGTGATAGAGTAAAAGGATTGATCGATGAAATTTTATATGACAACAGTGAAGTTTTCCTCCGATGCTAACTCGAGTGTTAAAATCAGAGTGGCGCAGCGGAGTGATAATCCAAGAATGATATAATGAACGACGCTAAGCTGAGGCTTAGAGTATGAGAAGATGTTAAGTGCTTAATTCCTATTATACGGGATAGTAGTAAGTATAAGCGATTTGAATATGTCATGAATTCTAATGGAAAGTTATGGGAGTTAAGTGATGAATACCTTAAACCTCGAAATCCATGAGGAATGAAACATTTGAAAAGAGGCCTTGACCAGATACGACAATACAGTGGCGAGTGAGTTTAATTCCATGTTGTAACCATGTCATGTTAACCTATATTAACCGAAGATTTCGGAAGTCTTGAACTTAATGTTCACCAGTAAAGGAAGGAGAACTTTTACGTAGATTAAAAGTTATTCGTAGTCCACGATAAAGGGCTGCGTAATTTCAGGTTATGATTAAAGGATTAAAGACTGAGTGTGCTATTTGAGTAGCAATCAAGTAGAGTTTTCTGTCGAAAATAAGGATTTTGAATTCGACATCCAAAACAAGAAATAAGTTTGTGATGCTAATGAATTGTAGCCATAAGTTACATTATAGGTTGTTGTATACTTAAGAATAAACATGAGTAACATTGGCGGGGCAAACCTGGCAAGCCAGTTGAAAGGCAAATCCCGGATGTTACGAAATGAGTTAAGAGTAAGAAAGAATTCCCCAATTTATGTGGTAGTGTCTCAAGTATGTTAAGATTAAGAATGATGTCCCGTTAGTCGGACAAAGATGAGGTAATGTAAAGTGTACACGTGCTCGCATATGTATGTATGAAATATGCTATGAAATATATTATATAATGATATGTGAGACGACTTAAGCCACTCTTCATTTGGACTAAACCCCTATAAGTTTGGGATTATCGGTGTAGAAAACATTTATGCTACGACAAGAGTACGAGAATAAGTAGTGACAAGAACGACGGGAGATTGGCAAACTCCTAGTATGAAAATGATTCCTAAGTTATTGAGATAAGTAACGACATAGATCCATCGAAACAGAACGCGGATAATCCGTAAGATTTCGCGAGTCCTTGAAGAATTCCGTGATGGAAGCAATGATTAAGATTAGGGAAAGTAACACACCAGGATGCCTCCTCCTTGTATTTGTACAATGGAGGTAGTGTGATAGTTTTACTCTCATTAAAGAATGGTATGTTTATGGTAAAACCATAAGTGTAGGATGCCGTTGCATAAGGCAAAGATTGAATATAAGAATTTAATGGAATCGTCGAGGATAATGAGAAAGTCCAATGTCGTCGAAGTAGGATTACGCGGACTATGACGAGATTATAAGATTCAACACAAGTGTTAAGATTGAATAACTCTAGTTGAGGTTTATGAGACGTGTATGAACAAGGATATAGTCGGCAAGTTGGATGCGATGAATCAAATAACCTCCTATTCTTCTACGCAAGGAATGTGTAATACATATCAGCCGCTCAGATAACGAAAAGATTGTCGAATACCTTCGACTTATAGAATTGAAATCTAAGGGGTTCCGATAAGTAAGATGAACTGGAGTCTTAGCTAATGAAGGAAGTATTATGGGAGATTAATTATATATGATAGTGGATTCTAAATTTCGAGGACGAAATTTCTTTAAGGGGGGTAGATTGTAACATCCCGCCTAAGACTCGAATATTTATTAATATTGAGACGATGTATCGGAATGTTTTAAGTAAAGGACAATTTGGTAAATTGTCAGTTAATGGGTTATTTATGTGGCAAGGGTAATATCCCGTTTATAAGTATTGATTATCAGTATTGAAACCTGATGAAACAAGCGTGGCAAATTAGTAAATAAGTGGTAATGGCAATATAGTAATTTTGGATAAGAGGGAGATTATTTTAAAAAGGGGGAACAAGATATTTTCCCACACTCTTCTCTTCTCCCCTTCACTCTCTCAAATTCGGTCCCTCTCCCCCACCCTCTCAAAGCTCACGCCTTCCTCTCCCTCTCCATCAACTCATCAATTCTTAATCCAATTCTTGGGAGAAGTATTGCAAAGCAAGCTTGTTTTGGAAGCTAGAAGAAGGGAAAGAAACAAGGAGATTTGAGGAAGAATCAAGAGAAAAGGAAAGTGGATCAAGCTAGGGCTTTGGATTCAGATGATAGCAAGCATCAATTGAGACCTAAGGTGAGTTCCCTAGGGGTTATAGAACCCACCTTTTGAGTATTTCATGAGTTTTAGCATTATGAGCTAGTTATGAGCATATGAACCCTAATTCCATTTTGATAGCAATTCTTGATCATTGTATGTTGTATCCTGTTGATAAGCCTTTGAAATTTACCATTTAAACTGTTGTGTTGTTGGGCATGATTGGATAGACCAAAATTGGTGGAAAACATGTTTTAAACTTGCCAAATGCTGTCCAACTGCAGGTAAAATCGTGTCACGATTTTACCAGCGTGTCACGATTTTACAGGCAGAAACCAACACGATTTCTGGGTATGAAATCGTGACACGATTGCCAAATCGTGTCACGATTGCCCAATCGTGTCACGATTTTGAGCTGGACAGGATCATATGATTTTTCATCTTTTCTTGCACCGTTTCGGCTATCCAATACTGCTCCGAACTTAAGGATCGACATGTAATGATTAAGCATTGTTAAAGATCATGTAAAGACCTATCCATGAGATGTTTAAAGCAACTTTATAGGGTGAGGATAGGCATAGGCTTGAGAGGATAGATGGCTTAATCCACAAGTATCATAGAGAGGTATAAGACCTAGTATTGAGTTTATCTCTTACTAGGCAATTCTCAAACACTCGATTAAGTACAAGCAAGCCAAGAATGTTATAGTATTCAAGTTTAGAAACCTACTATAGGTTAAAGTGAATTAAGATGGTACTTATCATGTACCAAGCACTAGAATGATATATGCTTATAGTTAAGAACCTCTAATAGGTTAAGCTTTACAGAATGTATTAGATATGTACAAGAAAGATGAAACGTAATAGATATGCTTATGAATGAAAGTAAGAACTTAATGATAAAGAATATGATAACGTGTTCATCAGACTCCGGGATACGCCGGATGGGATTTCTCCGAAAGGGCTATCCACACGTAAGTTATAAGACGATATTAAACGTGTTCATCAGACTCCGGGATACGCCGGATGGGACTCTTCCAAGAGGATTGTCCACACGTATGTTAAAAGACTTAAGCATGTCCAGCAGGCTCCGGGATTCGCCGGATGGGACTTCTCCGAGAGGGTTTTCTACATGCAAGATGTGTCCAGCAGGCTCCGGATTATGCCGGATGGGGCTTCACCGAGAGGGTTGCCTACACAAAGATAAGAGGAGTCCGGTGTTAGCCTGATATGATAGGAATTTCACCGGTATGATGGGAGATGTACTTCGGGGTTACTCCACCCGGATGCACTCCGTAAAATGAACCAAGATAATGCATTGTTTGTTCAACGCTAACTTCTAACTTTATGACATGAAAAGATGAATACGAATATGAAATGAATACGTATATTTTATATGTAATACGAGACATGATGATTAGTTCCTAGTGAACGAGATATGATCATAGGATGTCCCCAAGATCACTACATATGAGACTAAGATAAGAATAGAGTACGAAATGCATAAGATTAGGTACATGACAAGTATAAGAAAGATAAAGACATGACGCGATCCTAGGTTTCCCCTTGATCGCGATAGATGTTAAAGAATGACAGCGATCGTAGGTATCCCCAATATCGCTAAGAGTAGGCACGGCGACCCTAGGTTTCCCCCGTGGTTGCCAACAGTAGGTTGGGTTGGAGCTCACTGAGACGTTATGTCTCACCCCAATCCTTCTGGTGCAGGTTTATAGGTTAACAGGTGATGTTCATGAAGATCTTCAGGAAGACGCTGGATGGAGTGCAGATGCTCGTCAAGGCAAGCTCAGGAGGTTGATAGATTTTATATGTATATAAACGTGTATTGTATGACATTTGGATATTTATGTAAACGAGCAAATTGTACTCATTCAGAGGTTTGTATATATTAATTATTGTAAATTTTAATGTATCCGATATCAGATTAACGCACATGCTAATATACTAGTTAAAGTTAGTATGGGTGTTACATATATATATATATATATATATATATATATATATATATATATATATATATATATTCCCTCTCATTCCCAATCTATAACCCTTGTTGTGAAACCCTTCTCTTTCTAGTTTTTTGCTTCTTAATCAAAACCCATTAATGAATATCATGAAATCAAACAAAGTTTGTGCAGCATGCAAGTTTCAAAGGAAAAAGTGTCCCAAAGATTGTCCTTTAGCTCCTTATTTTCCAACCGATAAACCAAAAAGGTTTAACAATGCTCATAATTTGTTTGGTGTTTCCAACATAGTGAAGTTACTAAAGAAAATTAAAGACGATGATATAAGAGACGATGCAATGGAATCAATTATTTTTGAGTCGGATATGCGTGCAAAATTCCCCATTTATGGATGTGTTGGTGTTATTAAGCATTATTTAGGTATGTTACATGAGTCTATTGAAGAGTTAAATCGCACACAACGTTTACTAGCTATTTGTAAGCTAAACAACCATTCACAACAACAACAAAATCCTTCCACTGCTCCTCCAGTAACAAATATAATTCCAACGTTTACATTGGATTACCTTGATAACGAAGAATTGAATGACCTTGATGGTGGTGTTTATGCCGGTTCGGATTTTGATCCAGATGAGTTTTTCAGGGGTGTAGAACAAGAATATGAGGAAAGGATGCATATGAATTTTAGCAGGTATCAATTCTTGTTCTTTTAATTATTATTATTATTATTATTATTATTATTATTATTATTATTATTATTTAGTTTTTGAAGAGGTTATTATTATATATCAGACGTTATTATGTGTAAATTATTTGTGAATTTCTATTGAACTTTATTATATTTTAATTAAAGTTGCCTCTTCATGAGTATGTGATGCATTGCTCACCATTTGTTCTCTGATATATAATGTTTAATATATTTGGTGACTTTTATTTGCAGTGTGGAATCAAATCAATTGAAGAATGATCAGTAGAAGAACTTGATGCATGTTGGATATGGAAAGGAGTATTCCATCTAAAGTTACCAAACCAATTGTGAATACTTTTGAAATTTGATGTACTACCCATTGTGTATTTAATTTTCTGAAAAATTGATCAAGATGATCAAGTGGATAATTGTATTTCTGGATTCAACAATCAATGTTATTTTTATTCTTTCTTGTTGTATATATATTTCAAGATGATCAAGTGTCAGTCATATGGTTAGATTTAACTTATATTTTTCAACCCCAAACTAATCGCATATAGTGAATAAGCTCATATGATTACATTAGAATTGTTTAATAGTTGACTATTCTCTCACAAGCTAATATCATTTATTCACCAACTAATAACATTTTTTTAAATATTTCCTCATGTAGCTATTGACATATATAATTTACATCGTATCATTTTTTTTAAACAACACATGCGGGGTTAACAAAAAAAACTTATTAAAAACACTACATTAAGGGCTTAACAAAAAAAGATAACAATCAAATTTCATACGATCTAAATTTGCTCAGCATTGAAAATTTATCTTGAGAGTGATGTATGTATAAAGGATAAAAGAATTTGAATTCTATACATCAACATCCATCTCCATCTTTCTCAAACTTCTAGAATCTAGCTTACCGTGAATTTAAATATGGACCGACGCTAGATGAAAGATGGTTCATCAACGCCATTTGTAACACGATATTGACAAACCTCGCCACCAACAACTACACATTGACTGATCACGCCTTGCTGACAACATTTTCAAAGCAGTGGCACTTATAGATTGGCAACCTCCATCTTCCAATTAGTGATATTGAGACCTGATGATGTGTCATCTATACTGGGAGATTACCCAAATGAAGTTGTAACATCCCGCTTAAGACTTAGATATTTATCAGTGTTGGGACGATGTATTAGAGATATTTTAAGGAAAAGGACATTTTGGAAAATTGAGGCATAAGGCTATATAAAGCCAACAAACCCCAATTTTCTCATAACTCTCATCACACTCTCTCTCTAGAAATTTTCCGAGTCTTCAGAGTTTGGATCCAAGTCTTCAGCTTCTGTGTCTTCAGAGTCTGGAGCATCTTCAAATTCTGGCTTCAAGCTTAGCTTCTCAATCAAATCTTTTGCTCTTTATTTGTTCTTTAAGAACCCACGAATGATTAAACCTTTGTGCAAATTTTTATATGTGGTCCTGCATTCTTGAACAAATATTAGCATATCCAATTGTTCTTATAATACATTGTTATCATCAAACTCAAGAGGCATTGTCAAAACTTATTTTGTTCCAACAATCTCCCCCTTTTTGATGATGACAAATAACTGTATTAATAGACAATTGTTGTTAGTCTAATTAACAAGTTGACTATAGGATCTGAGGTTTGTAAGCTCCCCCTAAGTCTGATAGTCTAGAAGGTGAGTTTTGTAAGCTCCCCCTGAGTTCTATCCAAGTTAATTAAATTCATTTTAAGAACGTCACTCAGAAGTACATCACAAGAATTTAAGTCAGAGACTAAAAGATGGGATAAGGTTCCCTAAGTCAATTTGTAATTAACTTTAAATTGGGCTCAGAGCCAATGAGACTATTAATCTTACTCCCCCTTTTGGCATCAACAAAAAGATTTGAGTTAAAAACGGATTTAAGTGACAGAAAACAATATAATCAAATGTAAGCACAAAATGATCAGAACCAAATATTGCATAAATAGCTCAGTCAAAATATTCAGAAACAAAGAAATATTCAAAAGCAAACAAAAAAAACACAGAAGGTGTGCTAAAAGAAAAAAATTCTAAGGTTGTTGATTCTTCTACAGCATCTGAAATATAGCCTGAATTCCTGAATTCATTTTTGATTGCTTCTGGGCCATGTCTGATTTCTGTAGAAGGATGTCATCTTGTTTCCTTGCCATTTCCTCTTGCTTGGCATTCAAATTCTTCTGAGCTTCCATCAGTTCTAGCAATTTTGCTTCCATAGCTTCTTGTTTAATCTTCTGCTCTAATAAGTGTTAAGTGCCAGAAAGTGGTTAAAATGCTCATTTAATTTAGGCACTTATATTACTTATTTTACAAGTTATCATAGGATAAGCTCATCATTTATGATTAAATATCAAACTTGTGATCCTATGCCTTACCCCATCTAATATTGCAGGAATTTCATGCTTGAACTTGAGCTGAGCAAAGAACATGAAGTTTTGATCAAAGCCATCGCTAGAAGCGCACACTTCCTCGCTACAAGCGAGGATAGGCAGGGAATTTGGAGACTTCATCGCTTCAAGCGCCAGATGCCACGCTACTAGCGAGCTTAGGCAGGGAAATTGGAGAGTCCATCACTACAAGCGATGGACCGGTCGCTTCAAGCGACCAAGGGCGGTTTAATGTTCCATGCTGACGTGGAGCTTTCCCATTGGCCAGAAGACTTCATCGCTACAAGCGACCAGCTCATCGCTTGTAGCGAGCGTGCAAAAATTCAGATTATAAAAGCATTTTTAGCTCTATTTTCAGAGAGAACTGGATCATTGACTACTTCCATTTAGGGATTGCTTTTTAATTCAGTTTAGCAATAGTTTAGGACTTAGTTTTAGGGCTAGAAGCTATGATCTTCAAAGATCAAAAGTGATTGGATTGTGGAATCAACCAAAGGCTTTGGGAAATCAAGACTTGGGTTATGATCTTCATCTTTTCTCTACCCTTTTGTATAGTTGTCATGAAAATGAACAACTAACTTCCCTTTGTTGGGATTGGAGGTATTCTTTCTAGCTTTGATGTAATACATGATTATGTGAATATATGATTTTAGCAATTTATGTGTTTATGAAGTTATTCTTGCTTTTCACTCTCATGCTTGATTCAATTGATATTGACAAATACTTTTGAATCTATGTTTAAGAATAATCTTCTATCAAAATAGGAAAATCTAGAAATGGATTTGGGTTTTGATAATCGCATAAAGTTTCGGATCGTAATGCTTTCGGATCGTTTGATTGATTGGGAAATCGTCGATTAAACGATACGATCGATCTCACGATGTCATTTGGGAAATCAATGACGTTGTCGAGCGATACGTGATATTTTCGCTAAAATGCTAAATTCATATGCATGATTTATAGATTATATTCTTTGCAAGATTGATGAACTCCAATTCTAACGCTTTGATACCCTATTATTTGTCGTTTTATTTCCGCAATTAAATTCCATTAGTTTATGAACACAAGTTACGAAACCCTTAACTCAAAACAATACCGATTGTTGAACGGTTCGAAGTAGCGCACCTAATCCCTGAGGAGACGATAATTGAAAATACTTACTTTTGTTGATTGAAATACTACTTCAACAAAATGGCGCCGTTGTCGGGGATTAGTGTTTAGTTATTTTGAGCATCGCAATAATTGATAGTGTTTTGAGCTTTTGTATATATCTTGTTAATATTCTTTCATTTCTTTTGTATATTAAATTGTTTGTGCATTAACCTTCTTTGTTATGCAAAGAAATTTCCTTGTTAGTTACACTTGTTTCAGATTCTCAACATTGGAACAAATCATGGCTGATCATCATGATTATTTCAAATATTGTAATCCATTCGACTATGATACCTATCAACAATTTCAACAATATCCGTCTGAAGACGAACAAATGTTAAGAACGGAAAATATTTTGAATATGTTCATGCAACAATCCATGATCAATATGCAAAATACCAACCATAGATTGAGAGCCTTATCATGCCAATTGGAGATTTTGCAAGTTCAATTCAATTTTCTACCAAGAATCATGGATGTTCAGATCAACAATCAATCCGTTTTGGAATTCAGAGAGATTGTTGAAGACGATATTGATGAGAGTGAGGAAGAGACGTTGTTTGAAGGATGTGATATAAGGACATTAATGGAAGAATTAGAAATACCACACAAGGATGAACTTCCTCAAGAAAGGTCAAATCCTGAAGAGGTCAGCGTTGTTAATAGTGAAGAAGAGATGGAGCTTGAGAAGACGGAACAGTTTCTTAACAAGGAAGAAACTTGTAATAAGGAGGGGACGCAAGTGAGCAAGGCGGAACTTGAGCTTGTACAAGATGGTATATGTTCCTTGCTCAACTTACTATGGATAGGGAGGTTCTGGACTCCACATCAGCTATACCGCAAGTTCATGGAATTCCTCCCACAACAAAGGAGTACTAAAGCTGATGTGCTTTCCGTCTCGTTTTGGCCACCCTAACGAATCAGGCGTCGAGCTAATGACGTTAACCAAGCGCTTGTTGGGAGGCAACTCAACTGAGTAGGTATGTTGTTTTTAATTAGTATTTTATATCTGTACATCTATTCATGCATATAGGGATAGTGGCAAAGGCTGAAAAATTAATTTTTCTGTTTCCTGTCATGGTCGCTACAGCGATGGATCTCATCGCTATAGCGATGAACTTTACTCTCTGTCGCTGTAGCGACGTACGGTCGCTTGTAGCGATGACTTTCTAACTTTGCGCTTGTAGCGCCAGTTAACGCTTGCAGCGATGGGCTTACAGCCTGTCGCTGTAGCGACGCATCGCGCGCTTGTAGCGACAGCAGGATTAACGGCCATTTCAATTTCCCAGGCCACTATAACTCTTCATTTTACCACCCAACCACCCATTCATTATCTTTTTACTTTTTATCTACCATTTTCGCATTCCATACCACAACATACACCCACCATTCCACCATATTTCCTTCTGCAATTTCACTTTATTTCTCTGCATTGTTCTGCAATTTCTTGCAAATCAATCTCTGTACTTCTGTAATCTGCACTCAATCTCCATTCAGGTATGTTTTTCGAATCTGTCTGTTGCAGTTTGTATGCTTTAAACTTGTTTCAAATGTGCCTGCATGCGGTTATGAACTTAGGGTTTTTGGGTTTTCATATTTTTTAATCTTAGGGTTTCACTTTCTTGATTACCCATGTTAATCTGTAGAATAAGCTGTTAAAAATGACTAAGAATCATTCCATAAACTTGCCTTTCATCATCTTGTTCAAGCAAATTGTATTTTGAAAAACCTTTTTTGTAAAAATTCAAAATAAATTTAGGGTTTTTGATGATGAGGGAGTTTTAGTGATTTTTATTCATTTGTATTAGCTTTAGGGTTATTTTCGCATGCCACAAGTAGTTTAGATTCAAGAAAAATCACAATTTTGAAAATGGGTTGACCCTCGCTACACAGCGCTTGTAGCGCAGGAAACCAGCATTTTCTGGGTTCGCTCGCTACAAGCGACCATCCTGTCGCTGTAACGACGAAACCCAGACTTGGTTTTATTTTTCTGTTGATCTAATGCTAACTTGAATCCTACCTGTTTTTGTCTGTTTAATCTTATTGTGTAGGCATGGCACCTAAATCATCATCGAAGAGGCAACGGAATGTTGAGGGTTCTTCATCTAGACCTAAACCAAACCCTCAACCACATGATGCAAGCCGTTTCCTAAGCTTGCGTAACCAAGAGCGTTACGCAGAGCTCAAAACTAGAAGGATTTGGTCAGAGAAACAATTCCAGATTTCGGAGGAAGGAGACTATGGAGGGATTGCACACATGCTAAATGAGAGAAAATGGGGAATATTGTGCAATCCTCAAAGGAAGATCAATTATGATATCGTGCGGGAGTTTTATGCAAACGCGATTCCAGCTGACCCATCAGATGACTTCACCTGGACGACATTTGTCCGAGGCGTACTATCATGTTTGATAGGAATGCAATCAGCGAATACTTAGGTAATCCCCTGGACCTAACATTCCCGGATGACCTAATAGATTACAAGCGGTTGTGTGCCTATCATGAGCATCAAGCAGCGGGGAACTGGGATCATGATTTAATTGCACTGGAAATCTTCCAAGAGGGGAGAACTTATGATGTGAGCAAGGCTTCGGGTAAGCCTTTTAGAGCTTTTAGGGACCACATGACCACACCAGCTCAAGTAATACTTACCCTTATCCTCTATAATATTCGGCCTAAGTCTCACACTTCATCTACTACCCTGGATGTCACACCTTTGCTCCACTATATCCTTAGCAACCGTCAGGTTGACGTTGCTAGGATTATAGCTAATGAGATGAGGGTTGTGGCAGAGAGTGGTATCCTGCCGCCAGGCAAACCTAAATGCCCATTTACCTTCCCTGGTTTGATAATGGGATTGTGTAGAAAGGCCAGGATACACATGCCTACCCAAGTGGATGAAGAGATAAAAAACCCTATTGATGATATATACATCAATAGGTATTGCTTTGCCCCCTCTCCTACTGCTCCCCCTTCTTCTTCTGCCGGACCTTCCACTTCAGCTGGACCTTCTACAGTACCACCCCATGCATCACAGGACCCTAGCCAACCACAGGACCCAACCTATCCACCATTGGACTTCTCTAGTTGGGACCCTTCTCTAGTTGGCTCATTCATCATGGCTCAGAATGCGTCTAATCATCGCGCTCTCACGACGATTCAGAGTCATTTTCACGAGAGCGGCTACAGTACTTAGACTCCAGCCTTTTTCCAGGAGCATATTGCTTGGCCTGGGGACAGGCCTTTCTATTCTGGAGGGGCAGGTGCAGATGCTGGTGATGCACATGCTGGTGATGATGCTGGAGGTGACGATGCTGCTGATGATGATGATCACCATGGCGATGACTCCTCAGAGGCTACTCGGAGCATCGACCATGAGGCTGCAGACTTGATGGATTCAGACTTCATGGATTCAGATTGATCTCCATTTTGCAAGCTGCAGATTTTTGTTCTATCATTTCTTTCGTTTTATTTATTATGCTTTGTACTTTATAACATTTTTCATGCTTTGTACTTTGTTTATGGTTATGCTTATGTACCATGGATAATTTATTTTGGTTATTATGTTATTTATTTTGGTTATTATATGTTTAGTGTATATTATGCTTTATTTATGCTTTGTTATTTATTTTTGGTTAAAATTTTTTTGAATTATCCCAACAATTTGGAAAGAAAGATGACAAAGATTCAAAAGCTAAGTGCTTGTTTGAAAGCAAAGCATTGAGCTTAGAATCAGTTGAGTGATAATGATAGAATGAGTGATAAAAGCGCGCAGCTAAGGTACTCGTTTTCTTGTTTTTCTAGGTATATTCTTGAATGTGAATAAGTTCTTTACACACAAATTTAATTTATTCAGTTTTATGCAAGCATATGTTTAGTTTTGAACCAATTTAGAACTAGCAAAAATGTGAGGAATCCTCAACCTTTGTATATATATGCAGGAGACCAACATATCATGTTTAACTCAGTTATTTTATGTTAAATCTATTGTTGTTTTAAATTGTATAAAAGCATTGAAATGATCAAGGCAATTTTTTTTGAATATGAGTGAAATACTTGACCAAATAAACCTACCCTGTGAGAAGTGAGTATCTGTTAACCCCTCTGAGCCTATTGAATCAGAATTGTTAGCCATGAACTGTCAATTTTCATAAGCTCAATTGCTTATTTAAATTGCCGGAGTTTGTAAAAAAAATTCAGTTCATAGTTAACTCTTTATTAAATTCTGATATTTGCTTTCTTTTGAACCCTTATCCATCGTGTTTATTGACCTTTGCCATAATGATGAAGGAACATTCGATTAGGGTATCATTGAACTAAGTTGGGGAGAAAGGGAGGTTGAGTTTATGTCAAAGTAGTGGTGAATGATGATAATTGATCTTGACAACAAGAAAAAGAGAAAGAAAAAGAAAAAGAAAAGAAAAAAAGAAAGAAAAGCAAACCAAGAAAAAGAAAAGAGAAAAATAGAAAGGTTTGCAATAAATCAAAGAAAAAGTTGTCAAGATCAATCAAGAAAAGAAAAAATTTATAATTCACCAAGAGTTGTATTGGAAAAAGGAGGAAGTTTGTAAATAGATTGAATGTTCCTCTTGCTTGGCCATTTGAATTCAATATCCCACATATGACAATTCTTTTGTAACCTAGCCCAATTACAACCCTTAAAGACCTTATGATCAATGCCTTTTATGCTTTTAGAAATGTAATTAGATGGACACATAATTTGATTGGAATGTTATCATGTTTGTTGGATGAGTGTTCATACCCTCACAATAGATTTCAATGTGTTCATATACTTTATATAGAAGTGTGTTAGGTTTGGTTCAAATTTAAACATGTTGCTTGTTTAGGATTGTGTGATTTGATTCTTAGTGTTTAGAACTAGTTCACATTTATAGTATGTATCTCGTTTAATGAGAAACTGAACTCTAGCTTGCGCAGTCACATCTGAATCATTCATCTGACACTTATTTGCTTCAAACTTTTGATTCTTTTGCATTCTTGCTCTAAACTTTGGTTAAAGCTTGTTTCCTTATTTGTAGCGTCCTTTGTTTGAGGACAAACAAAGATTTAAGTTGGGGAGTGTGTTAAGTGCCAGAAAGTGGTTAAAATGCTCATTTAATTTAGGCACTTATGTTACTTATTTTACAAGTTATCATAGGATAAGCTCATCATTTATAATTAAATATCAAACTTGTGATCTTATGCCTTACCCCATCTAATATTGCCGGAATTTCATGCTTGAACTTGAGCTGAGCAAAGAACATGAAGTTTTGATCAAAGCCATCGCTAGAAGCGCACACTTCCTCGCTACAAGCGAGGATAGGCAGGGAATTTGGAGACTTCATCGCTTCAAGCGCCAGATGCCACGCTACTAGCGAGCTTAGGCAGGGAAATTGGAGAGTCCATCGCTACAAGCGATGGACCGGTCGCTTCAAGCGACCAAGGGCGGTTTAAAGTTCCATGCTGACGTGGAGCTTTCCCATTGGCCAGAAGACTTCATCGCTACAAGCGACCAGCTCATCGCTTGTAGCGAGCGTGCAAAAATTCAGATTATAAAAGCATTTTTAGCTCTATTTTCAGAGAGAACTGGATCATTGACTACTTCCATTTAGGGATTGCTTTTTAATTCAGTTTAGCAATAATTTAGGACTTAGTTTTAGGGCTAGAAGCTATGATCTTCAAAGATCAAAAGTGATTGGATTGTGGAATTAACCAAAGGCTTTGGGAAATCAAGACTTGGGTTATGATCTTCATCTTTTCTCTACCCTTTTGTATAGTTGTCATGAAAATGAACAACTAACTTCCCTTTGTTGGGATTGGAGGTATTCTTTCTAGCTTTGATGTAATACATGATTATGTGAATATATGATTTTAGCAATTTATGTGTTTATGAAGTTATTCTTGCTTTTCACTCTCATGCTTGATTCAATTGATATTGACAAATACTTTTGAATCTATGTTTAAGAATAATCTTCTATCAAAATAGAAAAATCTAGAAATGGATTTAGGTTTTGATAATCGCATAATGTTTCGGATCGTAATGCTTTCGGATCGTTTGATTGATTGGGAAATCGCCGATTAAACGATACGATCGATCTCACGATGTCATTTGGGAAATCAATGACGTTGTCGAGCGATACGTGATATTTTCGCTAAAACGCTAAATTCATATGCATGATTTATAGATTATATTCTTTGCAAGATTGATGAACTCCAATTCCAACGCTTTGATACCCTATTATTTGTCGTTTTATTTCCGCAATTAAATTCCATTAGTTTATGAACACAAGTTACGAAACCCTTAACTCAAAACAATATCGATTGTTGAACGGTTCGAAGTAGCGCACCTAATCCCTGAGGAGACGATAATTGAAAATACTTACTTTTGTTGATTGAAATACTACTTCAACAATAAGTCTGATTGAACCTTGTCCATGAACTGAATCATCTCAGGTTCCTCCAGATCTATTCTCTTGATCACAAGATGCTTTGGTTTGATGAAGAACTTAGATATCTAGGAAGTGGAGAGTCTAAACTTCAGAACCTCTGGCACTTCAGGAGTTTCTTGTTCAAAAGGAGCAAAGTTTGAGATATGTCTGGAGATGTCCTTCCTGAGTTGCACAGCTTCCATGCTGGCAACCACTTCCTTGATCCAACTGTCAAAAGCTTTCTGCTGAGAAGCAACTGACAGAACTTGCATTTGTTCTAGAGTTGTGTTTACAAGCTCTCTCAAATTGTTCCATTTATCCTCATAATTGACCAGTTGAATAGGTTGAGATCTTGAATCCATAAGCTCTTGCAGACTATCAAAGATAATTCTGCAGACCTCTTGCAACCCAATGTTTAAGGTAAGAATGGGTGGAGGTTGGATGATGGGGACAAATGTTTAAGTAGAAGAAGATGAGATATATGTGACAATCTCCATAGCTGTATCAGAATGAGATTCTAACTCAATTATAGTCTGATTGTCATCAGAGGCTACAAGCAAAAATTGGGTAGGTTGTTGTTGGGGTTCAGGAATGATTTCAGATTTTGATGCTTCAGTCATGATAACATCAGAAGCTGAGGTTTGATGTTCAGGTTTTGGTTCAGATTTAGCTAGATTTAAAGGTTCAACAAAAATAGGCATGTCTTCTGATACAGATTGAGTGTCAGACACTGTATCAGAGACTGTGAGAGAAAGAGGTGATTTATGTGGTTCAGATGTTATAGGTTCAATATTGGTTTCAGTGGAGGTTGGAATTTCTGAAACAACTGTAAGAGTTGTTGTTTCAGAGGCTGATTTAAGTAAAGGTGATATTACAGGGTGAGGTAGTTCTCCACCTAGATGTTGTGATAACACATCTATAACTAGGTTGTGGAGAGGATGAGGAAGAAGATTGACATGCTTTAGCAAACAATTGTGACAGTTTACCTAATTGGAATTTGGCATCAATTTCTTGCTTCTTAAGGGATATCTCATCTTCCGATAAATATGATCTGGGAATCATTAAAGGTGAATCACTAGGCAAACAAGTCTGCACTGGTGACACATTTAAAGTTTCCTCAAAGTCTGGCAGGAAATCAGAAGAATTTGGTTGAGGGGGTAGAAGAACTGATGCAGACATATGGTTTCATGGAAATTGTAGGTTTGAGAGAGGCTTGTTTAGGTTTGGGGGAGGCTTTGAGATGGGTGTAGTGTTTGATTAAGGTAGCCTCATCATCATCAGGTGTTGAGGGTGAGTCAATATCAATGGATTGGGAAGAAGAGGTTGCAGATTTACCTTTAACTTGAGCAGAATCTGCAGCTTCTGTAGTCTCAGACTCCTTTTTCCCTGCAAGTACAGAAGTCATGATCTTCTGTGATGCTTCTACCGACTTGCCCTTCAGACTCTCAACTAAATCAACTACATCCTGAGCAGCCTTAATTGTATTATCCCTAACCTTTTCTCTTATCAGCTCATCTTCAGTATCAGAGGAAGATTCTTCTAGGACCAGCTTCCTTTGAATATGTTTAACACATGTCTTCTTCTTTTTCTGAGGTTGAGGAACCTCAGAGGCATCTTCAGACACATGTGCCAGTTAAGACTTGGAAACCTTTTTTTTCTTGTTCTTCTTCTGAATTGCAGCTTCTTTAGATTCATCCTTTCTCTTCTTTGTTGGTTGTCAGGGTTCATCTGGGTGATCAGGGATTATGTCTCAGGTAATTACTTCTCCTGTCTCCTTGAAATGCTCAGCCACGAAGTAAGCAAGCACTTCCTTGTTGTCTTGTTTGGATATAGGGGGAAAGTCTACAAAGTAATCATTCTACTTCAGATTTGTCTGAACATCAGATTCTGAAGTGATTACTTCCTTCTTTGCAATAATCTTCATATGCCCAAGAGTAGCTCCTGATATGATGGGGCCACTGCAGACTCCAAGCTCACTGTTTGATCCTATTCCCAGGGATATCAGACTCTCCACCAGTCTTCCTTGAAAAAAAAAAGTTCTGAGAGGAGTCTGGTGTATGGTACATGTCTCTTTCCTTTCAGACTTTCCTTGATAAATGTGCAGAGATGTTGGAAGATGTACCCAGGAAGATCTATTGGTTTCTTCAGAATCCACCATGTTAACATGTGCATCAAGTCAAAAGACTTGTATTCAAACCTTCCTGATCTTGGAACTATGCAAGACAGAAGCAGCTTATTGCATGATTTTGTGTTCTGCTTGCATATCCACAATCTTCTCAGACTCCCTTCCTTCAAATAGAGTCTTCTTGATCAGAGGCACCCATGAACTGGTTTTCTTTGTATCAATCATGAAGAGTCCACCTCTTTTGGCTCATATTGCTTTAGCAATGATTTCTTCAGTGATGGTAACACTGATTCCCATTACAGCAGACCTTATTTCAGGTTCTGTGAATTCCTTCAGACCGATTTCCTTCCTTGACTTCCCTTTCAGTCTTGGATTCTCTTCATAGCTTCTTCCTTGTTTGCTGCTTCTTTGTCATACACCTCACTTCTGACCCAGAAATCCTTTACAAGCTCTGTATAGGATGGTCCATTTAGCATGTTGAAGAAAGGTCTCCATTGTTGAAAATCCACGAACTCTGAGATATCACACCCATTGATTCTCGGAGACTCGAAATCCACTACACTCTCAATGATTAAGTTTAAATCCTCCTTGTTGAGATGCATGGTCTTTGGCTTGATGAAGATAGCATCTTTAGACTGAACGTTGATTGCTAGATTCTGAGAAGAGGATAAAGAACCAATCATTTTGATTCTGAAGGTTTTAGGTTTCTAGGAAATTTTGAAAAAAAAGGAGTAGAGTTTTTTTTTTTTTTTTGCGCGAAGGTTGAGAGAGAGTAAAGTGTGAGTAGTGCAGTGTTTGGTGTGATTGCGATTAAGTGTTTTTGTTAAAATTGTTCAGATTCAAAAGTAAAGACAAACAAACACAACATTAATGACAAAGGGGGCGCGTGACAAGTTTCAATGCATAATCATCATTGCCCAGCAGTTAATACCCAGCAGTTACTAACCACATTAGTGACTTGCTCAGACACATTCGTTTATTAGTGGGACAACTGTACATAAAGTCGTTATAACACCTTTCCACTTATAAACCTATCAGAAGCAACTAATCCAGATTCTGGACTTCAGAGTCTGATGACTTCTGAGGCTGAAATTCTTCAGATTCTCAGTACAGAGAGTCTGATAAATTTTTGGCTTCTGAATTCTTTCAGAGTTTGAATTCTCATTCAGAGTCAAAATTTCCTGAGATAAAATGCATGTTCAGATTCTTCTTTATAAAGTCAAACCTTTCTTCTGTTAAGGGTTTTGTGAATATATCAGCCCAGTGATGTTCAGTATCAACGAACTGTATATCCAAAACACCTTTCTGAACATAATCTCTTATAAAATGGTGTTTTATCTCAATATATTTAGCTCTTGAATGCATAATTGGATTCTTTGACAAGCAGATAGCAGCAGTATTATCACAGAAGATGGGAATGTCGTTTTCATGTATCTGATAGTCTTCCTAACTGATGTTTCATCCAGAGTAGTTGAGTGCAACAAATTGCAGCTGAGATGTATTTTGCTTCTGTTGTTGACAATGGAATAGTTGATTGTCTTTTACTAGCCCAGGATACCAGATTCTCACCAAGGAATTGACAATTCCCACTGGTTGACTTTCTGTCAATCCTATCACCAGCATAGTCAGCATCGCAGAATCCAACCAACTTATAATTTAAAGATTTCTTATAAAGAAGTCCAAGATTAGTTGTTCCTTTCAAATACCTGAAGATTCTCTTGACAGTAGACATATGAAGCAAATTACAGAAAAGAATATAATTTCTTATTAAGAGAGAAAAAATAGAGAGAAGTTGAAGCAAAATACATAAAAGAATATAATTTTGATAATCATTTCAATCTAATATACTTATATTTGTCCACGGACACTCACTTATTTAATATATAGTAAAAAAAAGATGTTTGACCAAAACAAAAAAAAAAAAAAGATGCAAATTAAAATTTGAAAATTTAACTCGAGGTGTCTACCGTCTACACTAGTAAAATTTACTAGGATGAGGATGAGGAAGTTATCACGTGGCAACAATTTGATCTTTTTTATTTCTTTTTTTTTTTTACAAATTTGATCTTTTTTATTGAAAATAAAAATTGTTTTGGAAAAGTAAAATTGTTTTGGAAAATTTGATCTTTTTTACACTAGTCAAATTAACATTTTATGCTTATCCAGTTGAGAATTGACATACTTATTGGTTTTTATAGGATGAGGGAATAACCCCACTCCTTCTCATTAATAGTTGGCCACTTATATATATATATATATATATATTCCCTCTCATTCCCAATCTATAACCCTTGTTGTGAAACCCTTCTCTTTCTAGTTTTTTGCTTCTTAATCAAAACCCATTAATGAATATCATGAAATCAAACAAAGTTTGTGCAGCATGCAAGTTTCAAAGGAAAAAGTGTCCCAAAGATTGTCCTTTAGCTCCTTATTTTCCAACCGATAAACCAAAAAGGTTTAACAATGCTCGTAATTTGTTTGGTGTTTCCAACATAGTGAAGTTACTAAAAAAAATTAAAGACGATGATATAAGAGACGATGCAATGGAATCAATTATTTTTGAGTCGGATATGCGTGCAAAATTCCCCATTTATGGATGTGTTGGTGTTATTAAGCATTATTTAGGTATGTTACATGAGTCTATTGAAGAGTTAAATCGCACACAACGTTTACTAGCTATTTGTAAGCTAAACAACCATTCACAACAACAACAAAATCCTTCCACTGCTCCTCCAGTAACAAATATAATTCCAACGTTTACATTGGATTACCTTGATAACGAAGAATTGAATGACCTTGATGGTGGTGTTTATGCCGGTTCGGATTTTGATCCAGATGAGTTTTTTAGGGGTGTAGAACAAGAATATGAGGAAAGGATGCATATGAATTTTAGCAGGTATCAATTCTTGTTCTTTTTAATTATTATTATTATTTAGTTTTTGAAGAGGTTATTATTATATATCAGACGTTATTATGTGTAAATTATTTGTGAATTTCTATTGAACTTTATTATATTTTAATTAAAGTTGCCTCATCATGAGTATGTGATGCATTGCTCACCATTTGTTCTCTGATATATAATGTTTAATATATTTGGTGACTTTTATTTGCAGTGTGGAATCAAATCAATTGAAGAATGATCAGTAGAAGAACGTGATGCATGTTGGATATGGAAAGGAGTATTCCATCTAAAGTTACCAAATCAATTGTGAATACTTTTGAAATTTGATGTACTACCCATTGTGTATTTAATTTTCTGAAAAATTGATCAAGATGATCAAGTGGATAATTGTATTTCTGGATTCAACAATCAATGTTATTTTTATTCTTTCTTGTTGTATATATATTTCAAGATGATCAAGTGTCAGTCATATGGTTAGATTTAACTTATATTTTTCAACCCCAAACTAATCGCATATAGTGAATAAGCTCATATGATTACATTAGAATTGTTTAATAGTTGATTATTCTCTCACAATCTAATATCATTTATTCACCAACTAATAACATTTTTTTAAATACTTCTTCATGTAGCTATTGACATATATAATTTTCATCGTATCATTTTTTTAAACAACACATGCGGGGTTACCAAAAATACTTATTAAAAACACTACATTAAGGGATTAACAAAAAAAGATAACAATCAAATTTCATACGATCTAAATTTGCTCAGCATTGAAAGTTTATTTTAAGAGAGATGTATGTATAGAGGATAAAATTATTTGAATTCTATACATCATCATCCATCTCCATCTTTCTCAAACATTTAGAATCTAGCTTACCGTGAATTTAAATATGGACCGACGCTAGATGAAAGATGGTTCATCGACGCCATTTGTAACACGATATTGACAGACCTCGCCACCACCAACTACACATTGATTGATCACGCATTGCGGACAACATTTTCAAAGCAGTGGCACTTATAGATTAGCAACCTCCATCTTCCAATTAGTGACATTGAGACCTGATGATGTGTCATCTATACTGGGAGATTACCCAAATGATTATGTCAAGGAGGATAAAGAAAATATAGATGTTTGCAAGATGTACACGATCATAGTTGTCTGCTATTTTTGGTGGATTCCACCATTTTCTTTTTTGACTCAAAACAACACACTCCTGAAGACACTCTTTTCTACACACTCATTTTGATGGATTAAAATTCATGAGTTCTACACATGGCCGGTCTTTGGGTGGTGCAAACAGCACTACAGAGCTGGCTCTTGAGTCACAACCAAGTCGCTCTCTTTAAAACGTTTTGTGGCACTGTTCAAAATTGTGCAAGGTAGACTATCAACAAGCCGCCTCCAGGATCAAATTTTTTTTACTATCTTTAACAATTAAAAAAACGTAACCCTATTAATTACTCCTAAAGAGTTAGCTCAAATCACCTTAGGCTCTCTTTGGAAGTTTGGAGGGGAATGAATGAGAGGGTTTTCGAAGGATGAAATTAAAGGAAAAAATAGATAATTTTTTCAATTTTTTTGAGAGAGTGTTTTTATAGAGAATGATAAATTAATATTGATGATTAATGTATTTTTAATTTTGAAAATATTATAACATCATATATTAAATTTGGAAAACTTACCTAAATCTACCAAAACCCTTCAAACACCTCCTCGAAAAACAATTTTAAAATTCCCAAAATCAAGAAGATTTGCGTTACGAAAAAAAACTAAACCCTAAAAAGATTTCATTCCCCTCCTCTCAAAACTTCCATGTAAACACCTAGATTTACACTCACTCCGGTCCTTATTATAAGAAACTTTTCAAAAAAATCTTTGGACCTATTTATAAGAAAATGTCACAATTTTTAAGGTGTATTTATTACATAAAAGACATTTTTAACTTTCATTTAATGCTTGTATTTTTAATGTTAGTGGGTATATTTAATACTTCACAAATTTTTATGAAAATATATTTGTAAAAACATTTAAAAAAATTCAACAATCAATAATTGTCTTGTTTTTTATATTTTTTTGTTTTTCTTCTTATATTAAATACCGGAGTAGAAGTATACTCCCTCCGGTCCTATATATAAGAAAATTTTCAAAAAAAATGTTGGTCCTATTTATAAGAAAATATCACAAGTTTTAAGGTGTAGTTATTGTTTAAAAGACTTTTATATCCCTTATTTAATGTTTGTCTTTTTAAAATTAGTGGATGTATTTAATGTTTCACAATTTTTTATGAGGGTATATTTGTAAAAATATTAAAAAAGTTACGCTAATTAATGAGTGTATTGGTTTTGATGTTTTTTGGTTTTTCTTCTTATAATAAGGACCGGAGGGAGTATCTTTTTCCGCGTGAGAGTACTCTATTTCCTCAATATTTCTACACAAAAAGTTAATGCAATATGGTCCCACACTTTTCAAATTCCAAAGACTTAAAAAAAAACATATTTTTCCACGTCATACAAGTCAAGTATTCTGTTCTTATTTTGTTAGAGTCAAGTCATTTGTATAACATATTTAAGAGGTTGTAGTATTATTTGATGATTTCATTTAGATGCTCTTATTATTAATAAAGATTCTTGTCAAACGAGTACCGTAAGAAAAGTGTGCTAATAAAAACATATTTTCCTATTTCTTTTTTATAATAATAAATTATTAATAACATAGTTATAAAATTAATCTTGTCAAAAAAAAATAGTTATAAAATTAAAATGCATTTTAATAGGAATTTTCCAAGTCTAGCCTTTGCTTTCAAATATACACGGTATTCATGTCAAGGCAGTACAGGTCTAATAAAAAGTCTTTATTTTGTGTGTGATCAATGTTGCATATATCTATTTCCTTCAAAACAATTTTGAAGCTTTAGGAAAGGAAAAAAATGATGGTCTTTTTATTTTGACAACGCATACAAATTGAATAGAAAAATTATCTTATATCTATTATTATAAAGTTTAAGTGTTTTTAATCACTCATAATGAATTATTTTAATTACGGTTAGAAAGTACCTAGCCAACAACTCAATCCTAAATGAAAAGGAAAATAGAATAATACTTTTTCGATCTATATAGAGTAAATAATATCAAATATTGATGATTAATTAGCCGAATAATGTCTTATTTTATCCTCAAAAGTTAAACTGTACATTAAACAATCATACAAAAAAACACTTTCTATTACACCAATTACGGAAAGGACTAACGTGGTACTATTTAATAAAATTAATGGACCTATATGGGACCAAGATGAACCCCAAAGAATATACAAGAGACTAAAATGGTGTTTAAGCCTATAAAAGAAAATATTGATTTTGACATGTTTATTTGGTTGCTCTGAAATAGAATTGAGTTTTTCTCAAAAATTGATTCTAACTTTAAGCTAAAAATCATAGATTTTGATTCTACATAGATTTTTACATTCAAATTTGTTATTCAATTTACACTTTTGCATGAATATATTCAAATATAAATAATTTTATATTCAACTAATGATTTACCAATAATTAACCTCATAAAATCAATTTATTAAAAAATCAATTTTATAGAACCAAATACCTACTCATCAAACTTACAAGTTTTCTTGTTGGACCCACTCTGTGTTTCTTATTCTGAAGTTGGGATCCACCTTTGGCAAATTATGTATTTGTGGCAGGTGCTTTTGAAATCTACACAATTAGAAGATTTTCTAAGTTCCACATGTATGTGAGCAATTTGTAAACAGAGGCTGAGATTGTATAAATGACAAAATCTCTCTTTTTCTCCTTCATATAAGACAAGATTATTTTTGTTAGTGAATATAATTTGAACATTAAATGGATGAACGATAAAATTACAAGTTTAAGATAAGAAGGAAGAAGGAAAAAAAACACCTTTCTTAAACACAATTCTTTATATATGTGTGTGTGTGTGTGTGTATGTGTGTGTGTTTGTATAACTCTTCATTAAGAATATAGCATCCATTAGAGAATCTCATATTTATTTTGTTGTTGACATCCTGATGAGAAACTATAATATTATTACATTACATGCATTGGTTGTGTTGTTCTCCCTTGTTGGGTTCAACTCGTCAACAAATAATGGAGACACAAAGTGCAAAGAGAGTGAGAGACACGCACTCCTCACATACGGTCCAAATGAAGATTGTTGTAAATGGAAAGGAGTTCAATGTAACAACCAAACTGGTTATGTTGAAAAGCTTAATTTGCCTGGTTTGGAAGGACATAGTGAAATGCATCGTTCAATTAGTGAGCTACAACATCTAAAATATCTTTACTTGAGTGGAGTTCAAATTCTCAACGATTCTTCTCATCACACCCTAGAATTTCTAGTTAATCTTAAAAGCCTTTATATCTAAACTGTAACACCCATACTAAATTTATCTAGAATATTTAGCATGCGTATTAAAGCTTGATACTGGATACATTAAAATTTTCAATACTAATAAAATACTACTGAATGAATACAAATTTGCTCGTTTTATACAACTGATAAAGTACCACTATTGTGTACATATATACAAAATACTGATAAAATCATGAACTGAGCAATAACAATGAATTAAAGGGTGAGTTGCCTGATTGTTGGAATAATTTAACCTCGATACAATATGTTGACCTGAGCAATAACAAGTTATCAGGAAAGATTCCCTTATCAATGGGTGCCCTTGTTAATATGGAGGCTTTGATTTTACGAAATAATAGTTTGAGTGGACAACTTACTTCTTCATTGAAGAATTGCTCAAACAAGTTGGCTTTGTTAGACCTTGGAGAAAATAAGTTTCATGGTCCATTACCTTTATGGATTCGACAAACTTTACACCAATGAGTAATCTTAAGCCTTCGATTCAATTTCAAATCTATGTTATTTGAGAAAACTTATTGTCTTAGATATGTCACTAAATAATTTATCAGGAGGAATCCCAACTTGTGTAAACAATTTTACTTCAATGGCTCAGGACACCATGAGCTCAACAATCATCAATATAAACTCATAATCAATCATGTGTATTTATCAAGACCATATGGTTTTGACATATCCTTGATTTGAAAAGGTGTAGACCAATGGTACAAAAATGCAGATAAGCTTCTAAAAAGCATTGATCTCTCAAGCAACCGTCTTACAGGGGAAATACCAACTGAAATGAAGTACTTGTTTGGTCTGATTTCCAAATTCTTGAATGCTTTACTATTGAGAATCTTCATGTCGTAATAAGACATATTTCTCTTGTTTCTCTAATTAATGTGGATGAATGATGGGATGTACTTCTGTTCTTTCTTACTCTTCTATTTTAATTTTTATGTTTTAACTAAATCATGAATACTTTTAGCCTTGGGATAGTTGCTTTATTAACTACTGAAATTTATTCTTGTTAAAGCGTTTCTACAATTTGAATTGCATTTCTCGGTGTTCAATAACCTGTCATCAAAGAAAATACCAATCTTATACTATATATATCATTGTTGATTGGTAAGTTAATCTATAATCCTTTTCAAAAAAAAAAATCTATACACATCACATTTTACCTTTTTTATCTTTTTTTTCATGGCTATTTTCATTTGCTCCCATAACCAGTTTATTCCAAGGAAAATGCACTGCTTTCATGTTGTTTCCAAGACTGTTTTGAAGTTATATCTTCAATTTAATGAAACTACAATTATTTTGATTAAAATGCTAAGTTAATCAATTTGTATTAACTTCCCTGCATAAAATTGTTAATTACTGGTTTTTCTTTCACAATTTAAAATAGAAAATGGTCTAGTTTTAACTTTGCCCATTTGTTTGACCACATGTGAGGTTTATTCTGGAAACTCCACTTCTTAAATATTGTTTCTAAATACTGAAATTAAATTTTGTTTCAGGGTCTTCAATTCATTTGTATGAGATGAATGCACAATTCAGTTGTTATATTTTAGCTAGCATCCTGGAATACACATAGGATGAAAGTTGTACTAAATAAAATCAATGTATTTTGTTATGCTTTGATGTTTGGTGATTTTGCACGGAAATGTGGAACTTATTATGCAAGTTTTGTGTAATACATCAAACATAATAAAATGATTTTACCTTTAATAAGAGTGTGATAATTACCATATGATTTTACCTTTAATTGAGACTTGGTTAGTAATGCCATTCTGTCAAAATTTAGATTGTACTAGCTGCCTACGCTTTTATAGTGTCACCAATGAGGCAAAGGCAACCGATTGTCGCCCAATTGTTCTTTTCAGGATCTGTTTGATAGTCATGATAGGATAGAGATAAAATATGATATGGAGCTGAATAGAAATATGATATGATATGGACATGATAAGCATTACTCATATGATGTGTTTAATGCACACATGATATCATTATTTTATTATAATTGAATGAAAAAATTACTCTTATAATTAATTAAATATTTAAAAAATGGCATGTAATTAATTATAATAACAAATGCATGATATCATCATTTTTAAAAAGACAACATTTTAAAAATAACATAATATCATGATAATAAATAAATAATGAATTGTTAATCATATTATGATAGTTTCTAACGTAGCCTATACTCGGGATACAAATTACAAAAGCAAGTCAGGATAGGATAGGAAAGTGGTTTATTTTATGCTATCACTTTGGTGCATCAAACATGAGATTTAAGCCGGATATGATTTAAGTAGTAGCAATCTTCACATAAGAAAGAAAATTGCTCTTCTCCCAACGAAAATTGCTCACTCCCATACAAACTGACGAAAATACTCCCAGCGTGACTTAAGCAACACCGAAATACTCCACGATGACAAAAAGCAATTACTAATTTCATCGTGTATTCATGTGTTCAGACATTTCTTTTAATTTTTTTAAATTATATATTAATTTTAAAATTGAAATATGATGTGTCAAAATTGTGGATTTTGATTGGTTGAGTGTGTACAATTGATATACCATCTTTAAACTATATATATATATATATATATATATATATATATATATATATATATATAATAATTGTACACGGTCATACTATAAAGTAAGTAATTAAACTCATACGGACACAAAAAAAATAAAAGTAAAAATGAAAATGATTAAACCGGTTGAACCGATAGCATATACATTTGGGATGAGAAAGGCAGAGCATGTCCATGGCAGCCGTTGTGTGTCGGACTCCGCAGAACACGGTAACCAACTGCTTTTCCTTCTGTCTTGGGTTTTCCTCACGTGTTCTTCTCAACCCTCTTAAACTCACAACTCTTGTCTTCACACCATTGAAAAGAACCTTCACTACCCATGTTCTTTGTCATGCTAAAAAGGTATGTTCCATTTTTTATTTTTAATTATCTTCTCTTATTATTTTTGATAAATTTTTCAACTTTTTTTATTAAACGTTTTTTGGTATCTACTGAAATTAGCTTTACATTACTTGGCATGAGTGAAGTTAACTTTAGGAGGAATAGTATGGGAGAATTCAAGTTCGAATTCTGAGTGAAATAATTATTGGTTAGACTTTACTTAAGCAGAACTTCGGATTAACATGACCTGTGAACCACGCATAACAAAAAAAAAAAATTAACTTTACACTACTTGGCATGAGTGAAGTATGGATTAAAATTGTTATTTATTTTGAATATGTTTGCGATTTGCATGTGTTTGTAAATGTAATGTGATATAAGTTTAATCTTAGAGAGAGAAAATCAAGAAACCCAGAAACAATCTTTGAATGAATCATGTTGCACTGTGTAAAGAACTCGCAGTGGATATGACACTAACAAGTTGAAAATAATAATAATATGAGAAAATAGAATAATTGAATTTGTTCATATGTGTCTGTGTCCCATATGTGTTGGTGTCATGTTAGTGTAGGACACGAGACACGTCTCCAATTTGAAGTGTCGGTGTTACATAGGTTGCAATTGGATTAGGAAGAGTGGTTGAGTGAGAGAAAGTAGAAGAAAGAATATTGTTTGAGCTAAAACGATGATAATTTTCATTGAGGCTTACTGGTCAACTTAATATCACTCAACATGAAAGAGAGTGGAATAACAAACTACCACTACTCATGCCATCTCCAGGCAAGGAGAAAAATACTAACATACTCCCTCCGTCCCAAAATATAAGCAAAAATTGGTCAACAAAAGTTAATGTATTTGGTTCAACAAGCAACAAACCTTGAAAGGTAAAATGCTTACAAATCAAGGTTTTAGTGAAATTAAAATTGCTTGAGAAATAACCTAAAACAAGAAGTTAAAAAAAGAAGTAAAAATTCAAGCTGAAGATGCTATAGTGAGGGTTTTAAATAGTGGTCGTGGTTGCGTCACAATTCTTATTGTGGAGAATCGTGGTCAAATGCAGTATTGCAGTCTATGCTGCCTCAAAAACGGTCACATTGCAGTTTGAGCAACATTAAAACAGTTACATTGCGTCCCAAATCGCTATTACCACTGACCTTTATTTGAAACTCTGGCTATAGTAGCAAACAAATTCATGCTGCCATATGTAAGTTTAATTAAATTTCATATTGCAAACTTTAGTTTGGTTAATTGAGTCTGCCACAACATGATGAAATAAACATGCACTAACAATATGTTACTTTGTTTTTTGATCACTTAAAGGAAGAGAAGTTGGTGGTTGTTGGAGGTGGAGCAGCAGGGGTGTATGGAGCAATTCATGCTAAGACTATTGCACCTCACCTAAATGTGGTCATTATTGAGAAGGGAAAGCCTCTTTCCAAGGTCTGTGACTTGTGTCATAATCCTTTTGACTGCATGTGGATACTGCTATTGTGTTGTATTCCATGTTTCTGTTTCGTTGTTCTCTTTTGTTTTTTTTCTTCTTCTGATGGTTTTATTCGCAGGTGAAAATTTCTGGAGGAGGCCGATGCAATGTGACAAATGGCCATTGTGCTGACAATCTGGTAATCCTCCTTGTGCTGATTTAAAACTTTTACACAGTCAATCAATAAAAAACTATTATTTGTATGACTTTTAAGCTAGATATAATGAAAGTTAAAGTTTTTTAATGATCGATACTATGTTTTATTGTGGCATAGTCTGTTAACTACCTTTTACTTGTAGCACAACTGAACAAAAAAATTTCTCTCCAGTCATCACCAGCGTTATTTAATTTGTTGTTTGTTTTCGTAATACGTGTCAATCATCGCATCATAGTAGGTTGGATGAACTAGAGGAATCTTTTGAGTGTGGCATTTGAGAAAAAAGTACCTCTCAAACTTAAAGTGAAGTTCTATCGTGCAACATTGTTGTATGTAAAAACAAACAACAATTTAAACTTAAATGTTTGTTCTGTCACTTGAAACTCTATGTTTGGAAGATGACTAGTTCGTAGATTTTGGCAGAAAACTATCCAAGGGGTCACAAAGAACTGAGAGGATCTTTCTTTAATGTGCACGGTCCAGTGGATACCATGTCTTGGTTTACCTCTCATGGGGTGGAACTGAAGGTTGTTCTTTGAAAAGCCTTTTGTTACTCGTTTTTGCTTTTTGTGTAATTTTCTAATTTACGATCAACTGTTTATAGATTGAGGATGATGGTAGAGCATTTCCTGTCAGCAATAGCTCTTCTTCCGTAATTGATTGTCTCATGTCTGAAGTACAGCGACGGGGAGGTATGTTGAATTTAGGACTATTTCAATTGATTCATTTGAGCATATCTACTACCATAAGCATTTGTTAGACTGTTGAGACAAATATGGAAACAACTTATGACATGTAGTAGATCTCTTACTGTCGTTCATATTTTCATGTTTCTGTATAATAAGTAGTTTTTTTTTTCCAATGGAAATCACCATTATACTTTTCAATTCATAATTCATAGTTTGTTAATTGAAGTTCATTAGTATCCGCTCTTTACGACGTTTACATTAGTTCTACATTGACATGAGGTATCCATTTCACAAAATGGATAATTTGTTGTCAACACAGTATATTTCAAGTTGGAAATGTTACATTGCATAATTCCTATCGACATGAAATTCAGTGATAAATTATTAGACGTCATAAACGTTCATTTCATAAAATTTGCAATGACGAACTTTCAAATTTTAAATGCTGAACTGTTTGTTCTCGATTAGTTTCTATGCAGACCAAAAAAAATGTAACTGCAGTGTCTGTTTTATCTGGCGGGAAATTCCTTCTTGAGATTAAGTCACTACCAGCTGGTAATGCTGAACACATTGAAGTTGATTATTTATTAATCGCCACTGGAAGTAACCGACAGGTTGTGGTCTATAATTGACCAATTTGAATTAAGATTTATGAATTAGATATGATTTTTAAAAATATTTTCTTTCTGTCATAGGGTTATGAACTTGCATCTCAGCTAGGTCATTCGATCGTAGAGCCAATGCCGAGCTTGTTTACATTCAAAATTGAAGACTTGCGTTTGAAGGAGTTATCTGGGGTTAAGTATCAATCTTGTAAACTCTTACCTTCTAATTTGAAGAAACTTTCAAGTTCTAGTCTTTCTCTGTACCTTTTTTTACACTTCGTTGGACATAGCAATATTTCTGTATAGCTTTTCTGAGAATGTTTGTTTGCGCCTGTCTGCACTTTATTGTGTTAATGGAAGTTTCCGTAATTTAGTGGTGAATGATTGATAAAGGATAGGGCTGATCAGCAGTCGGGTTTGTTCGGTGCAGTCTATAAAGCACTGACACAAACACTGGACATGATACCGAGTAACTGACACATAGACACCGGTAATAATTTAAGAAAATGGAATTGATTAAATGTAACCACATGTGTTGGTGTCAGACACCAAACACCTTTAGTCTAAAGTGTCGGTGCTGCATAGGGTAAGCTTAATCCATGAATAACCAAGACGCCTAAAAGTAAAACGAGACCATTTCATTCCGTTTGAATGCGACTTTACGAAAGCCACTTTTACCAAATTAACGAGTGGTTGCTAATTTTACAAACTGAGATAAAATCTGTATCAGATTTTAACATTTGTGGAAGAGTATGGGTAGCTAAAAACATAAAGTTCACTGAACAAAGCTGTTTGTTGATGATAAGTGGATAGGAGAACAAGAGGTGGGAGGGGAGTTGAACCTTCCCCTACAAGGCTACATCTATGATGGATAGTCCTTCTGTAACACTTGTCTCATTCAGGGTTTTGTCTCTTATTTTATCATTATATGTACTTAACCAACATTTGGGGAATGTTTTGATTAGCTTATTCAAGCTTATCTACCGGCATAAACACTTTGGAGACTGTTTGAGAGAGCTTATAGAAACAACCCATAACATGTCCATAAACTGTTTTCACAACTTATTTCCTTAAGCTCCAATATAGCTTATAAAACAGCTTATATGAAAATAATTTGACTTTATTTTTCCATTTATAACCGTTTAATTATGTTTTTTTTTTATCCAAACAAGGCCTTGGTCATCTCACTATCTTCATCATGTAGACAATTTAAACAAGTTGAATATACAATTGTTTCATATTAACTTAAGTTTCTTTTCTATTTTCTTTTCTTCTCGTTCATATTTTTTACTCCATTGTCAGGTTACATTCCCTAAAGTTAAAGTGAGACTAAAATTGGACAGTCTACAAAGAAATATACCTCAGCTTACACAGGTATGTTTATGTTTGCTTTGTCATTGCTACAGATCAAACAGTGAAAAGTATTTTATGCATAATATTTTGAAATTCTACTAGGTCGGTCCAATGTTAATTACACACTGGGGACTCAGTGGGCCGGCTATTCTTCGGTTGTCTGCTTGGGGTGCTCGCTATCTGTTTAGTTCAGGTTACAAAGGTAAAAGGAAGGTCCTTTCCATCCCTGTGTTTGGAATCTCTAATATCATTATGGAATTGAATTTCGTGTTGTCAATAGCGGATATAGCAGTGCTATAGGGCTATGCGTAGCGGAATTTCAACTAACCGCTTTTGTTCCGTGGTACGCGATTTAGTATAAATATAAAGTGTTGTCAAAGAGTTATAGTGGCCATAGCAGTTTACAGGACTGTAGTGAAGCAGAATTTGAGCAAAACATTATTTTCCGCAATCCGTGATTGAAAACACTGATTTGAATGAACCTTTGTATGAAATTAGTTTTGAACTATTCCAGTTTAAGACTTCAATACTAAACAAATCATTGTGTGCTATAGCTCTTGATTTGTAACTTTTGCTATGATTTATAAATTATTTCCATTCAACTGAATTCTTTTTCAACTTTAAAGTCTTCAATAAGATTTTTAATGTTCCCTTTTTTTCTGTTAATATTGCTGTTATTTTGATGCAGGGAGACTTGTTGTGGATTTTATCCCTGATGTGCATGTCGAAGGTTTAAAGACCCTTCTTTCGCATCACAAGCTTCAATTTGCAGTAAGTTATGGTTAAATATTAAGTTGTAACTTGCCAAAAAAGTTTCTATTCCACAATTGGTTACTTTAGTTCAGAAGCTACCATTAAATTTAAATGTAAAAAGTTGTTCATAGATTATAAGCAGTTCGATCAACAGCTATTATTACATAGTAAATTTCAACTACAATATCATTCACTTAAAGATTGCGATGGGTTGTCTTCTTAATTATGGCAGTAAGTTGTTTTGCTTGTGCCTATGCAGAAACAAAAAGTTATCAATTCGTGTCCTCATGAGTTCGGGATAACAAAAAGATTCTGGAGCTATGTGTTGGAACGGCAGGTTTTATAACTATTTCTAGTTACTTTTAATAAGTCTACTTGTAATAAAAAAGAAAAATTATTTACAAACTATATAAAGAAACTATTTCATATGTAGGGTTTAAGTGGAGATATCTTATGGGCCTCAATTTCCAATAATGCGTTGATGTCCATTGGTTCATTGCTAAAGGACTGCACATTTGAAATTACAGGCAAAGTAAGGTTTCCTAATATTATTTAGTATTTATTTTAGAGTAAATACCCAATTTGGCCCCTGAAATTGTAGGACCGTATCAACCTAGCTATGATGCATAGGTACGGGTACGGTACCCGGTACGGGTACGGGTACCGGTACGTAATACGGCTAACTTTAAAAAATGAAGGTACGGGTACGTTGATATAAAACATCGAAAAAAGATTTTCCAAGTGAATTACTACCATTGTTGTTGTAAAAACATGCTTAGAAAAAAAATTAATTAATAAAAAATAGTATAGTACTATTTGTATTTTAATCATGTGTTTAACCACAATTCTATTATCATGTTGCTTCAAGAGATTTACTTTTTTGGATCACCTCCTCGACTATTTTCATCAAAAGAAAGAGAGAGAATTGAAATACAATAAAAAAGCAAAATAATTTTGGTTATTTTTCCGCCGCTCGTATGTTTTTGCTACACCAACTACGGAAAATCAACTAAGTAAAAATGGGTACGGTTCGGTACGTACATTACGAGTACCGTACGCGTACCCGATACGGGTGCGTACCCGGTACCGGTACTTCTCCATGTTTGGAGTACCCATGCTTCAGAGCAACCTAGTCATTAAATATTTTAGAATGATCACTAGAATTGCAAATTACTAATCAGATTTGTCCCTCTTTCTTAATATGTTATCTAATGCATTACTAACATTATTCACTTTTTTTTTTTTTAAAACTCGGTATCCGGCCCAAGAACTGATGTTATTCACTTAGTTTAAAATGCATCCCCGGCATTACCAAAATGGTATTATAGTCCTTGCAAATACTAAAGAGGGGGCGTATCTGATTAAAATTCTACAATTTCAGGGTCATTTTGGTATTTTGCTAATTTAGGGGACTAGGGTGATAAAGTCCTACAGTTTTAGGGACCAAATTGAGTATTTAATCATTTATTTTGTTAAGTATCATTGACATAACATGTTTTCTATTTTGTTCAATTAAAGGGTCCATTTAAAGATGAATTTGTCACTGCTGGTGGTATTCCTTTATCTGAGGTTCTCTTTCTTTTTTACTATTTCTCTACTTTCCAACCTTGCTTTTCCATTGGTTAGAAATCTCACTCAGAAATATATTTTTGTTGAAGGTTTCACTTAATACAATGAAAAGCAAAATTTGTTCAAATCTGTTCTTTGCTGGAGAGGTAACTTTAACATGTGTTTTTTCATTTGAATTTTGAGAGAAGCATTTATAACTATATTTTTTGTTGATCTAATTGATGTCTTTGTTACAGATACTGAATGTTGATGGAGTAACTGGTGGTTTCAATTTCCAGGTAAAATACATGTGACTAAAATAATGTAATCTTATTATCCCAAGTTCAATAGTTCTTAATAATAATTTTGTATGTGTCATAGCAACATACTCTTTGACACTTACTTTTCAACACACTATCTTTAAGTAGTCAAAATTCATATGTGTCCCACCAAATTTAAATAGGACCCACATGATTTGATTTGACTCGTGAATTTTAACCGATGATAGAGTGTGTCGAAAGACGAGTGTTAGAGAGTGTGATGATAACGTTCCTCCAAAAGAATAATACTAAACAGAACTAATAATTGTAATATAATAATGTGATTTATAGTAAAAGGAGAGAATTTTTTGTGTAATTAATATAACAAATATTTGTCCAAAACAATTACTATAACAAATAAGAATAAAAAATAATTAGCCAAAAGTTGGTCCAATTGATAAAGATGTAAGTCATACCATGTGAGTTCATATCTTACTACAAATGTGAGGTCTTAGTTATTGAATCATCTTTAAGTACCTCTGTAAGCGTTGCTTGATCTTTGAAGTCTATCATAGCCTTGGTTAGCCTTAGAATTCCAATTCACCTAAAAGTTATAGATGCTTCTCCACAACAAACTTTTAGACGATGCTATAATGTTCCATCATATATCATATATTTATCCAAACCATCGACCTGAAGGTCATTTTTCATAGTTTCTCGTATTGTTTTTTGTGGTCTTTCTACGCCGTTATCAATTAAATAACTCGAAGGGATAATTCATCTAAACTTTTATGTAATGAAAAACAGAATAATTCAACATAGTAGTGTAGCATAACTTGAGGGTCCATATTTTGCATGAACCACTGGCTCATTGATTGATGGTATATTCAAAACTCAAGAGCTTCATCCATTTTTCATTGTTCTATATACAGAATGCTTGGTCGGGAGGATTTATTGCAGGAACCACAATTGGTGGATTAGCACTTGGCTCTTGTGTTTAGGTTCAAAGTGAAAGCTGATTTGTATGCTTCTAAACGGGTAGTGTTGGTGTTGCATCATGCTTTTTTGGGCCAACTTGGTTTTTTCCTTTTTGGGCTGTCGAGGAACAAGTATATTTTTAGGTGTACTTTTTTTTTTCTTTTTTTCCTAGTCATAAAAATAGTTTAGTGGATGACATCTTAATATGAAAAATTCTTATTTTTAGTTATTTTATGAATTACATAAATTCTTCTGTAAAAGAATCTAGGGTTAAAATCATTTTTTGCCTCTACTATTTGAGTGATTTTTGATTTATCCCTCGTAAAAAAGTGGGATTCCAACATTGTAGTTTAAAGATTCTTTAGTTTTAGATTTCGTAGTATTTGACTATACAAAACAAATGATGTGGATTTGTCCAAATGACAAAGCTTGAAAATACCTTTAATTTATAAATTGATGCATAAGGTTTTAAACTAAAGAATGATTAAATTACAAGGTTAGAATCTAAAAAAAATAAAACGTTAAAGAGGGGTTAAGCCAAAACTCTCTAAAACAACAGGGGACAAAAGTGTGTTTAAAGCAACTTCAACATAATTTTTTTTTATTACAGTGTTTAAATTAGTTGGATTTTGGGAGTTCATTGATGCTTAAAGAGCGTTTATAAATATATTTATAAATTATTCATCAATAATATTATCATGTTGGTGGTATGAGTTGAACTCACGTGGTTGCAAATTATGAGCCAACTTCAAGATGGAATTTGATCATATCAATTAGGGGTGTGCAAAATATTCAGTTAACTGAACCAAACTACTAACTGAACTGCACTGAACTATATTTTAACTGAACCACTTCATACAGTTTTAAACTGAACCACTTTTTACAAACCAATTTAAATTCAGTTTAAAACCAGTTCAAAACCGGTTTATATATATGAATTGATTTTTTCACAAATCTCAATCATCTTCACCCAATTATTCACTGTTGTTACTGCCACCATTAAAACGAGGATATTCAAACGTCGTAATTCGGATGAATCAACTCATCAGCAACAAAACGAGGATATTCCGAACAATTCAGATCCGTCGGAATTTCTTCCCGGCGGCGAGTTTTCCGATGAGACGGCGCAGGTTAGCATGTCGTTGATGGATTTGTTGGAAGAGAGTGAAATTGAATTGGAACGAAGTGGTGAGGTTGATGATGAAGGTGATGACGTGGAAGAGAATAATGAGAAACCAGAAGAAGGAGAAGAAAAAGAAGAGGAAAGAGAAGAAGAAGGTGAAGGGAGTAATGTTAAGGTGGAACACAATTGTTGCGTGTGTATGGTGAGGGATAAAGGTGCAGCGTTTATTCCATGTGGACACACGTTTTGCAGAATGTGTTCAAGGGAGCTTTGGGTCAGTAGAGGGAATTGTCCTCTTTGCAATCATTTTATTTTAGAAGTTCTTGATATTTTCTGATTATAATTATCATAATTATTATTCATTTTTTATTTCTAGATTTCCTCGTTTTGGATCTGAATTGTTCGGAATATCCTCGTTTTGTTGCTGATGAGTTGATTCACCGGTTTATATATATGAATTTATCAACGACAGTTCTTTTGTTTCTGCATCTAGTTTTTTAATTTTTTTTGACAAATTTGTATCTTAGTTTGATCTCAAAACTGTGTCGGTAAAAAAAAACTAGTCTGCAGAAAACCGGTTTAAAAGTGGTTCAAGTCTGCAGAAATCCGGTTCAGTACGAAAACCGGTTCAAAACCGGTTAAAAATAAGTAAACCGGTTTAAAACTATAAACCGGTTCTGAACCGGTTCTAAACTGGATTGAAACTGTTTTTAAGAATTAACCAGTTTTTATTGAAATGAATTTTATGAACCGAACCAAACCATTTATATGGTTCAGTTCAGTGCAGTTCATGAACCATGAACACCCCTAATATCAATTGAACTAGTCACACATTTATACTTCATTCTGTGAACAGAGTTTTATAACGTGGAATATTCATTCTTCTCAATACCAATTAATTTATAAGCATCAGGTTAAACCAATCGCCTAGAAATTTAGATATAGTCACATAGATAGAACTAAACTAATCCATTTAAAATATTTTCAGCAGTGCTTTATTAAAATATTAACACTTAAGAAGGATAATTAAGTTCCAAGTGCAACACAACTTGTTAAAGTAAGATCTCTTGAGTCTATCAAGACTATATACGGTTGAATAACAAATGACAAGTACAACAAAGTGCGTCCTAATTTTTAATATAAAAATACAATTGATTTAACAAAAATGGAAGATGATTGGTTCATCACTAAACTATATTATAAATTATCATTAGCTTTGATAGTTTTTTCTGACTTCATATGGTATGTTTTATCTAATTTTAAATTCTCACCAACTAAAGAAAACGGATTTCAACATTATCCAGAATAAGATTTGTGCATTTAAAATGGCAAAAAAACAGAGAGAAAAATGGTTCAAAGAATTGGGAAACATGTAGACTTGAGTCAATGATCTCATATGTGGGGACCTTGAAAAAAAAAGTCACATTCCACTGCTGTGTGTACTTATCTCAACTACAAATAGACTGCTACCAAAGTCCATTGATTATTATTTTTAATAAGCAACTAAGTCTAAAAATAATCGATTTTTATTACAAATGATTTTGCTAGCTCTTGTGTATATTATTTGGAAGAAATGAAATTGTCGCTTCTTTCGGTAAATGAAGACTCAATACCTCATTTATTCGATAAAGTAAAGTTATAATTTTATTTGTGGTTGAAAGTTAAAAATTCAATTTCAGCTTTTGATCTTCGTCAGTGGTTGCTAAATCCTTTTATAAGTTCTATTCTTGTACTTCTCGTGCTAGATAGAACCATTCGTTTGGTTAATATATTATATTTTGTCTAGAACCATTCGTTTGATTAATATATTCTATTTTGTGTTATAAAAAAATCACCAATAAATAACTTTGTTGATTAAACTCCTTAAACAAAACCTTTGTTGATTAAATTGTACTAGGAATTAAGAAAGTACTAGTGAATAGTATATTAAATTTATTAATAACTATGATTTTTGTTTTAACTTTATTCTTTAGAAGATAGAAATAGTTATTTTCCCTGTCATAATATTTAAAGTTATTTACAAAAAAAAATATAAAATAAAGTTTGACTGTATTTTGAACAAAATTATCACTAAAAATGAACCTATATGCATCATTTGCGTTTTCCTTAATAATTTTAGCCCAAAAAATAAATGAACCTACAAGAGAATGCATATTTGATTCCACTTCTAGAGGGATCAGAATTGATTCTAAAGGTGTAGCATTGATTTTATCATGGTTGTTTGATATCTAGTAAAATTGATTTGCCTCCAAAATTGTTTCTACCTAAAGTTAGGATTTGTAGATTTAGATTCTAGAATGGATTCCATACATAAATTTATAGTTCAACTCATTTTTATTTAAATGTATTCAAACATAAATCACTGTTAATTAGTTAGAATTACTTTTAACCAAAATCAATTATTTCCACCGCACAACCAAAAATTTCATAGGTCAGACATAGTTTTAACTTTCAAAACAATTCATGATAATTTTCCTCACAAATCAGGGTCTAGTATAATATATTAATAATGACACAGAAAGCAACTACACATATATAACATAAAAGTTAGGTTCACTTGGATGCTTCCTAACAAAATTAAGGAATCAAGAAATCCGAAAATTCAATTCAACTTGTGCAACTTTTCCATTTCCTCTTTCCCATAGCTACTTGCAGGAAAAAGTTTACCACCCTTTTTCTCCATTGCATATTCGAGAATCTCAAAACGTCCATTTCCAAAATACATGAATACCATGACAAAACCATGTGAGGAATCAACATGAAGAATACTTTGTTATTCCCACTTTTTTATTACATATAAAAATATAAGCCGTAACCGTACATAATAGGAAATTCACTTAAGATTTGTAAATTAATAGATTCCTCCTTCTCACATTCACCAAAACACGACGACGAATATGAAAGAAAATCTCTACGACGAACCAAATTATCTTTAATTAGAATCCTCTTATTCAGTATTCTCCATGCAGAAAAAAAAAAAAGACTTTAAGAGAAATCACTTTATTCCAAATAATATTCGTAAAAGTAAAAGGCACGGTGTCATCGAACTTTTGATTTGTCCTCCTCTCTCTATTAGTCTTAAGTTACACTTAGATGTAATGAGATGCAACATCCCTAAACTTGTTTTTAGGAAACATCCCTAAATTTATCCCTAAAGAAAATATTTATTTAGTATAAGTTAACTTATCAACTAATCATGATTTGCTTATCAAATATGGTCATAATAAATAAAAATATATCAATTGACATATGTTATGATCCAATCCAACAAAAGAGTTGTTATAAACATTATTTTTCTAACATTCTCTCTAACACATTCTCTTATTTGGTGAAATTGGGTACCACGTTGTGAAAATGAATCACACGTTAAGTGACGAGATTCATATGAGTACTAAACAAAATGTATTCCTAGCATTTATCATCCAAAAAATAATGTAAATGAGACACATAATATATAACTGATCATTAATAAATAATTATTCTTTTGACAAAAAAAAAATAGAAAAAAAATAGTATCAAATTTTGATTTTATATATTCTCTTCTATCTAAAGTTGTCTCTTCTTTACGACTTGATTTTCCCCTCTCTACTCCACTAACAATTAATTTTCTTAATTTATTTATTCATATAATTATAATATAATCCGTTCGATCACTATTATAAATAAAAAAATTCTTTCATTAAAAAAGTCATTTTTTAAATTAACTCGATAACAATTATGTATGTAATATATATTATTGATCAGATACATTATTATTATCTTGTTTGTAACCATTGTATATGGTGTCTAATATAGACCTGATGTATCACTTATTAATAATCTGACTACCAAGTCGCAATCTCCTTCACTCAAACCTCTTCCGTCATTTTCTCACGTGCTTTATTTCCTTCCCCCGTAAAACCCGGCGATTCCGTTATAAACCGTATCATTTCCGTTACTCGCTACTACTACTTTCACGCATTCGCGCCATTTGACTGCAAAAAAACAAAAACGAGTTTGTTGAAACGCAAAAGCTCTCTAAAAGCGATTAATCATCAAATTTCAGCGTTCGAAAGAGTAATAAGTGATTATTCTGTCTGTGATCGAGAGAAGCAATCATGGAGGAGGTTACAGAGAAAATCAAAATCGGCGTCTGTGTTATGGAAAAGAAGGTGAAATGTGGCTCCGAGGTTCTCTCTTTCTTTGCGTTTCTTCTTCTTCTTCACTCTCTCTCTCTCTCTGTTTCTTTTTTTCTGGTTTTTGCGTTTTGCGGTATATTGCACCTATAGATATAGTTATGTATCATTGTTGAGTTTAAAGAATTGAAGTGAATTGGATCTCGGAGAAAATGTGTTTGTATACGACACGATTCGACACAATCACTTCTATTTTCTCAAATTATTATGGTGTTTTTGTGTCAGTGTCGATGAGTTCATGAGTTAGAACTCGGAGAAATGTGTTCTTATGTGATAAGATGCGGATGCATGTGATTACACTTGATCACTTTAATTTTTTTTTATTTTTTTTTTTCAAATTATACTCGGGAAATGTGTTCATGTATGACAATGCATGTGATTATATTGAGTCAGTTTTATTTTATTTTTTTTAAAATTATTACTAGTGTCTGCATGTCATTGTCGTCTTGAATCGGACACTTGTACGATATTGACTGATATAGTTATATTCAATTACTTTTGTTTTCTGAAATTGTTACTTGTGTTTACGTGTCAGTGTCGAGTTTAAAGGATTGAAGCGAGTTGGAACTCGAGAAATGTGTTCATATATGAGCGGATACTCGAGAAATGTTTTTTTAATTTTTTGAATTATTACTAATTTTCTACGTGTCATTGTCGTGATCGGTAAATCCGTGACTAATACATTATAAGGTGTGTGATTTCAGTGGCTTTGTTTTTATCAGGTTTTTATTTTTGGACTGTGTTTTTTGCAGGTGTTTTCTGCACCTATGGGACAGATATTTGATAGGTTACAAGCATTTGGAGAATTCGAAGTGAGTTGAACTGGATATGTTTTACTCTGCTTTTTCCAAGTTCTGCTTTGTCACTGCTGTGTATATTTTGGAGTTTTCGATTTCAATTTCAACTGTTCATGAATCTACTAGAAACAGTTGAATTTTGATTATTTTTTTTTCTAATGTGTAGAAGCAAATATTTTTTTTGTAGTTAGTTACTGCTTTATTTTTTTGTAATTGAAAGTTTTATTTTTCTGTAGTTATGTTTAGTTCCCTGTTTAGTATTGTTCTGAGTTTTTTTATATGATAAATAATAATGTTGTTATTTTTTTTTAACTAATACTGTGTTTTTACAAGAAACTAATACTGTTTTTATTGAGTAGATTAAGTTTATGCAATTCCATAAAATTTGACTACCAATGTTTAATTTATCTAATCTAACATTTGGCATGTATGATTGTTAAAACAACATGGCAGTATTAAATGGTTGAATTGATACACACATGCATATTTGTTTTGTAAAAGAAATAGTAGAGTTGGTTGGTCTCTTATAGTGCGCGCACTCCAATCTTTTAAGTGTATTATTTGTTTATTTATTTCTCTTGATATTTTGTGTCGTATATAGGTTATACATTTTGGGGACAAGGTGATTCTCGAAGATCCAATAGAGAGGTACTATAGTTTATTTCAATTGCTGGAAACATTTGTTAATTCCACAAATTTTGAATTTCAGCTCCAATTTGAGATTTTCGACTCACTACTAAATTTGCTGTTCAAAATTGTTTCACACGGTATATTTGAATGATAGCAGAATTATTTTATTTGTGTCACTGCCCTGTCAGTAATCAGGTTAAGTATTGTGTTATTTCAGCTGGCCTATATGTGATTGTTTGATTGCTTTCTATTCCTCTGGATATCCCCTCGAAAAGGCTGAGGCATATGCTGCTTTAAGGAAGTAAGCTTGTTTATGAACTTTTGTTGATTTGGATGTCGTATATCTTTTAATAATCAGCCTATATAGTAAAAGGTAACCAAAATATTGGATTTGGGGACGAGAGTTTTGAAATATTTTTTGAGTAACTTTTGTATTGTATACTTCTACTGATATGCACACCTTTATAGTCTTTACAACATACAATTTGTTTCATTGAGTGGTTGTAAATTTGAGATAGGATCATTAGGATGTGATATTGAATATTGTTACTTCTGGAGAAAAATTAAAATTGGTTAGTGCTAGAGTTAGACATTGTCTGTTTGGTTGAGTGGGTGCAAATTAGAATTTATATTATATTGATTTGGTTGAAATTGGATTTGAAGTAACACGACTTTTGTTTGGAAACTTTCATCTCATAAGTAAAGTTTGTAGTAGAACTTATTCTGAAATTTGCAACCCAACTTAGAAGCTACATTTTTTTTAACATTTAGTCAAACATGTTTTTACAAGTAGAATTGATTTTACTTTATTACCACCAACCATGATAAATCTTGGAAAAATTGTGTTTATCATCACAAACTACGCTTGGGAAGCTCAAACACTCTCCAAAAAGTTAGTCTAACTTGGAAGAGTTTGAAATCTTCACAGGGTATTAAAGCAGTCACCTAGTCGGTTAGAGAATTTCTTTTACATAATAAGTAGGAGATGCAAGAGTAAATGCGTCATTTAGATTTGTTAGCTTCAGGTGATCATAGTCATGTTAAGGGAAAAACACTTGGAGGAAAATTCATTGTGAATTTCTCTGTTTTATTTGGTTAGGCTCACTTAATATATGTACCATCTAATTTCTTAAGATAATCTCTCTGCACTTGGTATATCCCTTTGTTATTTTTGTTGTGTTTTGAATATTTGGATACAAAGGTTTATAGATCAATCTAAAAACTAATTATGCTTGTAATTCAGACCTTTCCTAATAAATGAATTGGAGCCTCAGTACCTTCTTCATGACCGAAGGAAAGTATATGAGGTAAGTGCGATACATAATTTGCTTTCTGCTTTAGATTCTATCTTAAAATCAATTATGACAGAGCCATTTGTTTTGCTTAAATATTTTTATGTGTTATGTGGTTGTCGCTGGTATGTGTTATCTGGTTCACATGTAACAAATATTTCCTTTTTTTCAAGGGTCTAGCTTGGGTTTCAAATTAAGTCCCGGCCTTCATGTCATTGTTCGTCTTAGTTTTAAATTCAATTATTATGTGTTGTTCAACCCAAACCAATTAAGTCTTGATATTTACTATTTTTGTCATGTTCGATTTTTGGCTTCAAGCAACTTGAACTGTTTGGAATCCCTGTTCCAAGATATGCCCTTGTAATTAGGGAAGTCCCGTCCGAAGAACTTGATTACTTTATTGAGGAAGAAGATTTTGTTGAAGTTCATGGCATGCGCTTTTGGAAGCCATTTGTGGAGAAGCCTGTTGATGGTAAGCTTGATTCTTGCATACCATGTTGAAACTCTAATTTTTAACTTGTTTCTATAACTTGATTTCTACAAAGCCACCCATGGACATTACATTGGCTTGTTTCTATGAGAATTACTTTTTGCAAGAATGATTATTTTAGCCTTTTTTTCTTTCTTTCTTTCTATGGAGCACTAATGTTAACATGAGATATATAGAGTGGAGATGCAAAATATTCAGAAGTAAAATATAAATATTACTACAAAGCCAGCATGGGCACTGATTTATTATTCCAATTTAAGCACAAGCAATTAGAAACAGATAGCATTATCACATAGTAGTTGGAATTGAGTGTGATGTAAATATTTGGTCATCATTGTGTCATCTAGTATGCAAGAGCTAGAAAAAAGGATAATATAGTTTGGATCTTTTAGTCACAAATACCAAATATATTCTAATTGACTATTGCATCTGTAAGTTTACATGGCTTGTAATAAAGGAAGTCAACTAAATGAATGCATATCATCGCTGAATTTTATATAGAATAAAATAAATATAATGTAACTGAATATCATGCAAAGTCTGAATAGATAATAGAAATAGAGCTCATCTATCACTTTCCGTCACTAGGTGATGTGTATAAAACCCAAGTACATTTGTGATATTAGAACTTGTGCATCCATCACACGAGTCCTATGCAGCTTTTCCTCTTCAGATATGTGTTTTGGCATAACTTCCTATTACATTGGCATTTAGTGATGAAGTGCTCAAGTGAGTTTTGCTATTGCAGAATAAAGTCAGCTAACTTAGTTTCTTTTTGAACCATATGTTAAATGAATGAAAGTCAAGATGCAGTTATTGTGAAAATATTTTGATTTTACATGCATACACGATAATTGAAAATATATTTGCTCAGATATGGTAGTAACTGTATTTTTTTTGTGCCTTTGTGAAGCTGATAACCACAGTATAATGATATATTATCCCAGTTCAGCAGGTGGAGGTATGAAGGAATTATTTAGGAAGGTGAGCTGTAGGCTGAAAACTCACTCTCCATAAGTAGGTGGGTCATGAATGTAATATGTTCTAGAGGACACCCTTTTCCTACAGATTTGTTGAAAAGGTTGGGACTATGCTGTTTTGATTTGGTTTGTATACCTTCATATTTAATAAACAGAAGAGTTGGATTTTATCAGCTCTAATCAATATACAACAACAACAACAATCAAGCCTTATCACACTAAGTGGGAGCTTTAATCAATATAATAATATAAATTTATTATAATTTTAAGTGGATGTGTTAACTCGGTCGGAATATTTTTGTTCTATCTCTAGTGATTATATTGCAATACAATCTATGAAAAACAGATATGCTTTGTTAACAAATGAAAAACATTTATCGGCCTTGTCATAGTAACACGAGCTTTGAGATAGTTTATTTTCAACACACTTTTTGATATGGTTTCATTTCTTTTATGAGTAGTATGACTGAAATACAATTAATGGACTTGGTCTCTCTTTTGGTGTTATATTATCATAGGTTGGTAATAGGTCCAGTGAGTTCCATTCAGAGGTGCGAAGAGTGAGGCGTGAAGGCTCCTATATATATGAGGAATTTATGCCAACCGGAGGGACAGATGTTAAGGTCTGGCAGTTTTAAAATTTATATTGTTAAGTTCTTTTTTATTTTGTTGCAAAGTGTATTTCAAATGTTTCTGAAGTTTGATGAATGACTGTAGGTGTATACAGTAGGTCCTGAATATGCTCATGCTGAGGCAAGGAAGTCTCCTGTTGTTGATGGTGTTGTTATGAGAAACCCTGATGGGAAGGAAGTAAGTGGCATTTGAAACATCTAATGGAAGACATAACCATTGTTGATTTCTAAGCCAGATAGAATCTTGCTCGAAACAGAAATTTGACTTTTATTGAAGCATGTTAGAATCAAAGAACCAAATCATATATCTTTTTCTTTTTGGTGCATCCAAACTATATATCTGTTATTAGAATTAGAATCAAGAGTAGGATTTGAATTAGCAAGTGATATCAGTTAGCATTTATTGTATTTATTCTATTTATGCTTTTAGAAATAGAGGTGAGTGTGGTTCTGATTTAGATACACAAATCACAAATTTAACATGGTATCGGAACAGATTTTGATTATGTGACCAAAGGGCTTCATCACAGTCTCTGCTGGCGGCAAACTGCCACTGCCAGGGGTATCAGAATTTTTTCTGATAAGTGTTCATATTGTTTCCATTTTCTCTACAATACATCCTTGCATTGTAGCAAGCTTAAAGCTTAGTATGTTTTATCTTGAGGGGTTGTTTTAATCAATGAAAAAAATTCATCTGTTGATTATTAGGATTAGAATCATAGCTTAGGATTTGAATTAGCAAATCATGTCAATTATTATCTATTCTATAATCAACAAAGCAAATTTATAATCTCATTTGGCAGGTTAGGTATCCTGTATTACTGACTCCAAATGAGAAAGAAATGGCAAGAAAGGTTTGCATTGCATTCAGGCAATCGGTATGTTCTATGAATCTGATAACTGCTTGATAGAGTGTTTTATTTAATTGTATTTATTTTCGGAAACATATTTCCTGGCTCATTTTTTCTTCAGTTAAATTTATTTATGTTCAATTTCATGACTGATCAACAATCTTATTGTTTCCCCCAAAAAAAAAAATCTTATTGTTGAATTGAAGTATCGATATTCTGTTTTGTAAAATAACTATTCTGTCTTACTAATTGTCATATTTCTATTTATCTTTTCATCTGTAACTTGTTTTTCTATTGTTTTGTTGGTTCTTTGCCTTCCAACTGACATTTGATCATTAGCTTAGAAAATATATTCTAATTCCTTTTGAAGACAACAAACCATATTGAGAAGTTCTATAATGTTACGTAAAATTAATCTTGTTTCATTTAATTGGAAAAATGTAGCTGCTCGTTATGTTATTTTAACGAAATCCAAGTGACAATTTAATATTCTACTTTTTCACTTTATCCAAAATTTCAAGTCTTTGGACTATGACCCTTGAGCTAAATATTATGGTAGGTAAGATTGGATTAAAGAGATTTCCACAATGTCTTAAGGACGTAAGTCTATTACACGTGATACTATTTTGACAATAAGCCTTTAAATGGCATCTTCTCTCTGTGAGTAAAAATATAGTAATCATATTCTGCTATAATTTTCTTGCTGCCTGCAGGTTTGTGGGTTTGATCTCTTGAGAAGCGAGGGACGCTCATATGTTTGTGATGTGAATGGGTGGAGCTTTGTCAAAAACTCACACAAGTAACTCTCTTTAATTAGAATTTTTGGCAGTTTGTTTTTTGATATTGGCAGCATGGTTCAAAATAGTACGTTATTAGTTACTTTCTTTCTGTTAATCAAAATATCTCTGCGATGGGAAATTATTTGAGTTGGTGATTTTATTGGGTATTCTATCCTTAACATATATTGGGAAAAAAAAGTCTTGGATACTTGAAAAATGATAAAGCTAAAGTGAATGATAAGTGGAAACTTTTTAGAATTTCCAAGTTGTCTCTTTTATCTCAATCTCTCTCTGTGATTCTTAATACACTAAGGGAAATTTTGCTGCAAATTATCCTTTTTTTATTAAATCCGTTTTACGATTAATAGTTTGTTTGTCAACGTTTTCATTGGCTGAAACTCACATTATTTTCTCCTGTTGCTATTAAAGATATTATGATGATTCTGCCTGTGTTCTGCGGAAGATGTTACTAGATGCAAAAGCTCCTCATCTTTCTTCAGCGATTCCACCTACTTTACCATGGAAAGTAAATGAGATAGTGCAACCTTCTGAGCCACTAACTCGTCAGGGTAGTGGTATTAATGGATATTTTGGACAATCTGAGGAACTACGATCTGTAATTGCTGTAATTCGACAGTATGTTCTATCTCCTTTTTCATTCAATTAGTTACATGTGATATTGTTTCCTATATAGTCTTCTCTTTTTGCAGTGGTGATAGAACTCCTAAACAGAAGGTGAAGTTGAAGGTTACTGAGGAAAAGCTGCTGAACTTAATATTGAAATATAATGGTGGCCGACCAAGATCTGAGGTAACTCTGTTTTGTGGTGCTTCAGTACAGTTTATTAAATTGCATATGAGCTACTGAATTATTAACCCTGTATATATGATCTAATGATCTTCTGTAACAGACAAAACTTAAAAGTGCTGTTCAGCTGCAAGATCTGTTAGATGCCACACGAATGCTGGTTCCTCGCACTAGGTATTTTACCTGAACAGGCTTCAATATTGATCATACTAACATCACATGCAACTCACCTTCAACTTCACACCCATGATTAATCAAATTTCAGATGTTGTGAATGGTCTGCTACATGCTCAAAACATTTATCTTGAGATTGTCCATGCTTTACGTAACCAGAAAAATAGGTTGCCCTTGCTTTAAACAAGAACATGGATTATTCATGCTTTTAATTAGTGTGTAATTCTGATGATGAGACAAGGAGGAAAGGAAAGTAGAATCTACCTTTTCCCCCATGAAAGGAATGATATTGTAGACAAGAAATACAAAGGCGAGAGGCAAGATATTCCCTTAAAAGGACACAAGAAACAGAAAATATCATACGCAATATATTACCTTGTTTACCATGCAACCAGTTTTTTAGTCGATATAATGAATGTTAAGCTGGAGTTTTGAATGAATTATGTTTCTGTGTTTATTTAGACAAGATCTAGAAGGTGATAATGAAGCTGAAGATCTTGAGCATGCTGAAAAGCTTCGTCAAGTTAAAGCAGTTCTTGAGGAGGTTATTAATTCTCTTGACATATTTCTTTTGTGACATCATGAATATGTTTGGTAGTATGAACCCGCTAGTAACTAAAATTTGAAAAATAGATTTCTGTGCATCATAATTTTTCATCCAATTTCTCTGCATTAACTTTTACCTCCCTTTGGTTGGATTTATTTTTATATATGACAAGATAAATTTTATTTCTACATTAGTTGTCGTATACATCTCTACCCGGAGACTTCTATAATCTATATCCATCTTGGAATTTGGAAAGCATACACTTACGTGCAAAAGGAAAAGTCATTTTCTTCATAGTATTAGTTAAGTTTTACAACTGAAAGCAATGTCTTCTTGTATGGGATAAGGAAAACTGAAGAGACGTGCTCTTTCTCCATGGGTTGTCAATCATGAAAAATGAAATTAATGATGTTTCTCTTTTATGCATAATACAAGATATAGTTTGTTAGCTGTGACATGCCAAACCAAATATACTCCTGAATTTACCTTTTAAAGCCTGAATAATTGATTTTTTATTTTTTATTTTTTATTTTTTCATTAGTAAGTCTTGACTCTTGAGTTGTTTTATTTGTTTGCCTTTTCTGCTCATTACCAGGGAGGACATTTCTCTGGCATATATAGGAAGGTTCAATTAAAGCCACTAAAGTGGGTCAAAGTGACAAAAAGCAATGGTGAAGTTGAAGAACGGCCAGTTGAAGCTCTTATGATTCTTAAATATGGTGGTGTTCTTACACATGCTGGCAGAAAGCAGGTTCATAATAAGAGTCGTATAAAAGAAAAATATTTTCTACTCTGTTTGAGACTTGAGTTTGATTGTACTGCCTTTATGGTTGAGAATAAACAGTAAATTTTCACTTATAATCTTTCCGTGTCATCCTAATTAATTTATCTCTTTTTTAGGCCGAAGAACTGGGAAGATATTTTCGAAATAAAATATATCCAGGTATAATTCAAATAACTCTTCTTCAAGTAAATGTAGTTGGTTCTTTTATGGTTACTTTAATAATCCAAAATTTTCATGGTTATCTTTAATATCTAGAGTGTCTACTTTGAAGTGGTAGTTTTTCCCTTTCTTAGTCTGCTCTATAATTTATTTATGTTTCCTATTATACTTATACACATCTTTACATTTGTAAAATACTAGGTAGGGAGTTGTACCTGTGTATTCAACGAAGTCTCTCATAATCATTCTGTTGTATATTACCCAAGCAAGCTTGTTTGTGCAGTATGTGAATACATACTTGATACCAATACAATAATGTCGCAATGAAAAAAATTGATGGTATCGGTAACTGTGTTATTGTCCATGTAATATATGTTACAGTTACAGATGACATTGCACTCTTATTTCATGAACATCTACTTGACGGTGGCCACACTATGTCTAACAAAGACCAACCTGTGTGATTTAATATTGCAGGAGAAGGTACAGGGCTTCTTCGCCTCCATAGTACATACCGTCATGACCTTAAGATTTACAGCTCTGATGAGGGTCGTGTGCAGGTATGCCCTGAGTATCCCTCACCTTTCCTCCAAATCAAAAGAAGGCTTTAAGTGGTTTAATCAGTGGTTACTACATTTGTTCTGTATTTCTTCTATTCGATGTATGGACATTGTTGTTAATAAGCCGAATTTTCCCTTTGGCATCATATGTGAATCATTTTCTCATAGCATGTGTTTACAGATGTCTGCAGCTGCTTTTGCCAAAGGTCTTCTTGACCTAGAAGGGCAGCTAACACCAATCCTGGTTTGTGTTTTTCCTCTGAAGAAAACAATTTTTTTTTTTTTTTGTGGATATGTTTGACTAATTTGGTTATCTTTTTTTTTAAAGGTTTCCCTTGTTAGCAAAGACTCCTCCATGTTGGATGGGCTTGAAAATGCGCATACTGAAATGGAAGAAGCCAAGGTTTTCAATCTCTTCGGTTTTAAATTCCACGCCTTCTAGATTATAGCCATTTCAACGGTTGTGAAAATGGATTATGGTTTCATTTGTTTCTCAGCATTTCACAGATGGATATTTACTTGGAGCCTTTTTCTTATCTATTAATTATTAATTAGCTACTTCATTGAATCCCAAAATCAATGAAATTGATCAACTGATTTGAACATGATTTTATATTACTCATTATGTGGTCCAAAGAATGTAGATAATACTAGCTGACTAGGGGAGAGTCAAATGGCATACTGGAAATTGGTCAACAGTTTTGTACATTTTGATATTTTTCAACTTCAGAAAACATTTTTTTCCAGTATTTGTTGTTGAACTTAACTTGATACCAGATTTTGCAATTTTACCCAAAACTTTATATGATTGGTTGCTTAATATGAAAATTATTCTATCGTTAAGTATTTTTGAAGTATTAAAATCAGTCACATATTTGTTTGGATACCATAAGGGCTAAATCCAGAAAGTAATCAGAGTATAGAAAAAGAAAATGAAACAATAGGAATATACAGGGCTACAGGGCACATATTGTGGACAAAATGTAAAAGAAATCTAAAAATAAGGGCTAAATCTTTCCTTTGTCTAATATATTAGAGGGAATCCCTGATGAAAAACATTAGCACCATAATAATATACTACAAGTCTACAATTCTCTAAAGATGACAAGATGTAAAAGAAATTTAAAAATAAAATAAAGCCAGGCTTGGGAAAGACATACATAAACTGTATACAAACAATAGATCATTGTCTCAAACAATTTACTGGTAAAGTCATAAAGTAACTAGAGAATGGGCCAATTTGTCGGCTACAAAATGACAAGTGTAAACTACTAACAATTGGTGTGTACTTCTCGTACACTTCATGATCATATTTCTGATAAGATTTAAGTATCAATGGACCACTGATACCTTTTATTTTACTTATTGTCCATAATGGGTTTTTTCAGGCTCGACTGAATGAAATTATTACCTCCAGTGCAAACACAGTTGAGAGCAATGGATCACATGAATTTCCTTGGACAGTTGATGGGGCTGGAATTCCACCCAATGCATCGGAATTACTTCCTGAGTTGGTAAGTCTGTAAATCTAGCTTAGTATTAGTTCTTTAAACTTTTTTCACTGTAATTTAATTTGGTGTTAACTCAATTTAGATCTGAATGTTAAAATCAATTCAACAGGCTTTGATCCAATTCAACAATATAACAAAGTTTACATTTAGCTGAATTAAAGTCAGAAGTCATAACTTGACTGATGTACGATGCTATGAGAAGTCAAATGATTTAAAGAGCGCAGAAAATAATTTCTTTGCATTATCATTATCCAACACCCGAATCGTATTTCCAAATTGATCCTAAAGGGCTTGAAATACACAACTCTGAATGATAAATAAAAAAATAACCACCTACAACCTGAGAAGTCATCAATTAAAGTGGCATTATACCTCTATCCTAAAAAAAAGGAACACAGCTAGGACCCAAACATCAAATTGGACAATATCAAAGGGATACATAACTCTATTATTAACTGTATTAAGGAAAAATGTATTAACACTTTTATCAAGCTGACATCATTCACACTCCAAGGACATCAAATGTGAAAGATGAGAAACCGGAAACTTTAACTTATGCATACATAGATGTTTCAAACACAATAAATATGATCAGGAGATGCTGAAATAGCACATATGGTGATTCAAATCTTGTTCCAATTGTTCGTCTAGTACTCTTATATAACAAAACAGACAGAATTAAAAGTTATGAAATAGTTGAGAGAAAGCGAGTAAGTTGACTAAATGAAATGGACAACCAGGTTCAAATAAGACAAAATACCAGTAGCATATGCCTTAGATCAATCAACTAGGGTAATGTTAAGTCCTTACCTGAACTTCATTTACTTTATTTTCAAGTTTAATTATCAAATTTTCTTAAAATTTCAACATAATAGGGTTGGTTTTGTTTTTTCAAAGAACATGAGAGTCTTCTCGGTATGCAGACAATTTTTATAGCAAAGTAAACACTCCATGTTGACCACTAATGAAAGGAAATAGTTTCCTACATTTCCGATTAATCCAGGATAGTGTTCTCTCCATCAGTTATTCCTTCCTAATTTCTTGTTCTTCATTCTAGATTTTCAATATTAACAAAATGTTAAATTGGTCTTGATTAAATGCAGGTAAAGCTAGCCTACCAAAATAGCTTATTGGTAATCTTTTATTTATTTCTCAATTTTGCCTTTGCCTAGGTAAAGCTGACTAAGAAGGTTACTGAACAAGTTAAAATACTTGCAAAAGATGAAGAGGAGCAACTTACAGAAAGAAGCTTATATGATATCATTCCTCCTTATGACCAAGCAAAAGCCCTTGGTAAAACAAATATTGATGTTGACCGTATAGCTGCTGGATTACCTTGTGGTAGTGAGGGTTTTCTATTGATGTATGCCCGCTGGAAAAAGCTTGAAAGGGACTTGTATAATGAACGCAAGGAGTAAGCTCATTATTTGGTTTAATCATGTCATTTTCTTTTATTTGTTTTGTTTCTGATATTATACATTCACGTTGTTAGAATTGGAATGCCATTAATATGAAAGAAATGTTTGTTACATTCATGAACAAAATCACGTCTAAATTTTTAGAAACTATTTGAGAAGTTAAAACTCGTTACATACTGGTAGGTTATAAATAAGTCTTTCATATATTTTCTTAATTCTTAAGAGAAGACATGAAGTTATTCTTAAATTTTAAATACATGCATCAACTATTAAATTAAATAAGTCTTTCATATATTTTCTTAATTCTTAAGTGAAGACATGAAGTTATTCTTAAATTTTATATACATGCATCAACTATTAAATTATCTCAACAAATTTTTTGTTACTTTTTAGCTGTGTCGAGTATGTTTGTACCATGTTAAACAACTGATCAAATGTTTTTAAAGAGAATTTATTAATTATTCTTTTATCCGATAAAACTTATATAATGTTTCTAATTTCAATTTTCAAATCACATTTTTCTATGACAATTTCTTGAACTCATGAATTCCCGTGCCTTACAAGTTACATGTTTGTATCTATATTGGATTAGCAGACTCACTGACATTATGTTTCTTGCGTAGGCGCTTTGATATCACCCAAATTCCTGATGTTTATGATTCATGCAAGTAAGTTGCATCAATTATATTATGTTTCAGTCATAATTTTGTATCTCTAGACAACTCTACAGTGTTTATGCACTATTGCAAATATGCAGATTAACTGTGATTCTTCACCAGAACTTGGTCATTGTATGGTGGCAATTGAATTGAAAAAAAAAAAAATCATGGTTGTCAATTTTTGGGTGCTTGTTTTTAGATTTCAAGGAGAAATCATGCAACCCAACAGTCTTTTGTTGCTTATGACTTAAATTGTATTGAACATTTTTTTTCCTTTACTGTCCACCCCACATTTCTTGTACATTGTTTGCATTGGGTAACCAAGAGCGTCGTTCAGCTAAATGCCTAAATGTGACCAAACATTTTGTTTAGATACAAGATAATAGGCACCAAGGCATGTTGTATTCACATTCAATTTTGTGATGACATTTCAATTATTCAAGTTAAATCTTTAGTAAAAAAAGGTTAAATCTTTGATGTCACTATAATAATAGCAAACTCACCTTATAATAACAGATGTCTAAATTTTAACTTGGTAACAATCTTTGAATGCGAAACTGACTGTTGGTTGAGAAAAATTTACCTGTTGAGCTGTTGTCAACTGAAACACTTTAAACTCTTGTGCTTTATGTGCCGGATCATCAATATCAGATATGTGAATATGTCAAACTAATCTGCGTTTCTTTGAGTTTGAAGAAAATATTGGAGGTTTCATTTAAATCATGTTGTTATTGTTCTTTTGTGTGATTAGTTAATATTGACTTGCTTATTGCAGATATGATCTCTTGCATAATGCACATCTTAATCTTGAGGGACTGGATGAGCTTTTCAAAGTTGCTCAGGTACATAAGAAACGTGTTAGAGAAAATGCTTCTCAACTCAATATAATTGAACTAATATAAGACAGATATTAACAAGGAAACATTTGAATCCCTGATGATATGCGTTTAAATTTTACTTGTTGATGATGACTGCTTTCCTCTGTATATTTATCAACTATGGCTGTTGAGTTCAGCTCTGTACTTGTTTCCCTGATTACTCTACCAATTTATTTGCAGGCTCTTGCTGATGGTGTGATTCCAAATGAATATGGAATTAATCCAAAGCAGAAACTAAAAATTGGCTCAAAGGTAAACTCCTGTGTATGAAAATCCCCAAATGTCATTTGACATTGCAAATTTTAAACAGTTATTTTATACCTCCAATCATTGAAGGCCAAGGGTTCAGATCATAGAATTACCATCTTGCTAACGCAAGATTAGACTGTCAACGTTAGGAACCAAGAAATTAAATGGAATAGAAATAATACTTTTATAAGGAAATAGGAAAGAATAGGAGAGAAATCTCTCCTTCAAGGGTATCCCCTTCACAATAGAGAAATTTCTATCCACTAAACTTTACAAATATTCAGTTGATACCCTTTCTAACTCCAAAATGTTCCTATTTACACAACTACTTCTCTAACTTAACAAATAGCTAACAAACCAACTAACTTCCTAACTAATTCTCCCTATTCTATATCCTAACAGTCAATAATAGATTTGTAATAAGGTCGACCCTTTCCTGAAGCCCTCTATGATCATAGCCCTAAAGTCTAAAGCAATAGGCTGCCTCTTCTATTTTATACTTCCCTTCTATATAATTCCTTTTTTCAGTGTGCTTTAACAATCCAAAAAAATCTTAGGATCCAGGTGGCCATAGTTTCCCCTAATTTTAATATTGGATTGATGATATGTTACCATCCTTTAAATGCAAAGAAAAGTAAGAAATAATCACCTTATGAAATAGGTATTCTTAAAATGTATGCTAGGTTAAAGACCTTCTATAAATTGGTCTTTATTTTCATGCAAATAATATAGTTTTAAAACTAAATGCATTGTTTCTACCTATGTATTTAAAACTATGGCCACCTGCTTAATTTGTTTTTACTGTTTTAATTCAGATAGCTCGTCGGTTATTGGGAAAACTTTTAATTGATGTGAGGAACACTCGAGAGGAAGCAATTAGTGTCGCTGAGCTAAAGAATAACCAAGAAAATTCATTATCCACGAACATTGAAAAGGAAGATACAGAGTCAAAGTCAAAAAATTCCCATAAGAATGATGAAATACGAAAATGCAGCACTATGAGTGAAACATCGATGGATCAGGATGATGATGATGATAAGGAGACCAAATATCGTTTAGATCCAAAGTGAGTATCAGGTTATCTTATGAATTTTGTATATTATTATGATCTATTCTAATATATTTATTTTCCACCAGGTATGCAAATGTGAAGACACCTGACCGCCATGTGCGAACACGCCTATACTTCACATCAGTGAGTGCTGCACTGTGTTATAAATTCTTGTGAGGATATTTAATGCTCTATACTCCCCCTCCTGTGAGTGATTTTAAGTAGGGTAAAAATGATACAAATATTTCTGAAATTCTGGCCAGGCAATACTTAAGAGATAAACGCAGGTTCTGAACCAACAGGTTCTGAACAGAACTTAGCACAATATAAAAGCAGATAAACAGCAGAAAAGTAAAGTGCAGGAAAGCTAAAAACACACAAGGTTTGTTAACCCAGTTCGGAGTAAACACCTCCTACTCTGGGGGATACCAATCCAGGAAGGAAATCCACTATTAGATTTAATCCTTAAGACTCAGACACTGACTCCCAGTTCTTATCCCAAGCAATTAACCTCCACCTAGTAAGACTTCTACCCAACTCTGAGTAATAGAATCCACTATCTTCCTATTCAAGTAACTAAACCCAGTTACTGAAACCCTTAATCAAAGACACTCTGTTTTTCAAAAAAAACTTCAAAAACACAAAGACTTCATTCGTACCTAAAGGCTTAGAATGAATTACAACTCTATAAAACTCTAAACCAACTCAAACTGAGTGGTGCACAATAAAGCTAAAAGCTTAAAAAACTAAGACTCAATTTTCTGATCTTAAACTCTATAAATCGTGCCTTGAATAGCAGCAGCCCTCCTCTATTTATAGCCTTCAGTCTTGCAGAATAAAATAACAAACTAATCTTTCTGATTTGATTTGTTACTGAAATAAGATTGGTCCAATAATGTAACAAAAAAAAACTGTACTGAATCTTTTAAAGATTATAACAGGAAAATATGAATTTCATATCTTTGAACCAAATCTTCAATAAAATCTTCTCCAAATAAATCAACATTCTAGAAGCCATATGCGTGGATAAATCTTCAATAAATCTTGCAAAGATTCGCATAGAAAAACCTTGAAAATAACCAGCTTCTGATGAAGTCAACATAAGTCAACGCTGGCATCAGAACCTGAATTCAGCTTCTGAAGTGCTACAGTGCATTCAGCTTCTGATGACATTTTCAGCTTCTGAATGGCTTCAAAACACAAAACTTGCAACTGAAGAAATGTTTCAAATATGGAGATGCTTCTATTCAATACTTTGGTTTTGCCAAAACATGCAGCCAACACCAAAAGACTCAACAATCTCCCCCTTTGGCAAATTTTTGGCTAAAACCATCCAAGTTCTTCAATCTCCCTTAAAAGCAACTCAGCAATGAAGAACTCCACAAAAATACATCATAGCATAAACATAAGCAGCGGACAAAACACTTTTCTGAGCTATAACAGCTTCAGCTTCTGATCTCCTGAAGCACATAAACACACTTAAACATGGTATCAGAGCTACTCCAAGGTATCAGAGCTACTGATCAACTCCTGATCATCACACATACTCTCCCTGCAACTCAGCATACACTCAGCACACATCAAACTCCCCCTTACTTCTGAATTTATGGTATCAGAGCATATCAGAGCCAACACTTCAGGAGCTGAACACATTTGTTCTTCAGGACCACAAACACTTAGGATCATAACAATCTTGTACTCCCCCTGAGACACATACTCCCCCTCAATAACATCTTGACAGCTCTTGCTGCATTGGTTCTGAATACTGAGCTTCACACACAACTTCTGAACAACACTGAAAACTGAACATCTGAAATTTGAACTTCTGAGCAGCAACACTTTGCATAAGACTTTTGGTATCAGAGCCAACATATTACATGAGATTTTCTCCCCCTTTTTAGCCACAAAATTCTGACAAAACTCATACTTCAAGTAGGGAATAAAATCTAAACAGGTAACACAGATCCTTGAAAACATATCAGATTCAGACTCAGGTCCAGGATCACACTTAGCATAGGCACAACTGGCAGGTACTCTATCTTCCTCACATCCAGTTTGCAGTAATTGCTATAGCTCTTCATGCAAACACACACCTAACTTGCTCCTTAAGTTTTCAAACTGCTTAGCATCCAAAGCCTTTGTGAAAATGTCAGCAACTTGTTCTTCAGTAGCTACATGTTCCAGCTGAACAATCTTGTCCTCCACAAGGTTTCTGATAAAATGATGTCTGATGTCTATGTGTTTGGTTCTGCTGTGCTGAATTGGATTCTTAGAGATGTTGATGGCACTCAAATTGTCACAAAACAATGTCATAGTTCGTTGTTTCATATTGTACTCCTCCAGCATCTGTTTCATCCAAACCAGTTGTGAGCAACTACTCCCAGCAGCAATGTACTCAGCTTCCGCAGTTGACAATGACACACAGTTTTGCTTCTTACTAAACCATGAAATTAAGTTATTTCCCAAAAAGAAACAACCTCCTGAGGTGCTCTTCCTGTCATCAGCACTTCCAGCCCAGTCAGCATCACAAAATCCCATCAGTTCAGAACTTGAACTATGTGAATACATGATTCCATAGTCACTTGTGCTATTCACATACTTCAGAATCCTCTTCACCTGAGTCAGATGACTCATTTTAGGATCAGCTTGATATCTTGCACAAACTCCAACAGCATAAGTGATATCAGGTCTGCTTGCAGTTAAATACAATAAGCTCCCTATCATGCTTCTGTACTGACTTTGATCAACTGATACTCCATGTTCATCTTTGGTCAACTTCAGATGAGTAGCAGCTGGTGTCTTCTTATGAGCAGCTGATTCCATTCCAAACTTCTTCACTAAGTTGTTGGCATATTTACTTTGAGAAATAAAGATTGTATCTTCCATTTGCTTGACTTGTAAACCAAGAAAGTAAGTCAGTTCACCAACTAAACTCATTTCAAATTCTGACTGCATCTGCTGAACAAACAACTTGACCATCTTCTGAGACATTCCTCCAAACACTATATCATCCACATAAATCTGAGCAATCATCAGACTCCCATTTTCATCTTTCACAAACAAGGTCTTATCAGAACCTCCTTTTCTGTAACCTTGAGCCACAAGAAACTGAGTCAGCCTGTCATACCATGCTCTTGGTGCTTGTTTCAATCCATACAGGGCCTTCTTCAACTTGTACACATGTTCTGGAAACTTAGGATCCACAAAACCCTTAGGTTGTTCAACATACACTTCCTCTTGCAGATATCCATTCAAAAATGCACTCTTTACATCCATCTGAAATAGCTTGAACTTGAGAATGCAGGAAACTCCCAATAGTAGTTTTATGGACTCTAGTCTGGCCACAGGTGCAAAGGTCTCATCAAAATCAAGTCCCTCAACTTGAGTATAGCCTTGAGCAACCAACCTTGCCTTGTTTCTGACTACAGTACCACTTTCATCTGTTTTATTCTTGAATATCCACTTAGTGCCAATCACATTCAGTCCTTCTGGTCTTGGAACTAGATCCCACACTTCACTCCTTTTGAATTGATTCAACTCATCTTGCATTGCTTCAATCCAAAATTCATCAGTCAGAGCTTCTTTCACATTCTTGGGTTCAAACTTGGACACAAAACATGAATCAGTAGCAGCAGCATCTGATCTCCTGGTTCTGACACCTTGATCTAAGCTTCCAATGATTAAGTCTTTAGGATGATCCTTCTGAACTCTAATTGATGGCCCTTTACCATTAGGAACTTGATCTGGTTGATCTTCTGCTTCTTCAGACTCTGAATGCTTTCCTGCTTCTGAAGTTTGTTCTTCTGAGGCTTCAGATTCTGGAACAACTTCAGGCTCATTCTTTTCATTCTCAGCAGACAAATCATCAATAACCACATTTATGGACTCCATCACAACCTTGGTTCTGGAATTAAACACCCTGTAAGCTCTGCTGTTCACTGAATAACCCAGGAATATGCCCTCATCAGATTTAGGATCCAGTTTTCTTTTATTCTCTCTGTCAGCCAAAATGTAGCATCTGCTCCCAAAAACATGGAAATATTTCACAGTTGGCTTTCTCCCTTTCCACAATTCATACAGAGTTGATGTAGTACCCTTCTTCAAAGTGACTCTGTTATGAATATAACAAGCAGTGTTCATTGCTTCAGCCCAGAACATATATGGCAACTTCTTAGCATGCAGCATAACCCTTGCACATTCTGCTAATGTCCTATTCTTCCTCTCAACTACACCATTTTGCTGAGGTGTGATAGGTGCAGAGAACTCATGCTTTATACCTTCAGAAGCACAGAATTCTGAAAAACTCTTGTTTTCAAATTCCTTGCCATGATCACTTCTGATTCTGACAATTCCACAGTCCTTCTCTCTTTGTAGTTGGGTACATAAGTCTTTAAACACTTCAAAAGTATCAGATTTCTCTCTAACAAAGTTGATCCATGTGAATCTTGAGTAGTCATCTACCATTACAAAAGCATACCTCTTTCCTCCAATACTTTCTACTTGCATAGGCCCCATTAAATCCATATGAACAAGTTCTAGTACTTTGGTAGTTACCTGGTGAACTAATCTGGGATGAGACTTTCTTGTTTGTTTACCAATCTGACAATCACCACAAACACTGTCCTCATTGATCTTCAGATTAGGCACACCTCTGATAGCTTCAGTACTTAGGATTTTCTTCATGCCTTTCAAGTGCAAATGTCCCAGTTTCTGGTGCCAGAGTTTGACTTCCTCTTCTGAGCTCATAAGACAAGAAGTCAGACTTCTTTCTTCTTCAGAAACCCATAAATAACAATTGTCTTTGGATCTGCAGCCCCTCATTTGAATCTTGTCTTCCTGATCAGTAACAATACACTCCTGCTTGTTGAATTTCACTTTTAAATCCTGATCACATAGCTGGCTAATACTGATCAGATTTGAGGTTAATCCTTCCACCAGTAGCACATCATTAAGTCTGGGCAAACCTTCTCCGATCAAATCTCCAATACCCAGAATCTGACCTTTTACACCATCTCCAAATGTCACATAACTTCTGGAGTATGATCTGATATTGCTTAGCAGCTTCTTCACACCAGTCATATGCCTTGAACACCCACTATCAAAATACCAGTCTTCTTTTGAGGTGGCTCTTAATGAAGTGTGAGCAATCATGCCTACATTCTGAACCTTAGGTTTCCACACCTTCTGAACACTGTGTCTGGGTGCAGCTGGTTGCACTCTTCTAAATTGAAAGTGTTCAGGGTAACCATACAATTTAAAGCAGAATGGTTTGATATGCCCTCTCTTTCCACAATGATGACAGACCCATGGATGATTCCTCCTCCTTCTGTTTCTGAAAGATTTCTGGGGTTGCTTCTGAGGTAGCATCTGACCGTGCTTCTGACCTTGCATCTGAACATACTTCTGAGCTTGCATCTGGGATTGTTTCTGAGGTCTCATCTGAGATGCTCCAATCACAGGATTATCAGTTTTAGTGGCAGGAACAAACTCTTTAACATGAATCTTCTGTTTGGAGTTCTGAGTCTGATCATCAAAGCCTAATCCAGTTTTTCCTTGTTGCTGAGCACCCAAGATTTCATCCAACACATTAGTAGCAGTATTCATCATTCTAACCTGCTTTTTCATATGTTCAAGTTGGGAATTTAACTGGTTCACTTCTTCTTTTAAATTTGAATTCTGCACAAGAAGTTCTCCCTTTTCAGCCTCCAGTTGAAAAATAGTCTCCTTCTGATCCAGCACTTGTTTGCAAACCTCAGCACTTCTGGTATACAGCTTCCTGTAGTTGTCAGCTAGTTCATCATATGAAGTTTTAACAGCTTCAGACACAGATGAACCTTCAGACTCTGAGTCAGACTCTGAAAAAGTCTCAGACTCTAAAGCAGGTTCCTTCTTCAAGATAGCTCCTGACCTCACTACCAGACCAGTATCACACATACCAGATTCACTATCATCATCTTCTTCAGAACCATCATCAGACCATGCAACAGCTAGGCTTTTCTTCTGCTTCTTAAGAAAAGTAGGACACTCAGTTTTGATATGTCCATAACCTTCACACTCATAGCACTGCACACCTTTGGCTTGGTTACTTTTCTCCTCAGACTTGGTCTTCTTCTCATCAGTTTGTTGCTTTTTGTTATTGAATCTGAAGTTCTGACCTTTGGCTTTGGCTTTTCTGTTAACATTCTTCAGAATCTTGTTGAATTGTTTTCCCAGCAACACAAGAGCTTCTGATAAGTCATCCTCTTCAGACTCTTGTTGATCATCAGCTTCAGTATTCACAGTAAAGGCTATACCTTTCCCTTTCTTATCAGGCTGTTTGCAGAATGCAGTCTCAAAATTTAACAAAGAACCAATGAGCTCTTCCACCTTCATAGCAGAAATATCATGAGCCTCCTCAATAGCTGTCACCTTCATATCAAACCTTCTGGGCAGGGACCTGAGGATTTTTCTTACTAGCTTCTCATCAGACATCTTCTCCCCAAGAGAATCAAAGGAATTTGCCATATCCAGCACATTCATGTAAAAATCCTGAATGGATTCATCTTCCTTCATCTTCAGGTTCTCAAACTTGGTGGTCAGTAACTGAAGTCTGGACATCTTCACCTTAGAAGTTCCTTCATGAGTTGTCTTTAAAATTTCCCAGGCCTCCTTTGCAACAGTACACTGTTTGATAAGTCTGAACATGTTCTGGTCAACACCATTGAAAATAGCATTCAAAGCTTTTGAATTTCCCAGAGACAAGTCATCTTCAGCTTTGGTCCATTCCTCCTCTGGCTTTAGAACCTCAGTCTTGTTACCATCTTTGTCTGTATACACAGGATGATCCCAGCCTTTGATCACAGCTTTCCAAGTCCTGCTGTCAATAGATTTTAGAAAGGCACACATCCTAGACTTCCAGTACTCATAGTTTGTGCCATCTAGTAGGGGTGGTCTATTGACATATCCTCCTTCTCTATCCATGCTTGCCAGAAATTAAGTCCTCTGGATCTCACCCAAAGTACAGGCAGGGTGCCTGCTCTGATACCAATTGAAATTCTGGCCAGGCAATACTTAAGAGATAAACGCAGGTTCTGAACCAACAGGTTCTGAACAGAACTTAGCACAATATAAAAGCAGATAAACAGCAGAAAAGTAAAGTGCAGGAAAGCTAAAAACACACAAGGTTTGTTAACCCAGTTCGGAGTAAACACCTCCTACTCTGGGGGATACCAATCCAGGAAGGAAATCCACTATTAGATTTAATCCTTAAGACTCAGACACTGACTCCCAGTTCTTATCCCAAGCAATTAACCTCCACCTAGTAAGACTTCTACCCAACTCTGAGTAATAGAATCCACTATCTTCCTATTCAAGTAACTAAACCCAGTTACTGAAACCCTTAATCAAAGACACTCTGTTTTTCAAAAAAAACTTCAAAAACACAAAGACTTCATTCGTACCTAAAGGCTTAGAATGAATTACAACTCTATAAAACTCTAAACCAACTCAAACTGAGTGGTGCACAATAAAGCTAAAAGCTTAAAAAACTAAGACTCAATTTTCTGATCTTAAACTCTATAAATCGTGCCTTGAATAGCAGCAGCCCTCCTCTATTTATAGCCTTCAGTCTTGCAGAATAAAATAACAAACTAATCTTTCTGATTTGATTTGTTACTGAAATAAGATTGGTCCAATAATGTAACAAAAAAAACTGTACTGAATCTTTTAAAGATTATAACAGGAAAATATGAATTTCATATCTTTGAACCAAATCTTCAATAAAATCTTCTCCAAATAAATCAACATTCTAGAAGCCATATGCGTGGATAAATCTTCAATAAATCTTGCAAAGATTCGCATAGAAAAACCTTGAAAATAACCAGCTTCTGATGAAGTCAACATAAGTCAACGCTGGCATCAGAACCTGAATTCAGCTTCTGAAGTGCTACAGTGCATTCAGCTTCTGATGACATTTTCAGCTTCTGAATGGCTTCAAAACACAAAACTTGCAACTGAAGAAATGTTTCAAATATGGAGATGCTTCTATTCAATACTTTGGTTTTGCCAAAACATGCAGCCAACACCAAAAGACTCAACAATTTCCAGTTTAGGAATGAATGAAATCATTCTTGGCCTATCACCTAATGACTTAAGCATTAAGGAAAATTGGTGTTTGACACCTGCATTGCTGTAATTTCACTAAAGGTTATACTTCCTTCTGTGCAAAAACCTGTCTTTGTTCTGAAATTAAGTCATTGACATCTATATTCTTAAGTTAAGTAGAGTTTGAAGTCCCCGTAGTAAGAATTTGTTTGATTAAAGGTATTTGGGTAATAGAAAATAAATAAAATATCTCGTGACATAATTGATTTTAACTAGTCGAATAATGTGAAGCCCCGAGTACACATTTATCTATAAGGAGCATCGAAATAGACTGATTCATGAAATTTTGTTGCATTATGTGATCTTTATTTTCATACTTTGTCTGTCTCTGCCGATTTTGTTGATAGGAATCACATATCCATTCTCTCATGAATGTTCTTCGATATTGCAATTTGGATGAATCTCTTCAAGGAGAAGAGAGTCTTGTTTGCCATAATGCTCTAGATCGACTATGTCAAACAAAGGAGCTAGACTACATGAGCTACATTGTGCTTAGGATGTTTGAGAATACAGAGGTGTGTCATTTTGGCTACTAATTTCTTACTATATTCCTAAGTGGTGGGTGTTGTATGAATGGATTAAGCTATTTCAAGTCCTTATTTGTAGTCCTAGCAAATGAATCCTAACAAGTGAAGTTTACCAAATTACCATATATGACATGGACCTCCAGATGTTTTATGACAGTTCCTAGATGCAAAGTTATGCCTATGGTCGTATTTTGAAGTGTTCTATTGAACTATATCATATGATTGGTTCACTCTGGAATCAAGCTCAGTGCAAATGAACTGGATTCTAGAGTTAACTGTGTATAACAAGACATTGGAAGTGACATATTTTATCAAACACAACTATAATCCTTTTAGTATCAGCAGTTACAATATTCTGACAGTCCGAATAAGTTGTTTTGTGTTATGTAATATGTTTTCTTATCGTCAAATTTTAGTAAATCAGTGGTAATGTCAGTTCTTGGGTTTGAATCGCGGATCTCTGTGTTAAATCTCCTCAGTTTCCCTAGCTTACCAACTAAGTTGTCTGCTTATGACATTTATGCAATATGTAAATTAGATTTTAATTTGTATTTATCTAATTTTATTCTGACTTTAAAATCACAGGTGGCTTTAGAAGATCCTAAAAGGTACCGTATAGAGCTTACCTTCAGCCGTGGTGCCGATTTATCCCCCTTGGAGGTAATCATATAATACTTATATATATTCTGCCTAAAAGCGTAAAGGGTTCAAATTTTGTATGTTCACCATTACTATATCTGGCATGTTATATGAAATTGAAATTTTATAAAAAGCTCATCAGGCTCAGTATGATTATGTGAATACCATTTATTGATATGATAGTCTCATACTCTCATTGTTTACTTGCTGCTGAAAACCCGTAGTGAAGATGCTAAAAGCTTCCTTAGTTTTACGTTCGCATCCTATGCGAATACCATTTATTGATATGATAAAGTTTCTACGTCCACCAACTTTATCTGCGAGGAATCTCAATAGCTAATATATGTTGTGTTATATGGTTGGCAGAAGAAAGATAGTGAGGCAACATGGTTGCATCAGGAGCACACGCTGCCTATTATGGGTCCAGAGAGACTGCAAGAAGTAGGTTCATATCTCACATTAGAAACTATGGAGAAAATGATTCGCCCGTTCGCCATGCCTGCAGAAGACTTTCCACCAGCAACACCTGCAGGATTTTCTGGCTATTTCACAAAAAGCATGCTTGAGCGTCTGGTAAATCTTTGGCCGTTCCATAAACACTAGCGGAAAATAGTAAACTTGGAAATATTCTTCCTACTTCTGTTTGATCTTCTTGTCTCATTTTTATGCAAGGAGATTATATTGATCATCCAAAACGAGCTTTAGGCTCTTTTGGAAATTCTTTTGGAACAACTTAAATCTTCCAACAACCAAAAAATATTGTTGGAAACAATAGAAAGTAGCCATTAGTAATAAAGTACGTTTTCTTCCCATTCTTTTATTCTATTATTTTATTATTGTTAGTCTTAGTGTTAGGTTTTTTTTTTCTCACTTTGATATGAATATGAAAGCCATTGATTTGATTAGGTAGGAAATTTCGTGAGGTGGTTTTATTTGGTGTACTTGTATCGATGTGACCTAAATTTAAGGGGAGCATGTATGGAGAGAACTAGAATATGATTGCCTAATCTAAATGATGCAACCGTTTTGACCTGAAAACATAAGATTTAAATCAAATCGTCAAATGCCTGGTCTAAATTTAAGTGGGGCATGTATAGAGATGAACTAGTATTCGACCCGTGCAACGCACGGGCAAAAAGAGCAATATTGTAGTGCATTAAAATGTTGACGCTCAACACAATAACAAAATACTTAAGATATATTGTCATTCATATAGATTTGAATATGATTATCTTGTTACAACTGACAAAGCAAATGAATGACACAACCATCAAACCATTTTAATTAGGTTTCACAGTGATGTCTTTTAGTCATCAAATGACTACATTAATAACAAACAAAGACAAAATATAAATCGCAAAAAAATCAATCAAAAACTGTCCTTGAAGACAATGCATTTGTTACCCCTCTATAGCTCCAAAATAAACTGCAAAATAAATGGAAGATATCTCAATTTAATTTATATAGTATAAATAATAGTCTTAAACTGTTTGATTTTACAACTTATTAAAATGACCATGAGTTTTTTAATACAAAATCCGGCTATTTTGATACCGTGTAGATTTGCATCTTTCACTCATGAAATTGAAAAGAAACTGGGCATTAGGAATGTCCATATTCAAATAATCATTAAAAAGCAGAAATAGAAGAAAAATACAAAAATTATAGAGAAAATGTAGTTGACATTGCCTCAAAATATAAACCGGCAAAGTAAGATCCGAAATATGAGTTGCATTAAAAAATGAGTCCTGCAAAATTTGATGATGATAATGATAGTGATATGAACTATTAAAGTTTTCTTTAAAGAGACTTGCAAGAGATATGGACTATTAATATCCAAAGGAAACCATCAACATGCTCTAATTAAAGCGTATACAGAGATTCATGAGAAACAAACTTTTGGTCTTTATATATAGAGGTTCATATGGAAGCTACAAAGATATTCACATGTGTACTTTCTTTTAAATTAGTTATAAAGATTAAATTTGAAAGCTATATCAGTATACACATTTTATTGGTTTGATTCTTCGCAGTCTATTTTGCCTCAAAATTTGTAAGTGACATTTGATTTGAGGATAAAGAGGTAGCTTATGTTGAACCCTTTTTCAGTATAATTCTGGAGCCTTCACATACATAACCCACATAATAACCCCACATGTATGCATCATATGACTTCAGAAGAAATGCATGTCTCGAATAAATGTGTATCTAAGAGTTCCAAAGGTATGTTTTCAATCCAGCGTCTCCAATCCTAAAGCCATGAAATTTGATGTAGTTACAAACTTTGAATCTGTCATGATATGACACAATTCAAATAGGTAAAACTATATAACAATTATACTTAAATGTCCAAAAAGGTTGAGAGAGTGTTATGGGTCGTAAAACCCCTTAATCTTATTTCCACTAATTATCTCCAATATTATTACGCCATGGTCTTTATCTCGAATATGAAACAAAGTTACCTCATGGTCTTATCTCGAATAAAAATCTTTATCTCTCAGACAAAGCTTCAAAATCTACAAAAATGGAAAAGAAGAATCAGACAATAAAAGGCAATGTCAATTATTAAACAAAAGTCAACAATAAAACCCTTCATGAACAATTTCCTTGGTGGTAGATCTTCTAATTTCTAATAAAAGAGATACAAAAGATGATCTTCAACAATCAACAATACAAAACGAATGTCCTTCAAAGAATCATATTAAGAGAGAAGAGGACCTCATTTACTAAATTGAATACCATAAAACAAACAAATAGACTAACACGAACAACTTAAACTAAAAGAGCAGATCATGCCAGATTAAGCAAATAAATAGTGACCATCAACAAATAAAACTACTTTGACATTACACCATACTCTAATTATACTAACTAATATCTCTTTTTATATTTTCTTTTTCCTAAAAGCTCTGAGAAATATTATGTTGCTGTGAATTATTCAACGCAAAAACAATAATGACACATTGAGTACTGTGAGTTCGGGAAGCGTATTTCCGGTAGTGTGAGTTCTATCAAAATAAACTATATGGAAGTACAATTTCGATAAACCCCACATGTTTTTGGAGGAAGGATAGATAAATTATCCTAATGAGTGGGTCAAAATACTAACTATTAATGATAATAAGGGCCGCTATTAGAAATGTAAAATGCCAATACTTTTTAAACTATCTGATAAATAGTATCTTAATGTGTCAAAAGTAAGAAACAAATTCAGTCATACTGCCAGAATATGTTATATGATTTGATGAAGCCAAAGTTGATCAACCCGACTTAATTATAATATTGACTAAGAACATTGCTAGATTCCATTTGCCCAACCACGATTTCTAAGATTCCTGGTACACCAATTATAATGTATTGACTAAATTGATTAATTACATAAAACTGACACTTATTCTTGGTCCACCAAAACAACTATAATTTGTGAAAAACAAAAAGCTCAGTCTAACAATTACATTAGCCTTAGCAAGGAAAAAATTTACATAACTAAACTTACTCAACTAAATAAGCTTTTCCTGATATTTAGAGATGTGATTTTGAAAAGACAAACTAAATATATTACAAAAAATTAAAAGCATCATCAATGAATGATGTAAAGAAGTATCATTTTAAAACTGGGCGGAGAGAGTGAATTTCTCATATTTCTTTGTTGATTTGATGAGAGAGTAAAAGTTGGTTTGGTTTGGCTCATTATTGTCTATTTTGACCAAATTTTAACTATTCAAAAACTACAAATAGAATAATATCAGTAGACTACTGACCATGTTTAAAAAAATAACATGTATCTCCATATGTTGACACACTACTGACTAATAGTATGAACACTATTCAGTTGCGATTAGTGTTAATGCACATAATCTAATTATTGACAGTTGCAAATGAATATAATCATAGTCCTACAAAAATTATATCAATTTTTTAATCCTTTTAAATGGTAATAAACATGAAATGATCATCATTTAGCTGACTATACTAAATGAAAATAGAGCAGATCCACAAATATGGCTAGAAAATAGGATTATTGTTAAACTGAAAAAGAAGCTTACCAAATGAAGCACTCTCTTGCAGAAAAGAAGAGCCCAAATGAAAAATAGTAAAGTCTCGTTTTATCTTAAGCTTGCCGCACAGTGTCATATTAGACCCTACAGTAAAGAGAGACAAATAAAATTATTCAATATGTGAATATACTCAATCACTCATGATTGTCAATTGACATGTCTTGTTCATCACTATTAATTAGTAGACACCCAAGTGCATCGCAAACATACTCGTTTTAAAACACATCAAAGCAAATCCAAAATTAAAATAAGACAATTACTGAAAAGTTAAAGCCGGTGTGACCATCCAGTAACTAATTCACATCACCAAACATCAAGCAGTACTTCAATCCAATGTAGATTTTAATTATATTCCTCTCAAGATAAAATTCTTTTCATTTCTCATTTATGGTTAACTAAACATGTCTTATATTTATGTTAACTGGACATGTCTTATCCACCTAGTATACCTTAGTTAATTAAAGAAACAAAAAGTTAGATACAATTATGCTATCGTCATGTTAGCCATCATCAATGATTCAACTTGAACATTTTGTGTGCCTTAAACAACCTTAAATTTTATTGATGATTTGCTGCACTAAATTTCAGCATCAATTACATAAACGATAGATGCCATTATTAATAGAGATGAATCAATCATATAAGAGAGGTATTAATCATATTTTTCTTATTCTAGGTGTCACGAAATTACCTATTTGCTTCAGAACTCTCTCGGTCAATGAAGATCCTAAGAGTGATGATCAGATTGAGGGATTTATCCCTTATTCCTCATTCTCTATCCATGTTGTAAATGTGTTTGTGCTTGCTTTCAATTTATACATACAAATGAAGTTTAAGAGACCACTAAAAAAAATAAGATTAATGGATAATAGATTAATAAATGTGTATCTATTAAACCAAATTAGCATTCTTTTATAGAAAAATCCCCTCTCCAAATTCAGATTCTGAGCTAATTCTGCTCACATTTTCAAAGCTTCACCATAATTTACAGTGAGAAATGCATATAGTTGAAGCACAAAATACACTTCCGGAAGTGCAACTCTGGTAAGCCCCCGTGCTTTTGGAGGAGGGACTGAAAAATTACTAATGAATGAGTAAAAAAACTGTATTTATAAGGATCTTACATCTCAAGTTAAGTTTACAAATGTAAATATTTATCTAAGGATCATGATTGTATCACTGATTTGCCACATGATATGCAGATTGTTCATTTTCTAAAAGAAGAATATTTCATATATTTAATCAAGGCAAAAAATAGGAGAAAAACTCTACGCATAAATTTACTTCAAATAGGAAAATATTACTCATAAAATGACTACTAATTGTAGTAGTTGTGGCCTAGTCATATTTACATTCTTGTGTTTGTTTGGCTTAAAATAGTCATAAAAAAGAAAAGAAAGCTTCATTCAAGTGAATGTTACTTCATTTTTGCATAAATCATGTAAGCAAGGTTAACATGTGTTCACCTTTCTCCTACAACCAATGTGCATTCCAATAATAGTGGTCCAAGAGACATTTAACTCAAATAGACATAGTTCAAGAGAGTAAAGAAATTCTTATTTCAAAGAAAAAAATAGACAAAACAGTTACCAATGCAAAGAATCTTTCGAAAATGGCCTTCTCCAAAATCTTTGATATAGCATCATGGATTAAGCATAAAACCTGCAAGGCAAATCACAGAAAGTTAATGGCAAATAAATGCACACTTTTGATCAATTATAATGAAACAAATTGCATAGAAATGAACCAAAAGACAAAGAAACCTCACCTGAAATTTGTATCTTACTGAACCTCACCTGCATAAGCTAGTAGTTTTCTAATAAATTGATCCTGCAACAAAGGCAACACTTGTTAAAAGTGAAAAAACATCCACATCCTAAAACCATTATATTAAACTTCAAAGAAGTTGCATCAAACAAATTAATTGTTAAAAAAGATCGAATAAAACCATCAAATAAGGACTGCAATGATTAAATATACTATATCTATATTTATCCCTTGAATGACATTATAAAAGATAAGAGACAACATGATCTCTTTTACCAAATTGGATACCATAAATCAGACAAATAAAGACAGACCTCAATAACAAACTAAAAACAGCATATCACCATATTAAGCAAGTAAAAAAGTGATCTTCAACAAAGAAAACTATTCCCAAAGTGATATTTCCAAAAAATTAGCATATAACTTGATCCAAAGCATAAGTTGATTCCAACTCATATAAACCCTTATTTTCTGTTGGAATTGCCACTAACATAATGAAGCCAAGTTAACGGATTATTATTGTTGTCCCTTTTGCTTTTTGTGTGGCATGTGTGATGTAAGCATTGTGTGTGTGTAATCATATCTATGTTTGAATTTCAAATTGATAATGGAGGGAAAATTTCAAATTTGAATGTGTGTTAGTAGCAAGAATGTTTTTTAATAATAAAAACTGAAAAAATAAGTAATGGCTCAAATAATAGCATCAAAAGATGATGAAGTGTGTGCAGTATGCCACTTTCAAAAAAATTAAGAGCTAACTAAACTTATACCAGAGTAAGAAATTGTTCTTGAATAGGTAGACAAAATGCATGTGCAACCAATGAATAAGCGTATATCAAGTAAGAAGTTGCCATATAGAATAAGAAATTTCGAATCTCTATGACTAATTTGCAAACTGGGGCTAATTCAAAAATTATATGCATAAGAAATTGCACTTTGCAAGTTAAATTATCAAAAAATAGTTGTTATTACAAATTCAAAAGTGGAAGTGTTTGATAGATTTATAAAAGTAGAATAACCAAAAAACGAACAAAAAGGTAGCAAATATTCAATCCATAATTGGATAGGGAAATTTTAAGGTCATATACACAATATGACAGCAAATTATTTCATTAAGAGACATCAAGTACAGTAGAATAAAATTAAGGTGGCAAACATGTGGACTGTTTTACACATTTAACTTTTTTTAGATTTTCCAATGTATCTAATGAGGGCCATAATCTGTATTATCCAAACAGGGCTATAAACTATATTGTTTTTATGAATCCTTCATATTACACTCCATTACTATTGCTTCTTTTACTTAGGATTCAATTCAAACCTCATGAAAATTAATTAAGAATCACAACAACCAAGCAATTAAAGCAAGCCTTGAAGATTCATCAATAAGTGTAATTAAAATAACTTTTTCTAGAACAAAAATCCAAAACCCCAATACAGATAATGAAATAAATCATCATTGCATAAGCTCAAAACTAAGTAACAATTCAAAATCACATAATTTATACAAAATAAAAACGGGTATTGATTTATTGATATAAAAAAGCTTAGTGAAGTGAATCTAAGGTGTTTACAAACATTTGAAAAACAAAAAAATAAAATGAAATCCACTACATGAATGATTAAAAAAACTAATATTAATGAATAAAAAAGTAATAATAATCAGATACTTACCTTCAAACGACTCAAGCTAGCTTGATTCTCAAAACCATTATGTTCATCTTCTTCAATGCGTTGCCGTTACACCAAGTTTTCAAAAATAAAACACGATTTGAAGTGATTGTCATAATAAGTTTAGGGATTTCGAGTTAGTTACCTTCCGATGTGTTTTGAATGATTGGACGATGATAGCTTGAGCAGCGAATCAACCGGAAAGTGGGTTTTGACGTATGTTTTGAGGTCGGCGATTTCGGGTTCGGCGGTGATATCGATTGATTACAGTGGGTGAAGAGAAATTTGGAGGAGAGGGAGAAGGGTTGATTTGTTGTTCCTCGATTCAGGTGAGAGAGATGTTGGATCAGTAAAATGAGAGTGAAGAGAGGAATCAAGATATTCCTCAGTTTTTCGATTAATGAGAGAGTGAAAGGTGAGAAAGAGAAGAAAGAGAGAGTGGATTGAATTGAATAGAATATGAATTTGAATTTGAATTTGAATTTTGAATTGGGTGGATCAGAAAAGAGATTGGATGGTACAGAGGTGGTGGTTATGAAGTTTGTCTCATAGCTTGCAAAGGGGTTGCTTTTGAGCGTGATAACAGGGAAAGCCTTTCTTTTATGTTTATTGCATTTAATGTTTCTGGAAAAAAAAGCTGGAATAGTGTTGGGCTAGCCATAATTGGGCCATATTTCAAATTGGATTTTGTTTGTTTCTAAAAAATAGGCCATAAACCACTCTTTCTTGGATGAAAATTTACCTATTCAAATTTTTATACTTAAAATTGATTTTTGATGAATTAATAAATGTGAAAAATTGATGAACATCATGTTTTCTGATCCAAATTACTAAAATGGGTGATAAAATGTACTTACAAATTTTGCTGATTTGGCATTGGTAGGTTAAGAAATTGACACATAGGATTGGAGGCCAAAAAATGGGGGGGTGTTTGTATATTATAAAGATTGCTTTTTTTTTATTTTATGCATTTTTATTTTCCTTTATTTATTTACGCATCATATTTAATTTTGCGCCTTGCATTTTTTATTTTCTTTATTTATTTTCCAGCACCATATTTAATTTTCAGTCAAGCATTTTTATTTTCCAGCACCATATTACTTTATGTCTTGCATTTTATTTTCTTTTTATTTTATGCATCATATTTATTTTATTGTCTTGCATTTTTATTTTCTTTTAGCATCATATTTATTTTATGTCTTGCATTGTTATTTTCTTTTTATTTTATTTTCAGCATCATATTTATTTATTGTTTTGCATTTCATGCATTATTTTTATTTCCTTTTAGCATATTTACTTTAATGCAATTTTTATTATTTTTGTCATTTACTTTATTTCCATTAGAATGTATCTAGGTCCAATGTAAAAATAATAAATGAGAATATGCACCGACACCACATTTATTTTTTATGCTTTATGTCGAGGACGATATAGTAATAATGACCGTATCCGAGGAAAAGGACCCTCACTTGATCCAACGTCATTTTGAGGGATCCGGCGCTTTTAAATTATCTCAGCATAACTTAGTCTCTGGACCTTAGGACTTAATCAAAATTTTCAAAAAAAAGTCAAAAAGTCAAAAATCCAAAAACATTTTATAATCAAAATTTCAAAAAAAGTCAAACTTTATCCTTTCTTTTCTTAATCAAATTTCAATCAATCTTTTAATCAATCCAAACATTTTTCTTCAATTTAAAATCAATCAAACTCACTTCCTTTTTTATCCTTCTATGCCTTTCGGCCTCTTATCTTTTTCAAAACCTTTTTTCAAACTTTAAAATCAATCAAAACCAATCACTCAGCTTTTTACCCCGAACTACATGATTTTGATCCCATTCGGGTATGTAGGCAAAAGACTTTGTCTTTCCAAATCAACAAAATAACAAAAACATTTTCTTTCTTTTTAACTCATCACTTTAGTCTCTTTTACACTTAAGCATTTATTTACAAACAAATAATCAATTTAGCATAAAGATAAAAATAAAAACAAGAGGTTCCTATAGAGTACTATAGACGTTTAGGGTGCTAATACCTTCCCTTTGCGTAACCAACCCCCGGACCTTTGATCTCTAAAAAATAGGGTTTTTCGAACTTTCTCCCTTCTCCTCGGAAAAATAAAAGATCGGTGGTGAATCTTAAAATTGCGAGTCAACGCTAATTAATAGCTTGATATCCAAAAATCACCGCGACAACCATAAAGGATGGTATCCTTGAAATATTCAAAAGACTTTGGTAATGAACAAAGTAGCAACAAAGCCTTATCTTCATCTTCCATATTAACTTCAATGTTGGCCAAATCATCAAGAATTTTGTTAAATTCCGTCGATTGCTCCGAGATTGATTTCACTCCACCATCTTGACTGAGTAGAGTTGTTGTTTCAAAAGTTGCCTATGAGCCAATGATTTCGTCATGTACAATGACTCCAACTTAGCCCACATCAATGCCGCAGTAGCTTCCCTCGCGACATCCCTTAAAACCATATCTCTGAGAAATAAAACAATGACACTATTTGCCTTGTCTATCATCTCACGCTTCTCCGCTTATGTCAAATTCGCCGGCATAGCCGCTTCACCCTTTAATGCCTCTACACACTTTTGTTGTGTCAAAACAACTTGCATCTTAACTTTCCACAACCCAAAATCATTACTTCTGGTGAAATTCTCGATGTCCCACTTTGAACCCATGATACTAACTTTACTAATTTACGCCTTTGCCCCACGATGGGCGCCAATTGTTGTGAATTCAGACAAAATCACACCAATGAAAACAATGATGTGTGGAGCAAAGGAAGTGGTAATCAATGAGCTAAAGAGCCTCAAGCAACAACAACAACAACAATCAGACCTAAGTCCTAGTGTAAAACAATATCACAAGCATAATCAAAGCAATAAAATAAGGAAACAAACACACCAAAGATTCTTTACCCAGTTCGGTCCAATATGACCTACTATGGGGGAGAAAGCAGCTCTCCAATCCACTAAGATGAAAGTGATACAAATGAGTTACAAGAAATTAGCTTAAAAGCTCACAAGAACAAACCCTGATTTCTACCCATTTTTCAATCACCCACACTCACAATGAATCCTAAGAGATAAACACAAAAGGAAGCTTTTTGACCCTTCCAATTATGAAATCTCACTCCCCAAGATGATTACAATGTTTCCCAACCCAAGAGAATCACTCACAACAAAGACATTCAACCCTAAAGTTACCTCCTTTGTTCTCCAAGTTTTCGTCTCTCTCAGTCACCCCTCAAAAAATGAACTGAAAACTTTTATAATAGCAGGACACAAGCAAAATTGTGTCATGATTTCAAAATCGTGTCACGATGGTTACGTACGACCCAAGGTACGACCAGGCTTATCCACAAATCGTGTCATGATTTTCCATCAGTGAAAGCCATACTCACTGCCTCCAAAATCGCGTCACGATGCAACAATCATTGAAGGTGAGAAAAACACAAGAAGGGGGGTTGAATTGTGTTGGCTTTTTCTTTTCTTTCTCAAAAACTAAGGTTAGTTCAGAATCAGATGTAGATCAGATTCTGAAACTATTTTCAGAGTGTTTTGCAGCGGATATAAAGTAAATGAGAGAGAGAGAGACATAAGCAGTTTATCCTGGTTCCTTCCACAATCCGGAAGTAGTCCAGTCCCCTTGTTACTAACAAGAGATTTTCACTATAATCACAAAGATTACAATTTGCTCAAGCACACAGCTAGAGACTTCCTTGCTCGGACACACAATCTAAGACTTCCTTGCTCAAACACAAAGTATGAGACTTCCTTGCTCAGACACACAGTCTAAGCCTTCCTTGCTCAAACACAAAGTATGAGACTTCCTTGCTCAGACACACAGTCTAAGACTTCCTTGCTCAAACACAAAGTATGAGACTTCTAGTTGCTCAAGCACGCAGGCAAGAGACTTTTAATCAAATAGAATTACAAAGAATATGTTTGAGTTGAACACTTGATATACTATCAGTGGTGTTCACAAAATACAACACAGATTAAGACTCTTTCTAATTTGGCAGAGTTACGATTCTGGAAAACAGAGTAACACGTTTTTCAGAGTGTTGAGTCTTATACTTCTTCTTCAATCCTTCAATCCTTTATAGAGAATTAAAGAGCTGTTGAGAAGAGCCAAATATCATCAAAGAACCATTGCAATAGAAGCTATGTCCATCATTAATTCCTTCCTGACATTGTGTGCGTAACACAGAAAACAGAGGAATGGAATTTGAATTGTTTCCTTAAAACAGGGAGACTGTTTTGGCCAAGGAGACAACTGTTGCAAAAAGCTGTTCTAACCGTACAGTACTTTACTGCAGACAGTTGCAATTGTTGACTTCTGCGTTTCAGACTTAAGAAGCTTCTCTTCAGAACTGGCTTCAGACACTGTTCATCAGAGGCTGTCTTCAGAAGCTGGCTTCAGACGCACTGTTCATCAGACACACTTCTTCAGAAGTAGGCCTTCAGACGCTGCCTTCAGAAGCTCTTCTTCAGACGCTGATTTTCTTCAGCCTTGCAACACAAGCTTCTATATTTTAGTTCTTGCTCTTAACTTGTTCTTTCATAACCATTGTTAGATACCAATCTTTAAGTATATGGTTCTGCACACTAGAATCAAGTATTAGCATATCCATTTTTCTTTTTAACACTTTGTTATCATCAATGAAATTTCTGGCTTAGCAACTGGTAAGGAGGATAAACTGGTTCTGATTAAAACTGGTTCTGAACCTAACAGGTTCTGAACTTGAAACTTAGCACAATTAAATCGGTTATGCAGCAGGAATTAAAGTGCAGAAAATAAACAGAACACACAAGGTTTGTTAACCCAGTTCGGTGCAAACTTCACCTACTCTGGGGGATACCAATCCAGGAAGGAAATCTACTAAAGGAATCAACCCAAAGACTCAGACACAGACCCCCCTGTTCCCAGCCTTAGCAATCAATCTCCACTTAGTCTAGACTTCTACTCAGGAACCCACCTAAGTATTAGAAAACTACTAACTTCCTAATTACTCAATCACAACCCAGTGATCAGTAACACTGAAACAAACAACTCAAAACAATGAAGACATTCTTCAAAACAAAAACTTCATTCGTGCTTAAAAGCTTTGAATGAATTACAACTCAAACAAACTAAACCAACTCAAAACATATGAGTGGTGTACAAAACAAAGCCTAAGCTTACACAGACAAAAACTCTAAAAACTCTAAACTCTGAATTCTGGTTTTTGACTCATGAAATTTCCAATAGCAAAGCCCTCTTTAAATAGTCTTCAGCAGCAACATAATTCTGAACACAATCTTCAAAGATATACTCCCAGAATTATTTTAGAAGCAAATAGAAGCTCACATAAAATTCACAAATATATTTTCCAAAGATTTCCTTGAAAATATATTCACAAATAATTGAATCAAATCTTCTTCAATTGATATGATTCTGAAATATGCAAAGGCTCAAAAAGGAAACATATATTTCTGAATTATATTTTGCAAAGATACTTTGAAAATATATTCATCAATAAACACGAAGCCAATCTTCAATAGATCTTCACATAAAATTATCATACTTCTGGAAACTTCAGCTTTGATAAATCTTCAATTAAATCTTCAAAAGATATTGTGAGAATTAACAAAATGAGATTTTTAGCTTCTGAAGACACAACGCTTGTATATTTGATTTTTGCAAAACATGTAGCCAACACTCAAATATCCAACAATCTCCCCCTTTGGCAAATTTTTGGCTAAAATCAAATTGAGCACAACAACAAGCAAATTCTTCAAACATCAAGGTACGCAACCATGAAGAACAAAACACAAATGTAGCAATAGAGTCAGCAGCGGATGAAATGCTATGTTAACACATAAAAACTCCCCCTGCAACATACAACAGCAGTTTCTGAGGTACAGCTTCTCCCCCTGAAACACACATTCAGGAACTCCCCCTGAAACACAACACTCAGGAACTCCCCCTGAACAGCTCAGCTCCTGACAGATCAGCACACATACATCTGAACAGATCAGCACACACATATTTCTCCCCCTTTTTAGCCAAACAAGTTTGACAAAACACCAGCAAACACCAGGAGCAAGAAACACAACACAGACCAACACAAAACTAACAGCTCACAACTCAGCACAACACCAACAAGGATCAGAACCACTCAGAGTCCATACACAAAAGAACAACCACAACTGTAGAGAACAGCATAAATGCAGACCAGAAACACAAACATAAAATCCAGGACTTCATTCACAAACCTGACAGTCTTCAGACTCAGCGTCAGAACTTGCTTAGTCTTCATTAGACACAATCGCCAGATGCTGCTCAATTGATGTGTGCCTCAGGCACATTCAGAACCTTCTTCCCAGCAAACTGTTTCTGAAGAACATCAATTCTCTTCTGAACACAGGACATGGTATCATGCTTAATAACATCTTCAGACTTACTAGGAACTAGTGCCTTCTGAACAGGAACAGGAACCAACACTTTACTCCAGACTTTGGATGGTCCAGCATCAGAACTCTTCTGTGCTACAGGAATGGGCTTGCTGTCATCAGCAACAACCTTTCCTTTCCCTTTGTTCAGCCTCTGAGCAACACTTGCACACTTTGGTCTCCATTCTTTCTTGATCTTGCTTTTGTTCACAGCTGGTTCCACTTTTCTGTGGTGAAAATGCTTGGGGTATCCATGCAGCTTGTAACAAAAAGGTTTAATGTGTCCCTTTTTACCACAATGATGACATACCCAAGGATGAGTTCTCCTCTTGTCTTTAGATTCCTGAGATTTGTTCTTAGGTTTGCTGATTAGTGGAACATAAGTATCAGCAGCAGGTATGAACCTCTTAGCAGAATTTTGCTTTTTGATGTTCAGATTCTTATCAACAAATCCTATGCCATTTGGTTTTCCTTGATTCTGATTCTCCAAAATCTCTTCCAGCACATCAGTAGCAGAGTTCATCATTCTAACTTGCTTCTTCATCTGATCAAGTTGAGAATTCAGTTGGCTCACCTCATTTTTGAGATCAGTATTTTGTACCAATAGTTCACTTTTCTCAGTCTGAAGTTGACTGATGATCTTCTTCTGATCTTCCATCAGCTTGCACACTTCTTTAAATTGACCCTGCACCTTCTTACAAAACTCAGCAGGATTTTTATAAGACAATTCTTCATCACTGCATTCAGACTCTGATGAAGTTTCAGACTTTGATGATTCTTCAGACTCTGACAGAGTTTCTGAACCCTTAACTATATCATCAGACCAGAATTTACCAGTTAAAGCAGTGACAGGCTCCACTTCTCCTTCTGAGTCATCTTCATCAGACCAAGACACAACTAAACTTTTCTTATGTTTCTTGAGGTAAGTAGGACATTCTGACTTGACATGACCATATCCTTCACATTCAAAGCACTAAACTCTCTTTGATTGATTGCTCTTCACATCAGTTCTTGTCTTCTGCTTCAGAAACTTCTTAAATTGTTTACTCAGCAACACAAGAGCTTCTGATGAGGTTTCATCATCCACACTTTTAACATCTGCTACAAAGGCAACACCTTTCCCCTTCTTATCAGTCCTGCATATTTCAAAGTTTTGAAGAGACCCAATCAATTCCTCAATCTTCATGCTGGAGATGTCATGTGCTTCTTCAATTGCAGTCACCTTCATATCAAACCTCTTAGGTAGGGATCTGAGAATTTTCCTTACAAGCTTCTCATCTGATACTTTTTCTCCAAGTGATTCAAACGAGTTAGCCATATCCAGAATATTCATGTAAAAGCCTTGTATGTTCTCATCCTCCAGCATTCTGAGATTTTCAAATTTTGTGGTCAGAAGCTGAAGTCTGGACAGCTTTACCTTTGAAGTGCCTTCATGAGTAGTCTTGAGAATCTCCCAAGCATCCTTAGCCACAGTGCACTGCTTGATCATTCTGAACATATTTTTGTCCACTCCATTGAATATAGCATTCAAGGCTTTGGAATTTGCATGTGACAAAGCATCTTCATCATTGGTCCAATCTTCTTCTGGTTTCAACACAGCTGTCTTCTTACCATCTTTGTCAGTCACAACAGGATGTTCCCAACCTTTCAGACCAGCTTTCCAGGTCTTGCAATCCATAGATTTTAGGAAAGCACTCATACGAGATTTCCAATAATCATAGTTGGTCCCATCCAGCAAAGGTGGCCTGTTGACAAATCCTCCTTCTTTCTCCATAAAGCCAGAAAATATCTCCCTGGAGCTCACCCAAATACAGGCAGGGTGCCTGCTCTGATACCAATTGAAATTTCTGGCTTAGCAACTGGTAAGGAGGATAAACTGGTTCTGATTAAAACTGGTTCTGAACCTAACAGGTTCTGAACTTGAAACTTAGCACAATTAAATCGGTTATGCAGCAGGAATTAAAGTGCAGAAAATAAACAGAACACACAAGGTTTGTTAACCCAGTTCGGTGCAAACTTCACCTACTCTGGGGGATACCAATCCAGGAAGGAAATCTACTAAAGGAATCAACCCAAAGACTCAGACACAGACCCCCCTGTTCCCAGCCTTAGCAATCAATCTCCACTTAGTCTAGACTTCTACTCAGGAACCCACCTAAGTATTAGAAAACTACTAACTTCCTAATTACTCAATCACAACCCAGTGATCAGTAACACTGAAACAAACAACTCAAAACAATGAAGACATTCTTCAAAACAAAAACTTCATTCGTGCTTAAAAGCTTTGAATGAATTACAACTCAAACAAACTAAACCAACTCAAAACATATGAGTGGTGTACAAAACAAAGCCTAAGCTTACACAGACAAAAACTCTAAAAACTCTAAACTCTGAATTCTGGTTTTTGACTCATGAAATTTCCAATAGCAAAGCCCTCTTTAAATAGTCTTCAGCAGCAACATAATTCTGAACACAATCTTCAAAGATATACTCCCAGAATTATTTTAGAAGCAAATAGAAGCTCACATAAAATTCACAAATATATTTTCCAAAGATTTCCTTGAAAATATATTCACAAATAATTGAATCAAATCTTCTTCAATTGATATGATTCTGAAATATGCAAAGGCTCAAAAAGGAAACATATATTTCTGAATTATATTTTGCAAAGATACTTTGAAAATATATTCATCAATAAACACGAAGCCAATCTTCAATAGATCTTCACATAAAATTATCATACTTCTGGAAACTTCAGCTTTGATAAATCTTCAATTAAATCTTCAAAAGATATTGTGAGAATTAACAAAATGAGATTTTTAGCTTCTGAAGACACAACGCTTGTATATTTGATTTTTGCAAAACATGTAGCCAACAATCAAAACTCAAAAGAGAGTTGTTCATACATTTTGTTCCAACAATCATGTCACGATTTTGAGCTTCTTCAGAATCACAAATTTGAAGTCAATTACAACATTCTCCACCTTGACTATAAATTGGTGTTGATGCCAATATAACCATCAACCACCATGCTGCTCTCTCCAATCGAGAATTACTCTTCAACAAACTTGATCAAGTCCAAACAATGCTTGAACCTTGAAATAAAACACCACAGTCCAACTTGCAAAACTCATTCATATTTTTATTTCAAAGATTGCAAAGGCATGGACCCATGTTTTTTTATGTCTCTCGTTGAAAATAAAATCCTTCAATTGGTGGAATTGTTGATAACAGAGAAGAAATGGTTGGAGAAAGCCCCTCGGAAGCATTTTCTTTTAGGTTAAATAAATCAGTTCAGAAGAGCTAATTGATGACCCAATCTCATGTTGCAGAAGCCTTGAGATCTCTCTTTTTAAATAAAACACCACAGTCCAACTTGCAAAACTCATTTAAACATGATGCAAAATTCAAGAGAGTTACTTGCTTCACTCATCTATGTTTGTATGTGTTTCTCTTTTCATTATGTATTATATATTTTTTATTTCAATTCATATTTCATGAGTTACAATTGAATAAATTGAGAAGATATTTTTTTTTGTTGGTTGCTCAGTGAGTTAGTGCTATTTTTGCTTTTTTTTTTTTTAAGGGTAGTGCTATTTTTGCTTGAAAGGTGACTACTATTAATTTAAATTTTTTGAAGAAGAAAATGAGATCATCTTTTAAATGACAACTATCATTTAGAACTTATTTGAGAGAAAGCAAAAACATCAACGAATAGCCAACAATAGTGGTTTGGTTCGTATGAAGTTGACTTCACCTTTCATAAAAGTGTAAGTTCAACTCTCAATTGTAGCGTAATCTAGTTGTTCTTGTTCATAATCTATAAGTACATAAAGCTGTCAACAATGTTTAAATCTTGAGATCTGTGATGATTTTAGTGATCTCAATTCACCTAAACTTTTTATGTATAAAAGAAAAAAATTGCCAAATCACTTTATAGTTACCGGCTATGAAGCCCGGATACTTAATACGGGTGCGGGTACGTTATGATGCGGGTACATGGATACGTTAAATTTTAAAAATTTAGGATACGATACGGTTAAAATACGTTAACAAATATTTATATTAAAATTTATATGCATGTAAAATACTTGAAAAAAAAAGCATTGATTACTCTTCAATACTATATAATCATAAAAGTCACAACTTACAAAAAATAATACATGTGATCAAAATAAAAAATGAAACATTTTTCGTATAAATCATATTCTATTTTCATTCATATGTTAGGATATCAACAAATGCATCAATAAAAGAACTCCAAACAAAATTTGTTTAATGTTGATTGATTGAATCTTCCCTCTCTTGTTACTTTCATCCACCAAAAATATATTTTTTAATTGGTTAATCGAAAAACAATTATAGTGATTCATATCTTAAATTGAATCATATACATCTCCACTAAATTTTCATAACACACACTCACTTTTTTACCCTTCATTTTTTCAGGATACGTCTTTGTGAAGTATCTAATAAGTATCTTTGTGTATCCGTCGAATATCTTATAAGTATCCAATAAAATATATATTTTAAATTAAAATAATTAATTCTGATACTCCATGGGTACGTATCCGAGAGTATTCACGGAGTATCGGTATCCGATACGTATCCGATACGGGTACGTCTCTATTTTGGAGTATTCGAGCTTCATAGGTTACTAGTGTTCAGACGACCACGAAAGTGTCCACCTGTCTGCTCTTTTTATTGTGCTAATTCGTATAAATTACGAATAATATTATTTTATGAAATTTTTATTAAAATTATTTTGACTTTGATTAAAATTATAGGTATAGACAATATATATTTTACACTTTTATATTGTAATAAATTATACTTATTTTTTTTCAATAATATCAACAATATAACAAATATAATATAAATTCTTATTTTTTTTAATAACATCAACAAAATATCATTCTTGTAGTCAAATTTATTTAGAGCTATAATTGGAAGTGAAAATGAGAATCTAAAACATGTATTTCTTTTACACATAGTATAGATGCATACATAACATATAGAGACAAGACAACCCATCAGTCCTAGTTTTTTAGTGAGAGAAATTCATTATTCTCTCTAAGATCTTTTTCTCTTTCACTCATCGAGGAGAGGTGGTTTTATGTCATTTTTTGACCTGAAATTACCCATCCGCATCTTTTTTTTCCCTTTCTTTCAATTTAAATAAGTGATTTTCACATATATCAAGTTTTTTCTTGTGTTTTTTTTTAATTTCGTCGTCTGATTGTGGCGTTGTGTTGTTCGTTGTCTTGTGCTGCGTTGTTTGATTTCGCGTCTTGTTGCGGTGTTCGTTTGGTTCATATTGAAAGATCAACTTCAATCAATCACAAATTCAGTAAATGATTTGGACGTCAATGTTGCATATCCGGAAACACGAGTATTCTGGTGATTTACATTTTATCATATTATTTATAAGCATTTTGCTGTTGTATGCTATTAACTTAGGTGCTGTGAGTTTGTTCGCAGATCTACCCTTTACGTTTTTAGCTATATTGATCATGTTATTGTATCTGATGTATTCTATCAATTTGAACGAATGAATATCGTTTTCCTTTATAAAAAAAACACACTGTTCATTATAAATAGTCTCATATAGCTTCCACACCACATATATGTGTGTGATATAGATAACATAGTACTTTCATTGCTACACACTATTGACTACACAAAGAGACAATTTATTCACTTTTTTTTCGTCACAGTTGAAATGGGATCACAGCCTGAATTTGAGCATCCAAAGAAGGCCTTTGGTTGGGCAGCAAGAGACCAATCTGGTCTTCTCTCCCCTTTCAATTTCTCCAGAAGGTTCATTCATTCACCTCTTCGTTTCTATTTTTATTTAATTAACCAATTCATTATTATTATTACTATATGTTAGGCCACTAAATAAATACATTTTTTGTAAATGTTTTAAGTCTCCAAACAAAAAGAAAGAAAGATTAAATACAGTTATCAGATGATAAAGTTTTATCTCACGTAGCACAATGGGTTATTTGGCAAGATCGGTTCCACTTGGCTGCATTACAATTAATTTTGTTTCTGGGTTTGACAAAATAGCAGTGCTCTATGATTAAAGTGTTATTCATTTCAAAAAAAATATTATCTATGCTAGAACAAAGAGATAACTAAATAATATTTATCAATTATGGTGAACAATGTGATGTACTATAATTTTGTCTTTAACAACACAGTTTTTTTTTTTTAAATAATTTAAATTTTAAAATATACAACAAAATTAAGATAATTTTATGTAACACAGATATTATGATACTGAAATAAGCAAATTAAATTAAAACAAACATTATACAATAAAATATTTATACAAGGGAGTGCAATTGTGTATGCCATTTCATTAGTTCATATTATAGTAATATAGAATAAAACATTATACACATTAATCATTGACACATTTTTAATTTACTTGAAAATAAATTAGTTTGTTTTTATAAAATCTAGTTTTTATGTTCTTTTTTTACATAAATTACCTCATTTTAATGTTCGCATTAAGCCTGCGTTGGATCGGCCCTGTTGAATTGGATTGGGGGTAGTAATTGAATATTTGAACATGTTGAGAGTCAAAGTGTTGTTAGCTAAATAATTCACATCTGTGTCTCCAAACTTTCAGGGAAACAAATGAAAAAGATGTGGCATTCAAAATATTGTTTTGTGGAATATGTCACACAGATCTCCACATAATTAAGAATGAATGGGGCATATCCACCTATCCACTAGTTCCTGGGTATGCTTTAATTAAAATCACTACTCACCATTATCTTAGAAAGTCTTAGCTTTTTCCATTACTTTATTTTGATTCTAATTTATATAAGAAATACAGACATGAGATTGTTGGTATAGTGACAAAAGTGGGAAGCAAAGTAGAAAAGTTCAAAGTTGGAGACAAAGTGGGTGTTGGCTACATGATCGATTCATGTAGATCGTGTCAAAATTGTGCTGAAAATCTTGAAAGTTATTGTCCCCGCTTTACAGCCACATGTGGTGCCAAATATCGTGATGGCACCACCACATATGGAGGTTACTCTGACTCAATGGTTGTAGACGAGCACTTTGTGGTTCACATTCCTGATGGTTTACCACTTGAAGTTGCTGCTCCTCTTCTTTGTGCTGGTATCACAGTGTATAGCCCTCTTAGATATTTTGGACTCGACCAGCCTGGTATGCATATAGGTGTTGTTGGTCTTGGTGGGCTTGGTCACATGGCTGTTAAGTTTGCTAAAGCTTTTGGTGCTAATGTGACTGTAATTAGTACATCACCTAACAAAGAAAAGGAAGCAAGAGAACTCTTGGGAGCTGACTCATTTTTGATAAGTCGTGACCAAGATAAGATGCAAGTATAAATACAATAGTTAAACATTCTAACATTCTTAAATTGGAAATGGTAATCAATTAGTAATTAACTATGTTAATAATTTTATAGGCTTCAATGGATACATTAGATGGTATCATTGACACAGTTTCAGCGGAACATCCTCTCTCACCGCTAATTGGATTACTGAAGTCTCATGGAAAACTTGTAATGGTTGGTGCTCCAGCGAAGCCTCTGGAGCTCCCTGTCTTTACTTTACTTTCAGGTAAGTTAGCTAGCATATATTTCCTCTAGTCTCATATATAAGACTAATTAGTCTAAATACATTTTTATTGACTCGACTTTTTCTTATATATACAACTGAAGGTAGTATATGAAAAACGTGTCCATAGATCTCTTGTTTGATTTGAAGCAATAACAAAATGCATATATATAAGTATAATGCACATGAAAATATTAATTTAATTTATAAATAAACATTTTGACGATGCTTGCATATTCATGGCAGGGAGAAAGATAGTAGCTGGAAGTAATATTGGAGGGATGAAGGAGACTCAAGATATGATTGATTTTGCTGCTAAACACAACGTAAAACCTACCATTGAAGTCATTCATGTGGATTATGTTAACACTGCAATGGAGCGACTCCTCAAAGCAGATGTCAAATATCGATTTGTGATTGACATTGGAAAGACTCTCAAACAAAGCTCTTAAATTCTACACAACTCTTTTGTCCATGAAGTTGGATTTGATGAAATAAATGATTTGGATAGTGGACATCTCATAGATTTTGTTCCCGAACTTTTATGTTGCTGAGCTCAAATGAGTATGATAAGCATGTAATGGATAGATCTTAGATATTCCCTATGTTAGTATTATCTACTAATAAGAAAGTTATGATCGGGTTTTGGTCTACTTTTTTCAAGGAATGATTGGGTTTCGATGTTATTTTTTTTGTTGTTGATGTTATTTTATCATGTTTATCTAAGCGTGTGTTTGGTTATGCGGTGACGAAAATTGATTTTGATTGAATTGATTTTGCAGAATTAATGTTGATTAAAAGTGAGTTGAATGAAAAGTTATTTATGTTTGGATACCTCTGCGATAGAAGTGATTCATATGAAAGATGTTGTTTGGATATTTTGTGTCAAAATTGCTTTTAGTTATGAAAATGACCAAAATGGACTTTTTCTATATGTGCATTTAAAACAGATTTCATTTATTATTTTTTTCTTAAATATTCAAATGGTCCCTGTAAATAGGGCTCGTTTGGTTTTTGGTCCTTGCAAATTTTTTTAAAAAAAGGCCCTTGCAAAATTTTCTGTCTTTTAGAAAAACCTCTAGACCCACTTTTGAGGTGAGATGGCATGGTTTCGCCCACGTGGCAGTTGTTGACTATTCAACTTTTGCCATGTGGTGCTGACGTGCCATGCCACATAATATTAAAATTTAAATATATTTTTGAAATTCTGAAAATTGTTTTTAAAAATTAAAAAATATGAAAATAAATTTAAAAAATCATAAAAAAATTGAATTTTTTTTGATTATATCGTTTTAAAAAAAACTAATTTTATGAAATATGAAAAAAAAATTATATAATTTTTTAAAATCAGAATATAAATATTTGAAAATTAAAATATGAAAATTAATATTTTAAAAAATTATATAATCTGAAAATTAATTTATAATTTTCGAAAATTTTTTAATATATAATTTTCAGATTTTTTTTTCAAAATTTTTAATTTTAATTTTCAAAAATTTATTCAGATATATTTTTCAAAATTTTTTTTCAAAATTTCAGATTATATAATTTTCATAAAATTTAATTTAATTTTTCTAAAATTATATAATCAATTTTTTTTTGGAAATTTATTTTATGATTTTGAAAATTATTTTCATATTTTTAATTTAAAAAAATTAAAATTTTTAAACTATTTTTTTTATTTTTTATGATTTTTAAATTTAAATTCAGATTTTTATCCAAAATTTTTAAATTATATAATTTCAATTTTTGAAAATTAAATGATCTGAAATTTTTTGGAAATTTATTTTCAGCTTTTAAAATTTTAAATATATTTTTCTGATTTTTTATTTCTAATTTTTTATTTCGAAAATAATTTTAGTAATTTTTAAAATGTTTCCTAAAATTTATATTATGTGGCATGCCACATCAACGCCAAGTGGCAAAAGTTGCACAATCAACAACTGTCATGTGGCCAAAACCATGTCAAATCAGCTATTAAGTGGGGTCAGAGACTTTTTTAAAAGATAAAAATTTTTGCAAGAGTATTTCTATTTTTTTTTTGCAAGGATCAAAAACAAAACGAGCCCTATTTACATAAACTATTTGCATATTTAAGCCTTACTTTTTCTACAAATTTCATTTACATTTTTGCGTTTTTTTAGAGCATTTCCATTTTTAGTTAGTTATTTAATTTTATGATCAAGATTAATACAACTGTCTAAGGGTCTGTTTGGCAAAAATAGCGGATAGCTGATAGCCTATATCTTATAGCTTATGACTGATAGCTTATAGCTGATGACGGATGACTTATGTCTGATAAGCTAATTGAAGTGTTTGGTAAATTAGCTGTTCAACTAGCTGATAGATGTAAAATGACATAAAAGGACATTTTTATATCATTCAATTTTTTATGAAGACAAGAACAACATACATTAATAATAATAACAACAACAACAACAACAACAATATCATTGTCATTTAAGTACGAATTAAAATAATTTTAACTACAATTATATTCTATTCATAAGTAACAATAATAAAATTAAATTGGGGTTTAGGGTTTTTCAATCTATTTATGAATCAAACAACTCTTTTAAACAACAATACAAAGACTGAAGAAAATAGGGGAAAAATCGCAAACCTAGGTGAAGAAAGGAGAAGAAACAATGGAGGAATGGTGGAGAAGGAGAATGACGATACAGAGAGAATGAAGAAGCAGTAGAACCCATTTTTATCTCTCTTTGCATTATCGTTGATATTTTCTGTATTTAATACATTTATTTTTTATTTTAAATTATAATAAAACATAAGGGGTAAAACTGATATTTAAATAAAATAGTAAGGGTAAAAGATGAAGAAAAAACAATAAGCTATAAGCTCAAACGCTACTTGAAATAGCGTCTGAAAAATAAGCTATAAGCTCCTGACGAAAAGACTGTTACCAAACAGGTCTTTTTTTGCCATATAAGCTTATAAGCTATAAGCTATAAGACATAAGCTTGTTTTTGTGCCTTGCCAAACAGACTCTGGGTCTGTTTGGCAAAAATAGCGGATAGCTGATAAGCTAGCTGATAGCTTATAACTTATGACTGATGGCTGATAGCTGATGACTGATGACTTATGGCTGATAAGTTAATTGAAGTGTATGGCAAAATTAGCGGTTCAACTAGCTGATAGATGTAAAATGACATAAAATGACATTTTTATATCATCCAATTTTTTATGAAGACAAGAACAACATACATTAATAATAATAATAACAACAACAATATCATTGTCATTTAAAAATACACTAAAAATGACACATTGAGAATGAATAGTTTTTTTTTATAACACATAGCTCAAAAATGCCTTATAACAACCTACAGAGCTCAATGACCAATTAACTACACACACACACACACACACACACACACACACATATATATATATATATATATATAACCTACAGAGCTCAAAAATACTTGCATATTCAATCCATAAGCTCAAACGAGGAAGAAAACATAAGGGTAAAACCGGTATTTAAATAAAATAGTAGGGGTAAAAGAGGAGGAAAAAACAATGGTCTGAAAAATTATTTTAAATTATTTATAAGAAAAATGCCTTTATTTTTTATTTTAAATTATAATAAAACATAAGGGGTAAAACTAGTATTTAAATAAAATAGTAAAGGTAAAAGAGGAAGAAAAAATAATAAGCTATAAGCTCAAACGCAACTTGAAATAGCATCTGAAAAATAAGCTATAAGCTCCTGAAATAAGCTATAAGCTCCTGACAAAAAGATTGTTACCAAACAGGTCTTTTTTTTGCCATACAAGCTTATAAGTTATAAGCTATAAGACATAAACTTGTTTTTGTGCCTTGCCAAACAGACTCTCTAAAGATTATTAAAAAAACGTTCTACAAAAAAAGATTATTAAAAAACTATTAATTTTTTTATTTTATAAAATTTTAAAATGATTGGGCTCTAAGAGGATGATATAAGCTTTTTGACAGGCTTTCTTTGTAGCAAGAAAACAAACAGGAGTCGCGACAAAAACCACTGTTTCTTCTTCTTTTCCCTCAACAGTGTTTTTGTCAACCTTACTTGAGATTACTGCAAAAAAAAAAAAAACTTTGCAGCAACAAAAATAACACACATACAACAATCACCAGTGAGATGAAGTAACAGATTTCTCATGTAGCTGAAGGGATTTGTCAAATATAAAAAGAAATGTGAAAGAAAGTGATGAGATTCAAGGGTAAAAGAGAAAAATGGGGGTTGTCTACTTTCACGTCAAAGAGACTCGATTCCAAGAAGCTAGGGAAAGCAGCTTCTATAAAAATCAATTCTGAAATGCAAACGTACGACGGCGGTAGAGTGTGGTGGAGAACCAAACACGTTGAAATTGCTTTTGAAAGGCAGGACGCACATTGGACTGTTTTGACCGGGTAACCAAACATAGACTAATATGGATTTGATGCACAACCTGTGTTCGAGGGACCAAAATGGGTTTGTGGGGTTTTCTTTCTTCATTCGTTATACAAGGGTTCCCAGAGGAAATTGAGCCTTGATAATTTGAAGTTCGGTCATGAAGTAAATATAGTCTGGTCAAAAATATTTCCACAAAAAATTGAACTTGGGTGCTCCTGAACTATTCGTTCTTTAGAGGTTGAACTATACTACCACTATAGCAGATTAAATGTCACATTTGTGTGCGATAGTTAAGTTGATTTCAATGATAAAATTAGTATCATTTATTAAAATATCCTTAAAAATTATAGTTAGTAAAGTAGTTAAGTCGAGTAAAATTCAACAAAGTACTCATATATTAGTGTAAAAAATAATAAATACTGCATTGATATTCTAAATTGAGAATTAATTTGAAACATAGAAAAATTAATAAAAATGTGACATTTTGTATGGGACGATATTAGTAGGTGTCATTGTATTTGTAACAATAGGGGAATTTTTTGTCAACGTGAAATATATTTTTTTCTCTCCTCTCACTTTAAACTTAACCAATCAGAGATTGAGAAATATATGTTTTTTTTTTCTCTTATATTTCTTTCATTTTTCTCTCATACTAAACAATACCAAAATTTAACCATGATCAAGTTCAAATGGCCTAATAAGCTCTATCAAATGACGAATCATTTGGAAGAACAAAATTTTAATTATGGATAAATAAATTCTTAATCAGACTTTAGTTATCTTCTGACTAAAATTCGGATTACTAGATCTTCCTCTAAAAATCGAAGGGTTAAAAAAAACCAAAATTCTACTATAATTTTCACATAGTTTTCTCTTTCCAAAGTTTCTTAGTCCATTCTCTCTTCCTAATTTCTTCTCACAATCAGTGTTAAGATCCAGTTGATTTGAAGATTTTTTGGACAAATTTTAAGATATTTTTAAAGCTTTAAAAATAAAGCTATAGTTATTTGATGATTTTTTTCCTTCAAAACTTTAAGATATTTTTTTGATTGAATAATAAATAAAAATATTATGAAAGTTCTCCCTCCTACTTGATTAAAAACGTATCTCAACTAGTTTATGAAAAGTTCCTTATATTTAAATTTTGAGCATTGCTATACATCCCGAAAGATTTCTTCACGAAGGGAACGCGAAAAACCCATTTGGCCAATTAAAACTTTTGTTGGCTGGAAAACAAGGGCATTCTTGAATTTATTTGGTTTCTAATTAAATATTTTGTTAACTTTTTATGATGAAGCGGTAAGAAAAAAAATTGATGAAGCGGTCAATTAATTAAAGGGAAATTCTTATTTACCCATCAATAAAAGGTGAATAATATTAATCATGTTGAGTTGGCCGAATCAAAACAATGTATTTATATAACATTAAAAATAATATTTTTATTGATGGGTAAACAAAAATTTCTCTTTAATTGGCCCAATCAAAACCATGTTTAATGTTATATTAACCATGTTGAGTTGACCCAATCAAAAATATTCTTATTAAAGTATCTCTTGATTGTACATGATTTCTTTTCTTTTTTGGCACTTTTACATAAACTTTTAGGGTCCGTTTGGTTCAACGGAGGGGAGGGGAGGGAAGGAGACGGGAGAGATTTTAATTAAAAATGTGTTTGGTTTACATGGGGAGGGAAGAAATTTTAAAATTAATTTACTGTTTTACCCTTAAACTTAATTAAATATACGATGATGTTTGTTTTTACATATAACAAATAAGAGTGATAGATAACATGAAAATAAAAGTTGTTACAACGATAATATAACCTAATAATAATAAAAGTTGTTACAAGTATAATATAACCTAATAATAAAAGTTGTTACAAGATAGTATAACCTAATAATAATAAAAGTTGTTACAAGGATAATATTGAGATTTTAAATTAATCTAAGGATAATTTTGGCAATGTAATAAAATTTTAAAAGATCCCCTCCCCTCCCCTCCTCTCCCCTTCCCTACTAAAAATTGAACCAAACACATCAAATTAAAAATATTTCTTCCCCTCTTCTCCCTTCCTCTTTAAAACACTGGAACCAAAATGAGAAGTATGCCATCCAACACGGTAAGAATATAATCCCAAAATGAAGCAGATTTCCAATATAAATTAGATCATTTCCTTCCCTTTCCTCTGCATCTCTCTCCTTACTCTATATTTCTCTCTTGATTAAAAAATTAATAAAAATAATCAAGAGAGTAAGAGAGAGATTTAGATGAGAGTGAAAAAGAATCCAAATCCATTACTACAGGAAGGACATCCCTTTGGTGATATAAACATACATGGATTTGATGCACCGCGAGTACGTCCAATCATCCAAATCCTCAATTTAAATGTTAATAAGAATTCCAACAGAGAACTAGGAAACTAGTATATAAGTAAAATAACATAATCTATCATCATAGAGTACAACCATCACTACTCAGGTTCAAACATGGCAATGCATCCTATACCCCATTACCATGCATGCACTACCTCAAAATGGATCACTGAACCAGAACAAATAAAATCTAGAATTCAATTTTCACAAGTGCAGGCTTTAGCTACTCCATAATGCATCCAATCTTTGGCACATACAAGGGCTTCCACTACCTCTGGCCACAAGGAACTTCGATACGGGTCTATCTCTTTGCTTTTACCGTCAAATATATAATCAACAGGAACACTTGAAACTGGGACAAACAATATATCCCGGGCTATCTTCAATAGAGTTGGGTACTTTAGTTTATTTAACTTCCACCAAATCAATACATCAAAGTCTGGTACCCGTGGCAACAATGATTCTTGCAGGTACAGGTCCAATTCAGACTTTGTCTGTTGGCTACTAGTTTCTATGATGTAGGCATCAAAATCTGTTAATCCATTATCTGTTAACAGAGTTCCTCCAAGGGAACCCTCAGTCTTCACATTTCCTTCGTCTGCATAAGCCGGTGTCAGTGGCAAGGGAAGGGCGACATACTCATTAAATAGCTCATGAACTCCATCATCAACAATCTTGACATATTCATGAGAATCATCACCATAGACTTTTGTGAAGCCAAACTCGACAAGCTTCATCTTGAAACGAGGATCCATAACAACTGCAATTGCCATAACCATATTACAATCTTTCCAGTACTTATCAATCTTTTCTTGCATGGGCTTAATAAGTTTGATAATTGGACTGTAGATCTTACTATTTAGGCCTGTAGGCCCTACAAGCAAGGATTGGGACCCTTAGAGCCAGACTGGGCGCCCTCCAGAAGGGCACAAGACCCACCTGACAGTCATATAGAACCTTAGGGAACTTTCCTAAAAAGAGGTCCTCTGGGGGCGCCCTCAGCAGCCTATGAGGGCGCCCTAATCATGGTTTTGGCCCTTTACGATTTGGGCCCAAACCATGATCGGATAGGCCCAAACCGAGGCTACAAATAGTAACCTTGGGATCATTCCCAAGGCAGGACCTAAACAGACTCAGAAAACCCTAGTTTTCCTACATTGTACTCACAACCAGTACAGTTGGCGCCCACCGTGGGGCTACGGTAAAACTGACCTAGCCACCATCTCTAAAACAGAAGCAGTCGATTTGCGGCCTCCGAACATTACCAGAACGCCGTGAATCCACCGTATCTTTCAGAAACAACCCTAAAACCTCTGAATCCGCCGCGATTCAACCCTAAATTCATCCTTTTAACGATAAACCCTGACTCTGTTCAAACGTTTAACCCGTTCTTTGTTCGAAAAACCGATCTGAACCCCGAGATTCGCGAGCCCAATCGCTAATCTCCAACCGCCAATCTCAGTCCTCACATACCAACTCAAACAACTGTCATCACCACCACTAATGGTGGACCCGGCGGCCTTGGAAGCTCTACAGCAACAGATTCAGCAGCTTCGCGACCACAACGAAGCCCTGCAAGCGACAATGGAGACAATCTAGCAGCAACAACACGCCGAAGGGAACGAATCTCAACAAGATGAATCGGTAGATCCGGATCCGCAACCACTTTCCGCCGAAGTTTGGAACGCGCCAGTCTCGGAAAACTTCAAGCCACCCTCTCTTTCGTCTTTCGATGGAAAGAGCGACCCGGTGGAGCATGTAACAGCTTTTAACACTCAAATGGCCATCATCGGCGCCGCTGACTCTCTCAAGTGCAAGTTATTGGCAGGAACACTCAAAGGCGCCGCCCTTAGATGGTACATGAACCTACCCCGCTTTTCCGTCGTCAGCTACCAAGACATGACACACAAACTGACACACCAGTTTTCAGCAAGTCGCCACCGCAAAGTATCATCCATCAACCTCTTCAACGTCCGCCAAGGATCGAATGAGACCCTCCGTGAATATCTCGCACGATACAACGACGCCACCATTAAATTCATCAACCCAAACCAGGAGCTGTTCGTGGGAGCTTTCCAAAACGGCCTCCGCGCTGGCCAATTTAACGAATCGTTGGCGCAAAAATCAGCTGATTCCATGGAGGAGATCATGTCCAGAGCGGAATGCTACATAAAGGGAGAAGAAAGCAACGCCGAAAAGAAAGCCAGAGATTCTAGAGAGCGTAGCCCCAGCAACTACGACCATCACGGAAGCTACTATCCACCCACCCACAGAGACAAAGCGCCGTACAAGCGTCAGATCCAAGACAGGCGCGCACCCCTACCAGAATCTTTCACAGCGCTCAACACTCGTCGCGAGCAGATCTGGAGGGATGTTTACCACTTTAGACTCATCCCCGACCCCCCTGCCAAGAGGAAACATAATGGGAAATGACAAAGATGCCTGGTGTAAGTATCACCGGATAAAAGGACACACCACAGATGACTGCATCCATCTGAAGAGAGAGATTGAGAAGTTGATTCAGAATGGGAGGCTAAGAGGATACGTCAAAGAAAGCAGGGAAGGAGACAGGCGCACGCCCGAAGACCCCCCAAAGGAGAAAGATGCAGCAAAGGATGGCGAGCGCCACACTTTGAACACTATATCCGGCGGGTTCGCAGGAGGCGGTGAATCCAGCGCCTCTCGAAAAAGATGTGAGACAAGTAATGCTTCTCGATGGCCACTCCCCGACAAAGCCGAAGCGCCAAGCATATATCACCTTCTCAGGCGAAGACCGCGAAGGAGTGATTCCCCACGATGACGATCCCATGGTCATCACTGTACAAATCTTCAACTGGGACATCAAGAGAGTGTTGATTGATCCTGGCAGCTCTGCAGATATCCTTTATTACTCTGCCTTTGAAAGAATGGGACTCGACGAGGACCAGTTACAGCTCAAAGAAATCCTGGTTGGCTTCACAGGAGAGCAGGTGCATGTTCGTGGGTACATCACTTTAAAAACAACCTTCGGTACGGGAAACATCGCCAAAACCATCAGGATTAAATATTTGGTGGTCAACTCGCCCTGTTCTTACAACATCATAATAGGCCGCCCGTCTTTCAACCTTTTTGACGCTTATCTTTCCACTAAGTTCCTCGTCATGAAATACCCACTGGACAATGGACAGGTCGGCACTATCAGAGCAGACCAGAAAATTGCCCGAGAATGTTACCACAACCGCTTGAAGCTACAGAGGGAAAGGAAAGGAGCCGGCAACCCAAAAGCACACCAGGTGAACATTGTCAGCATAGATCCAGAAGAAGAATTCCAGCAAAAGCACACAAAACCCACTGAAGGTCCAAAGGAAAGTTTAATGGATGAAGAGCTGAGCATAACAGAGCTTCTAAAGAAGAACCTAAATCTCATCGCTCGTCAGCCGACAGATATGCTTAGCGCTTACCCCGCCGAAGTGTGTCGTCGCCTCGCTATGTGTCCAGAAGATAAGCCGGTCAACACACCAACTTGGCATACCGGAAATTCCACAAAGAAAGCTAGCAAGACAGACCTACTAGAGGGAACGAACGTGATCCGGGGATCTCACAAACCTAACCACATTCCAGCTATCAAACAGGGAGAAGCTCGCCACAACAATTCAAAGGCGAACTAGAGGGCCTGTGAAGCCATTTTAATTATTACTTTGTATTTTATTTCATATGTTTCCGTATTGTTTAAATGAAGAGGAGCACGAAGCACTCTTTTCCCCCGTAGTAGTGGGGTTTTTAATGAGGCCCTGCTTTCTTATCAAAATATATCTATATCACTTATTTTATATTACTTATATTGCCTGTAACAGATCAACAACGCCAAGAACGAAAGAGAATCTTCACCTAGATCCTTAACCCCAATGAGGGCTCTAAGACGTCGTGAGCTTAAATGAGATCGCCACCTAATTCCTTAACCCCACTGAGGGCTCTAAGACGTCGTGAGCCGAAAATGAGATCGCCACCTAATTCCTTAACCCCACTGAGGGCTCTAAGACGTCGTGAGCCGAAAATGAAACCGCCACCTAATTCCTTAACCCCAATGAGGGCTCTAAGACGTCGTGAGCCGGAAAGGAAACCACCACCAAATTCCTTAACCCCAATGATGGCTCTAAGACGTCGTGCGCCGATAGGATGGTCCACACAAGAAACAATAACATTGAAAATAAATTACTCGACAATTTTTAACAAAGTCGCGAAATAAGCACATGTAATAATCATCGCCCAAGAGGCGCTCCCTAAGAAAAAGAAATACCAAGATAAGAAGAAATGAAAGACGAGCAGCTTAAAGGAAAATGCATCATTACAAATCGGGAGAGAGTACTGAGTTCAAAACAAAATCAAAATTACAACAAGTATGATTATGGTTCGTCCACCAGGACGCCATCTACAATAACCTTAAAAGAATCAAGGGTGGAAAGATCAACGCCAGGGTGCAACAGGGCGACTTGAACTTTAGCCCGTTCAAAACCAGCGTCAAAGGTCAGAGCTAACTCGCACTTCACTTCAGAAACTTCAGCCTTAAGCTAATTTTCTCTTTCCACTCCAGCCGCGACATCCTTTTGAAGCTTCGCGATAACCCCGTCCTTTCCAGCCAGATCCGCGGCATGGCCAATTTTCAGATCAGAGATGCGCTCGTCACATTCAAGTTTCATCTCCTCTTTGGCTTCTTTCACCTTTTTCTCCCTGGCGTTCTTGGCCTCTTTCAACTCTTTCTCCAGTGCCCTCACCGTGGCCTGGAGCGCTTCTTCATTTTGCACCAACTCTTCATGCTTCCGATCTATCGCGTCCAAGAGCATTACCGACCGGAAGCAATGAACGCCCACATCCCTTGTCATGAAGGGAACAACGCCTTGATTCCCAGCCTCCACGTCTTCTGGATTAAAGACCAACCTCTCTTTGATGTAGGCGCCATAGTTGAAATCCTTATCCTAGAAGGATTGCACAGTGCCACAGATCCTGGCGGCACTAGTTGAGGTAGAGGAAAGCGTTTTCTTACCCTTTTTCTCAGCTATGGCCTTCCCTCTGTCATCTTTTTCGGGCGATATCTTGTCCTGCCCGACCACCGCGACGAACTCAGTCTGAGCCTCCGGCGGATTATCAGTCTTCCTATTAGACATGCGTGTAATGAGTCCAGTAGGATCACTAGCTGCCAACCCCTCAGCAGCCTTCTTTGCCTTCATATCCTCAAGATATTTCTTCCTTTCCGCCGCAGTCATGGGTTACGAGGACAAAAAACAAAGCAACGTATAATATACTCCTAAATAAACAAAGCCAACTCACGTAAGTAAGCGTCTAAGCTATTCACACCCCCTCCCTATTCAACAGCTCCTGGATATTCATAGGCATCATCTTGTCCAAAAAATAGATGACGCCTTGATCATACGCGTCCAGCTTCTCATAATCAAATCCCATGATAGACACCGGAGCGCTCGTCCAACACACGGGAAACCTCAACTTACCATTGCCCCGCACAGCAGCTGCTCCACAATCCTTTCCCCCCGGGTCCTGAGGAATGTCTGCCTCCAATTCTTGTAATGAGAGACATAGGGCGGAAATAACCTCTTGTCAGGGTGCGCACTGATAGGCACCCAAGAAAGTTTGTCTACCCCCTTCGTGCCATAGAACGTAAAGAAAGACTCAACTGAGGGTTGGAAACCTAGCCCCTCGCATAGAATCTCAAAAGCGCGTATAAATGCCCAGCTGTTGAGCTGCAACTGAGATGGCGCCACATTCAGACAATTAAGGACGTCCACCTCAAAAGGCGTGAAGGGATACTTCACGCCCAGGTCTTCCAAAACAGCCGTATACATATGAAACATCTCGTTCTTCAACCCCCTTGGCCTCCGTAGGCACACCTTCTCACCTGGGCGACAATGCTCCAAAACCACATCTTCTTCAAATCCCGTAGAGGACACATGCAGCTTGCTTCGAAAGAACGCCACTCGCTGAGGATCCATATACACGGACTCTGAACGAAGCACTTTGTCGGCAAAGCTCTCTTGTTCTGATCCACTAGAGGTCGACATGTAACAAATTCCACTCCTACAAAAGGGACCTGGGCGAACAGAAAGAATAACGCAGTCAGATGAATTCCCGCTACTACCCCCTCATTTACCCTCGTCTAAATCGCTTGAAAATTCCTCTAAGAGGGAGTGACCGTAATAGGCTTCCTCAAATGCCACCCAATCAATGGTTCCATCTGACCGATTTGCGTGTCTAACACTTTCCCTCCACAACCTAGCCCTCTCCTCTGAATTTGCTACGAATCTAATTAATAAGGAGGAGATCGAAGGGGATTACCTGGATTTAAACGATAACGAGAGATCGAGGATGAAAAGAAGCTCCAAACAATTCAGAAATTGAAGGTGCAGCGATCTCCAAAGCCAAGAAACGATCCAGGAAGCCGGTACAATTTTGAGGAAAGAGAAGAGTGAAAAAGTGAAAAGATAAGAGATAAATAGGCAACAAGGAAAGTAGATCCGAAAAACAGTTCAAAGTACAAAAGCCTGGGAAAACGCGCATATAACGTCACTTAAATTGGCATGATTTCCAAGAACCATTGCGATACGAACACGTCAGCGAAAGCGAACGGTCGCTCCGTTTCAACCGTCAGATCTCATTAGGGCGTGCTCTGAATCTAAAATTCAAAAATGTATCACGCCCATATTGGGCTTAGTCATGGTGTGGTGAGCTTAACCACTCAATAAAGTCACTTTCTCCACATAGTTTAAATCACCTCGCCTCGTTCCAAAGCTCGTGCTTGTTGAGCTAATATGAATACTCTCGTCGGGCTAGCACCCACCAAGGCTCCAAAACAAAAAACACGGAGCTAGCACCCATGTTTGGTCCAGTACCCGTATCGAGTTAGTACTCATAAAAAACTTTACACCCCATAATTCAAAAATTTTCACATAGCTTTATGGCTAGTAAGTCTCACTTACTGGGCATGAGTCATAGACAAATTCCCATTAATAGTTTAATCACTTCGCCTTGTTCCAAAGCTCGTGCTTGTTGGGCTGTGGACTGTAGATCTTACTATTTAGGCCTGTAGGCCCTACAAGCAAGGATTGGGACCCTTAGAGCCAGACTGGGGCGCCCTCTAGAATGGCACAAGACCCACCTGACAGTCATATGGAACCTTAGGGAACTTTCCTAAAAAGAGGTCCTCTGGGGGCGCCCTCAGCAGCCTATGAGGGCGCCCTAGTCATGGTTTTGACCCTTTATGATTTGGGACCAAACCATGATCGGATAGGCCCAAACCGAGGCTACAAATAGTAACCTTGGGATCATTCCCAAGGCATGACCTAAACAGACTCAGAAAACCCTAGTTTTCTTACATTGTACTCACATCCAATACAATAATGAAGGGATCCTTCTCATCCGTAACAGCACGAGCAAGATCGAACTGCAATTTCCAAACTTTATGAAAGAAGGTAATAACAGTGGGATGAGTTGTCATGGTAAGAATGTTTGCTGCATAAAAAAGGGGCTTCAAATAGTTGCAAAGTGTCTCAACTAGATTCCAATCTTGCATAGATGGGGTTCCTGTGTAATCAAGATCTGAAGTGTCCAAACAAGAAAACACTTCCTTTAGCTCAGAAGCTACCACCAACATATGGTATGTTGTATTCCATTGGGTTTGATCATCAATAAAGAGGCTTCTTTCACTTGGGACCTGAAGTTATTGTTTGAGCTCCACAAATTTTTCCTTATGTAATTGTGAAGACTTCACATATTTTACACTATCCTGGATTTTTTTCATCGTGTCTGGTACAGATCTCAACAAATCATTTGCAATGCTGCTTAAAGTTCTGGCAATGCAACTTCCAACCAGCAACTGATCATTAAGGATTTGTGGATTTTTTGTGGAGAGTAATGCTCTAAGATTTCCAAGGGCATCTTCACTCAGTGCACGATTACAAGTTATAGAAAACAGCCTGCCGTGGAAATTCCAATCAGAAAGGCAAGCAGATACAACATGGCGGATAGTAGAGTCAGAATTAGGGTATGGTTCCATCACAATATTGAGAATTCTCTTTTGTAACTTCCAATCACTATCAACAAAATGTCCAGTTATAAATACATACCCTACAATTTGACTTGAGGTCCACATGTCCAGTGGCAGACATAAACTTCCTGGCAATCCCTCAAAATATATCTGAAGGTTTTGTTTTTCCGATAGGAAAGATACAATCTCCTTTGGACGGTGTTAAAGGTCACCATATTGAACTGGGGCTGCAGATTTTTGACAAACGCAACAAATCCTAGATGCTCAACCATGTGGAGGGGGTAATCATGCATAATGATTTTGGCCATGCAGAAGAACCCCCTAGATACATAACACTGCTTTGGTGTAGTGCTATCATTGCCAACACCCGTTCCCCTTGTTTGTGGAGTATATGTGCTCTGATCTTGGCCATGCAGTAGAGCTGCACATGTCCCCTTGGTAATGTGACGTTTAAGGTGGCTTCTATCAGCTACTTCTGAATCAGTACTATAGGCAAAACTTTGGTTGCATTGCTTGCAAGATGCTCTTCTACATCCAACATCAACATTTTCTACAGTGAAGTGTTCCCAGACTATAAACTTCTTTTTCCTCCTTTCATTTGGCTGAGTATCTGGAGTAGGTTCCTCTGAGTTCGGTGGAGTGTCGACATTTACTATCTCATAGTTGGGTATATTATTGTCGTTGACAATTCCATAGCGTTCTTGAGAATTAACTAGCCGATTTTCATGCAGTGTTTCATTATTTTCCAGCTCATAGTGATGCACCATTTTGGAATTAGCTAGTTGTCCATGGGACAATGTCTTAGAATCGGTCAGCTGATGGTTGCACAGTGCCTCTGTAGAATGGTCTAGATGATTGTCGGGGATTGTATCATACTGAGCAAGATGATCATGATGAATTGGTTTGATATCTCTGATGTGACTGTCTTCGAATGGTTCGGAAGAAGGCAGTGGATCACTTTTGTGTAAAGATTCAGGTTGAGGCAGCTGATCTTCAGGAATCATTTGGAAATGAGCAAAGTGATGATTATGAGAGTGAGTTTCGGGGTGAGAAAACTGGTTGTTGGGATCAATTGTGGAACTGACCAACTCATTTTCAGTCATGGCTTCAGTGATGACCTCATCGTTGCTGGTATGTGTTTCATCTATGGCGGCCTTGTTGCTAGGTTGTGCCTCAGACATGACCACCTCATTGCCTTGTTGTGTTTCAAATGCAACCATTTCATTGCTTTCTCGTGTTTCAGATAAAGCCACCTCGTTGAAGTGATGTGTTTCAAATACTACAACCACCCCATCATTACTAGACTGTAATTTAGAATTAACCACGCCATTATTTGGAAGCGCCTTAGAATTGATCGCAGGTTGCTTGGTGGTGCTTTAGGGGGTGTTTCAGACTCGACTAATGGATTGAGTGGTGCCTTAGAATCAACTTGCTGCTTGTTGTCTGGGGCATCAATATTGCTTTCTTGCTCGTTGTGTATTCAGAATTATCAGGGTTGTTAGCATGTTCTATGGTGTTGTCCAACTCATGATCGGATGTCCCTCCATTTGCATCACCACCAGAAACATTTAATTCAGATGTAGGAAGTCCATTGTCAGGTTCAGCTTTCAAATCCGAGAGATCTTTCTCTGGCTGACAATCAGCGCCGAGTGCGGCATTTTTCACATCAGTGGTTGCAATCACACTCTCTTCTTCAACAACCACCATTTTAGTTCAATAAGTATCTTCCTACGATACACAAAAGAAACAATTTCTAATTAATAATGAATTATATAATCAAGGAATATTTTTCATACATAGATAAATTATACAGTAGTACATCAATGAAGAAAACACAAGATCACAAACACATGCAAAACATGTTATTTAGACTAGAATGAGTTATGAACCCACTCTTGAAAGAAAAAAAAAGATAAATAACACTTTACATACATCATAGTTAAGGGAAAGTCCCGACAAGTTATATCCAAGTCTTATTTTTTTAATGGGCCAACATACATGTCGATCCAATTAAATAATAACAATAAACATGTAATAATAATATGAACAAAGCATAAGTACAAAAATCCTTAAAAAAAAACATAAGTACAAAAAGTATCCACAGCAGATTCTCAATCAAGTACTACCCACATAGCTCAAATCCATAATGGTCAAAATCAAACCTGTAATATTAGATCATCAATGTACTAACACTTCAGGAACAGATAAAAAATTATGCTTTTTTTTTCCTTCATAAAAAAATTATAATTTTTTTTTATAATTTTTATAAAACACATTCAGAAATCGATCTAAATAACCAGATCATAACAAAAGAAAAAACAAATCCAATGACATGAACAATAACCCTAAATCATGTTATGATTTCGATAGATTAAAGGTAAAAGAACTAACGGATTCAGAACCTAAACAATATAAAAATTAGACAACTAATTCATGAAAAATACAACAACAAAAGAAGCATTAAGGTGTAAGTGACGTTAAAAAATCGTGAAATTAGGGACAAAGTCACATGAGATCTTACAAGCCACTCATAATAGAAACAAAGTCTACATGAGATTTTACCGAAAAACCATTTCTATGCGGTGACCGGTAAATTTGACAATAGAAAATATAAGTAATTTTTTTAATGTCAGTATAATATATTTCCAGTGCAAATATTATTATGTTGGAGAGATTACAACAATTACTTTTATTTTTTTATTTAATGACAAATTTTAGTAATTTGTTGTTAGATTAATATTCAATCTTTCGTCCGAGTTTGAGTCTAGGACCTCCAACTACTTATTTCTTAGCTTAAATCAGACGAGCTATCCAAACCCCCAACCACCCCCAACCACGAAGACACACACTGCATATATACTTTATATTATTTGAAAAACAATATTACTTATAAATTTATAATTTAACTTTTTTGTCAAATAAAACTTTATATACTAAATAAAACTTACAACTTAAATTTTCGCTAACTTTGTGTGACATGTACTTCAAATTAATTAATTTTCAATTCAATTTAAAATAATATTTTTTATTAAATTTTTATAAGTATGTTAATTCCCTATGCTTAGCACGGGTATGATACTAGTTATTCTACAAAGATAAGATTATGCTCATTTAGGTAACAGTACAACAATTATAAACTAAATCACACAATTACTTATGCCTTATGGCATAACAAATTGGATTGTATATAATATACTTGTATTATATAAGTCAGTTGCTACTTTTTTTCTTGCAAAGTGAAATACTTTTACACTTGAACGACAAAAAGTTTCAAATTCTACATAACCGTCTTCTTGTCTTTGTTTGTGTTGTCAAAATTGTATATCATGAGAATGAATTAGCAAATCTGTTTCTAAAGTTGTTAGTATATCATGAGAATGAATTAACATATTGCTAGTATATCAATGTTTTTTTGTTGCTATAATCATCCCATTTCTCCACCAACCAGAGCCTAAGCAACATCCGTAGACTCCCATCAATGTCATTCAAAGGTTTAGCTCTGCCTCAAAATCCTTGCATGTGTTACATCAAAGAACTCTTTACCTCTATTGATCTGATCAATCATTGCTTGTGCTAAACCAAGTTAAATTAGTACGTGCCTCTGTTACCTGCTAGCAACTTGACCACCGGATGTTATTTATAAGTATCCATATTGAACACTACCTCCAATTACATGTTACAACAGTGAAGCAATTAAAGAAGAAAACACCCATCCTCTTGTTGATTGCATATTCAAGTACAGAGGATGGAAGTGAGAATTCGTCTTCTAAATACAATTCATAGTCACGATTGTCAATATAATAGGTGAAATAAACTTTAGAGCTTGACACAAAGTTCATATTGAATGATTTGATAAATTGTATTAACAACTAACTACCTTATAACAAACTATTACTAACTAACTAAATTTTAAGTAACTCTATATTCTAATACTTTGCTAACACCTGCTCACGTCACGGTACAGTCAAACATGGTATTGGAGGCTTCGGTGTGGTGTTGTAAGTTGTAACCGCACTTCACTCACCTACATACATGTCATGTTTTCGGCACTGGCAATGAAAACATCATTTATCGCTCTTATATGTCTGCCATGGAAGATGCGAAAGAAACATCGAAATATTTGTTATTTATGTTCATTTAGTATGAGATTTTTTTTTAGTTATTCTGAGTTATATTACAACAGTTTATAGTTGTAGTGCATTTTATGTTAATGTTATTATTTTTTTAAGGCTAAATAATTTTCAAGTTTCATTTTGTTCCCATAATTAATAAAAGTTATGTTTTAGTTCTTTAAATATACTTCTTTTAGTCAATTTAGTCTTCTCAGTTAACTTTAACCTAAAATGTATAAGGTAGACCAATATTGCAAGTGGTCTACCGTAGACCTTATTGATTTATTTAGTTTTAACTCTTTGATCATTTTAAAACAAAATAACTTATTATACCATGCAAGACCATTGAATCTAGTAGTGAACCACCAACACATAATTTTGACTTCCTTTTCTTCATCTTCATTGTTCTATTTCTTCTTCATCTTCATATGATTTTCATCACCATCGTCCATCTTCAAATCCAGAAAAACAAAAAAATATTAAAAACTCAATTTCATTTTTTTAAAACACTAAATCTTCATCTCTTTTACTCTCAAAACCCATAAATTCATCAACTAAAAAGAACAGCACTTAATCTCTTCACTGCACCACCATCATAACCAACAACAACTCTAATTCTCATCTCTCACTCACTTTGTTCTTCCCTCACATACCTCGATTCCAGTTTCGTATAACCCACACACTCCTTACCATACAAAAGCTTCCACCATTTGAACCCTAAGTTCAACAAACCCAATTACCCTCTCAATAATGGTATCCATAAAAAAGTCTCAATTTTTCATCTTCCAAACACAAGAACTCGATAAAGAATCCAAACTTTGATTATGTTTGTCTCTTCTCTCTCAAATTCTTCATGTATTAAAAACAGACAGAAACAAAAAAAGGGTCTTTTTCACCCTTTGATTTTTCCATGCCTTTGAAAAAAAGCTCAATTTCTACTATGTATTTTGTTAATGCTATTGCAAAATATTGTAAGAAGAAGAAAAACGAATGAATTTTTGGGACGTCTTTAAATTATTGGGTTTTAGAGGGAAACGAAAATGAAGAGAAGATGGGGAGATAGATGGAATGGGACGAAAGTTGTTGTTGGTGGTGATGAAGGTTTGATTTCATGGATTCTTAAAGATAATTGGTGCTTTTTTTTTTTGGGTTTAAATGGAACCAATGGTGATTGCTTTGTTGTTTGTGTTGATGGTAGAGATTAAGATGAATTTTGTTGTTGTAGGGTTGTTGCATTTTTTTTTTCTGGGTTGTTGTGTTTTCCTGAGTTATGGCAGTGATGTTTGTTTGTTTTTTTTTTTTTGGGTTGTGGTGGTAGTTGTGGTGTTGAATTTTTTTAGTCATATTCTTGTTTTTCTTGATTTTTTTCTTAAAGGTTGATGAATATGGTAGGAAATTCATATGAAGAGCAAGAAGAATATGAAGAACTAAAATGTAGAATATGAAGAAAATGAAAGAAAAATTATGTGTCTGTGGTTCACTATTATATTTAGTGGTCGTGTAATTTGACTAACAGAAACATATTTAAAGGACCAAAATATAACTTTTATTAATTATGGAACCAAAATGAAACTCATAAATTATTTAAGGACCAAATATGCAATTTAACCTTTTTTTAATGAAAGTTCGAGCATTGTGATAATTTAGGTAACAAATATATTTTGAATTTATTTTATTTTATTTTACATAGTTTAACAATTTGTGGGGGTTTCCTTACTCTAAAAATAAAAATACAACTTTTTTTTTGACAAGAAATAAAAATACAACTTGTTGGGTTTTGAAACCCCGCAAAATAACTCCCTCGATTTGGGCGCCAAACATATTTTCTAAAATTATATTGCAGCTGCCTACTTATTTTCTAGAGCACTTATATATGTACTCCCTCCATAACTTTTTATAAGCAAATTTGACCAATTCACATTTTTTAAGGAATGTGGTTTGTGTTATTTAATTTAAGTTAAATAACCTATTTTGCCCTCATTAATTGTGGTGTACAGTAGTATATTTTCAAGGTGTTGTTGTTAAACGTGTGTGCATTTAAAAAAATTAAAGTAAGGGTATTTCAGGTATATTATCCTTAAATATGACAAAAAAAGTCAATTTTGCTTATAATTAGTTACAACTGAAATGGTTGAATTTTGCTTATATTTTGTTATGGAGGGAGTACATCTTAATTACTTTTCAAACATATATCCAACACTTTATTTTCTCTCTATCTCTTTTTTTTAATCACATCATCAACCTATCACTTCTATTATTTTACTCTCTTTATTTCTTTATCTCTTTAGGATTTGTTTGAGAGTTTGGAGGGGAGGGGAATGAAGGGCTTTGGGGAACAGAAATATATGAGAAAATTGATAAATCTTTCACATTTTTTGAAAGAGTATTTTTTTAGAGAGTGAAAAATTAATGCTTATAAGGCCTAACAAAATAAATGTGACATTTTTTCAATTAAAAAAGTGTAAAAAATAATAACGTTTTTTTATACAAACATAATTATATTTTGCAAAAAATCAACTAAGATTTTTTTTTTTTGGTAAAAACGTTAAAAATGTATCGATTGTATATGTATTAAAATTTATTATTTTTAGAAAATAAAACATAATAACTGAAAACACTACTATAATATGAACGAGCTAAAAAACAACTTGCATTGTTTAAGATTTGTTTTATTTAGTTTAATATAATTTGCTTCTTTCAGTAAGTTTTAACTTTTATATAATTTAAACTTAACTAAATTTTAGTTTCAATAATAATGTTGAGTATTGTTAAATTTAAATAAAATTTGGGGAAATGTATCGTTAAGAATAAATTTATACAAAAAGTCCAACCTAAATTAATAGCTATTTCATGTATTTCCATCTTACATTATGATATGTATAATAATATTTGTTTGAAATAAACAATACTCTCCAAGTAAATTTAGAACATTATTGTTTTACACCCGACCAAAAAAGAACCAAAAAATAACAAACATTTTCATCAAAAAAGAAAGTGAAAAGAGCCTTTACATAAAGAAAAAATAATAGAAACAGCTATTAGGCTACACCGTTTGTCTGTTATCAAAAAACATTCAAGTAAAAAAACAAAAGAACTACTTATTATATAATATTTTTCTTTTTTTGGAGGCCTAACACCTTATGAAAAAAAGAGAAATTTTTTGGGGCCTAAAGCAAGGGCTTGGGCCGCCTTAGGCTTAGGCCTGCCCTGCTTATAATTCATATATTTTTAATATTAAGAATATTATAACAACATAGATTAAATTTGAAGAATTCATATAAATCATCCCAAACCCCCCCAAAACTCTCCTCCAATACAATTTTTTAGTTCACCCAAATGAGTAGGGTTTTATATTTTGAAGAAAAATAAGCCCCCCAAAGCCCCTCATCCCAATGTCATTTATTTCTTCCACTTACTCCTTCCTTTTTTTCCAAACCCTCCACTCCCTTCCATTCCAAACTCGCAAACAAAGCCTTAGTGGTGTATTGGATATTTGGTGTCAAGGAATTATTTTCCTATTTTCTAAGATTTCCAAAGAACTCGATATGAATCTCAATCATGTTAAAGCGCCAAACCACTAATACCCTTCCACTATGAAGAAGCAATAGTTTGAACTAGCCAGAACGTACTCAAATAAGTAACTTAGAGTATCCACATACAGTAGATGCTTCACCTATTTGGCATTGAGTTAAATAGACATCTCCGTTGTAGAGTTAAAAAAATGTCAGTACATATAGAGAAGAGTGGACATGGAATCACCCCTGCGTGTTCCACTTAATAAATCGTATTAAAATAAATTATTTTGATTGAAATATAACGACATAGATTTATTTTTGGTGTCCATTTTATTTATTTTTTGAGGTTTTGATGGAGGAATTGAGTTATTATTGAGTGGTAACATAATCTTATTTATAAAATAAGTTATGTGTATATATGAGATCTATTTAAACATCTAAAATAGGGAGTTTCATTGTAGATGCTCTTAGACTACAACTCATCAACCATTTGTATTTAGTATTTCATAATTTCCCACCGAAAGTATATTATGATAAACATTCAAAAAGTTACAATAATAAATAAGTTCAATGATTTGGATTTTCTAAAATTATTTAAAGTGTTTTTAACAGGTAAAATATATTGTTATATATTTTTTTTTCAAATTAGTGTATTATAGTTTTCATTAAATTTTAGAAAATGAAATTCAATAGTATTTACATTCTTTTTCTGCATTTGGATGATGTAGTTTTGAATCAAATTTATTTAATTATATTTTATGTTTTAAAAATAATATACTTTAAAAATAATGACAAAGCTTTCTCTTAAAAAAGTTAACGTTGCTATAAATTTATGGTCGAATTTAAATCTAGGATCTATAATAAGCTTAAAGAGATCTGAACCATCTTATTCAAACACTCTTTGATTTACACTCGCTCAATTTAGGGTATGGCTACTTGCACCCGCAAAATAATTTCAAACATTTTTATGGGGTCTAAAAAAGGAAGAAGCTTCATTTTTGTAGTAAAAAGATAAAAATTTAAAATTTTAAATGCATCATTTTTAAGAAAAAGTTTTTATATATGTAAGTCTCTAAACTTGTATCTCAAGGGCACAAGTTAGCATTTTTTTTAACTTCAAGAGTTTATTTAGTGGTAAAAAGACAAATCTTGAATTCTGAAGTTTCAGATTCACAACTATTGCCCTTGGAAGTTGGTAAACACTAATATATTTGTAGATGTTCTTTGAGTCTTAAGATGTTTTATGTCATAGACTGAGACATCATTCCCCCACCTTAAATTTTTTATATAAAAAATATAATTAAACTTTGTTAGAACTTGAATGCATGAATTCTAAGTGTATGTTTGATTTCACTTTTGAAGGAATCGAAATTGATTTTTAAGGTGGAGAATTGATTTTTGACATGTTTGATTTCTCTAGAGTATAATTGATTTTACTTATAAAATTGGTTCTACTTGAAGCTTGTAGCTTTTAATTATAAAGTTGATTTTTATACTGAAATTTATCGTTCAGCTCATTTTTACATAAATATATCAAATCATAAATCATTTTATGTTCAACTCAATTTTAGTCAAAATTAATTTTACATATTCAATTCATTCAAAATAATTTGTTCTCATCCCAAAACCAAACATAAAATAAGACAATACGTTCATTTAAGATGTGCCTAGTGGAGTACTCCCTCCATAACAAAATATAAACAAAATTCAATCATTTCAGTTGTAACTAATTATAAGCAAAATTGACTTTTTTTGTCATATTTAAGGATAATATACCTGAAATACCCTTACTTTAATTTTTTAAATGCATACACGTTTAACAACAACACCTTGAAAATATACTACTGTACACCACAATTAATGAGGACAAAATATGTTATTTAACTTAAATTAAATAACACAAACCACATTCCTTAAAAAATGTGAATTGGTCAAATTTGCTTATAAAAAGTTATGGAGGGAGTACATTACAATGTCAGCATTTGCATTTTAAAGATTGTAGTAGTAAATAAATTTCCAAACACTGTAATTGATTGTTGGATAATTTAGAGAAACAAAAAAGGTTGATTGGGTAATCGGAGAAGGGGGAAAGACAAAGTCGTAGGTTAAATCAAATTGACAAACTTTCTTTCATCGTGTCGGGCATGTGTGTTTGGTAGATGGTGTCAGTGATACACTGACAAAATAGTAATGTACATACATTTCCATGCAATTGTCGCGAAACTTACACACGTGCTGTGACTCCTAACGTTTCTTCTGTGCTGGACAAAACAAAACCCAGAATGGTGGTTGTGTTGCCCAATTGTGTTTTGCTATTGTTACTTCTTTTCACATTAGTACTACTACTCCGTCCCAAAATATAAGCAAAAATGAGTCAACATAAGTTGATGTATTTGGTACAAATTTTGAACCAAATATATTAACTTTTGTTGACCAATTTTTGCTTATATTTTGGGACGGATGAAGTATGCTTTAAGCCCATAGTAGTATTGCTTAGTTTTCTAATTTTCCTTAATCTTTTCCGGATCACTGAATGTTCCTATAATGTGTAAGATTGACACATGATAATTTGTGATTTCATCTGTACATTCTCAAGACAAACAATTCATTGAAAGAAGTTAAATATATTCAACTCTCTCCATCACATCATTGTGATTTGTGCACACGCCTCTTGACAGGGTCGGTCTTAAGATTTTTTGTGTCCTAAATACCCCCTTCGTCCTTTTTTATAAGACTACTTTATAAAAAAGTTTTGTCCTTAAATATAAGACTATCTATAAATTTCTAGATACATTTATTATTCTTTTTCCAAATACACCACTCATTAATATTATTAACCTTGAAATGTTAAAATTTAACATTAAATACCTCTATAGACAAAGAGTAATTTGATAATAGTAAATAAATTTATGACAAATTTATTACATCAAACACTTTTCTTAATACCTGCGATTTTTGTAAATTATTCCTATAAAAAGGGACCGAGAGAGTAAATCAATAAAGTTGTGCCCTTTAAATTATTGAATGTTTTTCTTCTTGTATTTTTTTGTTGCAAAAGATTAATTCATAATCAAGGTTTTCTAAAAATATTTTTTCAATAGAATTGATCAAAACGAGTTAAAAAACAAATCTAACAACTAAGTAAACATAATAATTTAGGTGCCCCTAAAAAAAAGGTGTCTTGGATTGCTGCCTCTCCCGCCCACCCTTAGGGGCACCTCTGCTTCTTGAACTCAAGCACCAGGAAGCTAGATCATGCATGAGCCATATTCGTGCCATCCACTTTCTGGTTAGTGTCCTCAGGGCCAACACCTATCGACTCCTCCATTAGCTCGACCCCTCATCTCTGACCAGTTTCTCGTCTTCGTCCAACAGACAACCCTCGATGGGTACATAGACGGAGTTGACAAAACACATTGTCCAATGTCACTGTCATCTCCCCAACCGCAAGATGGAAATCAGATATCTCCTCGTGTCACCTCTTAGAAAAAGGAGGACAATGTGTTGTGGTTAATCAGTGCATAGCTTGTATCAACAAGGTTCTATAATCCAGTAGCTGTGGTGTCATCTATGAACCACTGCTCATTCAGCAAGGTTCTTTTTGTTGTTGATGCCTTTTAAAGGTTGACGAAAATGTAAAAACAATATAAGAATAAATTAAAATAAATAATAAACCATATAACACAGACGATTCTTACAACTCCCACCTTTATGTGTCTGACCGACCACATGTTGTGAATATAGAGCCAAGACTGACATGTCCTCCAGACCAACAAGATATAACTCGTGAGACTGTGTCGGCGCCTCCAGCTACTCAACCTCGTCATGTTGTTCAACCTCCTTTTGTTGGGGCTCATGTAATGGCTCATACTCAGCCTTGGAGGCATGATCATGTTTTGGCTCCTAAGACGGTCTGGATCTGTCACGGTTGGCCTTCCTCGCACGCTCTTGCCAATCTGAGGCAGTCATGCCCATCCTATTACCTTCAACATGGTTGGGGTGTGCCTCCATATCTGGAATAAATCAAAATATAGAGAAAAATTAAAATGATGAACAAAAGTATAATGATGAACAAAATTTAACTTCACTTCTTATTGAAAATATCTTACACATTTTTTTTAAAAATAAAAAGTTAATATTAAAAAATATGAAGACTCATTAATTAATCATTTAATATTAAAAAATATTAATTTAGATAACCTACTATTCAATGCAACCTAACTTGAAAATTAATGGGTTTATTCAAAACAGTCCAATAGTGTAACATGTGGTTATTCTACCTCACCAAAATCGAAATAGATTTAGATTTTGAGTTTGGCCAAATTCAACTCAAACCGACCTACGTACATCCCTAGTTTAAAACATGGCTTAACATATGGAAATGAATGAATAGTGCTATGACAAACTTAAAGTGCTGTATTATTATTATTTTTTTAAATAACTATAGTGCCGTATTTGTTACCAACTTAAGTTAGTGGTCTTGAGACCGGTCCGTGTTCTATAAAACCAAAAGGTTGACCTTTTTTCTTGAACTTGTCTCTTTTAACAACCTTGGTGGTTAGACATATAATTTTTTTTTATGGTGAACACAATGGTACACGTGAAGTGTCAATGTGTATGTATCCATCCTCTAATCATTCAACGTCATGTTATATTTTTATATTATTTTATTTTAAAATAAATAAAAATATTAAACACGTTTTGCTACAAGGTATTGTTACCCACCCAAACTCAAAGTTACATAAGAATTTACTTTTTCTTTATTTGATTTGAGATATCGAGCCGAACCGAGTTACTCACAAGTTTGAATTGAGTCGAGTTCGAGCTAGATATAAAGTCTGTGACAAAATCGAATCGAGTTTCGAGCCGGTCTAATTCTTGTCCATTCGAGTTGAATCTAAGTTTGATTTCGTTCGACTCATTTTTAGCCCTAACTCACATTCAAAAATATTAAAAAGATTCCTCAATCCTAACGAAAATTGAAGAAACATTCATGTATCTTATTATCAAAGACATTTGCTCATTTTGTCAAAAAAAAATACATTTGCTCATGGTGACTAAAATCAAGTATCCTTGAGAAATAGTTTGCTTGATTTTTCTAATGATTTATGTTTTAACTGCAGAAGCAAGCAAATAAAATGAATGTGAACATTATCCTCTGTAATACATCTAACATGTTTGTAGACAACTGGGTCAAATTCGTCTAACATTTTAATTAAGTCCAAAAAATTGCCATTGCTAATTTGATACAATCTCTCTATAGAACCACGAAAGGCCAAACTATGTTTAGTAAGGAATCTAATATCTATCTATCAAATGAATGTATATATGAATGTACAATTTAACCCTCAATAAGGGCATTTTAGTAAAGTAACAAGTGTGGAATGAATATGAGAGCTCCATCTATGACAGCTCCAACTTGCCTTGCTGATGTCATAATCTTCTGCTTTTTCCATCCCCCTCACATCATTTTAGATATTCCCAATATCAAAACTTTCTTCCACATTGAGAGAAAACTTTCAGCTTCTCATTTCTTAAGGTTTGGTTTCCACATTTTTTTTACAAATCATTTTTTTTCCATTCTTCTCATTACGATTTTCATTTTCATTTTTGTTTTCATGTTCATTTCTATCATCTAAACCATGCTGATTATTTTATTTATCGTTGTTCATGCTTTGTTATAGTGTTCATGTTGTTCAATAATCTTCTTCTGTCTTCTATTTTCGTTCATGGCCATTGTTTCCTTATTTTATTTTTTGTTTTTGTTTGACCCATTTCGATTTTTCTTTTGTGTGTAAGAAATGTTTCTCTTTTATAGGTTTTTGATTTTAGGTAATATGTTGATGCTCCATTAGATCTGATTTTTTTTTAAATGATTGGCTCAACACTTAGTAACATTGTCATATTCAAGTTTCAAACTCCTTACTGTACCGATTTTAACAAGTTTTGGTTTTGATTAGTTTCAGATTTACCATTTTTTAATGCATGAAAATTTTACTTTTTTTATGCATTTAGGTGTTTGATAAAATATCTATGTGGGATTTTGTAACTTTCCTAAGAACAAATCTAACAAGTGAAAAAAAACATGTTTTTATTATTTTGTTTGACACTCTAACATTGTTTAAACTTATTTATTTTTCTTTCTTTGTATGAAGGTTGAAATGGAATTTAATGTTCATCAAGAATAAAGGAAAGTGCTTGCAAAGGAGCAATGAAACACACAAACATGTATCACCTTTCAAAATCCTCATAATATCTGTCAGTTGATTTTCAAATGTCTTTAGTTTTTTATATATTTTTTTAATTGATGCAAATAAAATGAGTATAATGGTTTTATCCTCTTCAATTAATTTAGTAGAATCCAATTGTTCACATAGAAGAGTGGGAATATAAGATATATCTTCAATTTAAATGTTTCTAAATTATGTCAATTTTAATCTGTTTTGTAGATTCTTAAGCCAGACCTTATTCCTTCCTTCTTATTCTTGATTTGTTTTTACAGGGGGTGAGTTTTAATTGGAGGTATTATGTAGTTTCAGGCTATGTTAGGGTTCAAATGTCAAAGTTGGAGGTAGTCTTCCCTCCATTTATCCTCTTTTCAATTTGAATTTCAAATTTCAAAAACTACTTTATTCATCTTTAACCATAAGTACTCTTCCCTCCATTTCTCCTCTTTTCACTTTCAATATCAGTTTCAAATTTCAAAAACTACTTTATTCATCTTTCTACCTTTTCTCTCTCATGATGTATCTTTTTTGCTCCTTAATATTTTCTTCTTTGGTAATAGGTTGTAGCATTAAATTTTTTGAGATAGAGGCTTCAACGAAAAAAAACATTGGTTGAGAAATATTTGAGACATAATATTTAATATTTTTTCTTGGTTAGTGTGAAAACATGTTTATTTTTTACTCATTTAATACTTTTAGAGCTTTAACATATTTTTGTATATATCTATCTTGAAGGTGATAAAAATAACCTTCGTAAAGGTGTTGTTAATGTTTGGAATAAACCATCAAAGAGGAAATATTGAGAAAATAGAGTACAAGGACACTAAAATAACTAAATCCACTTCAGGTGAAATTTGCAGGTTTAAAGAAGTTAAGTTCTTTTTTATTGTATGTTAACTTTTGTAGTGTAAAATTTGTCTCTATTACTTCAGTTCACAATATTTTTTTATCTGTTCACAAGATAAATATGCAAAAAGATTCATATTTGTTTTTGTTTTTTCATATTATTTCATTATTTTGTTTCAAAGGAAAACAATGACGTAACTCAACAAAACTCGTGTGATTCAAGCTAAAAGCATGTTACTGCATGTTTTATGTCTTTATTTTTGTTATTATAGGAACAATTTCATTGTCATTATTTTTGTAGGCAATGAGTATACAGCTGCGACCTATCATTGAAAACAAGTCACGTGAAGATCAGGATACAAGTACATTTGATTTCTTTCTTATGCTTTCAATGTTCCACATTTTATTTTTATGTAAAAGTATGATTGTGTAGGAAGCAATGATTATGATATACAACTCTATAATGCCTTAGGGTTGTTTGCTTAATGGAATTGAATTATTCTTAATTGATTAATCTATCTCTTATAAACTATTTTTTTGAAGTTTTGTTACTATTGGATATGATATAATACAATGATGTTGAAATCTGTTGGTTTGCCTTTCGCTATGGAAGATAATGGAAGTGTTTGTTAGGATTGTTCATATCAAGTTCAACTGTGTCATTATTTGATTTACTCAATGAATATGTTTGTATAATTCAACAACCACAAAATATGGCATATATTACTTTCCATTTCTAATTTTTATACTCTTGGTTCTCACACATTACTTGCAAACAACTATATTAGTTCCATCAATGGAGAGTCCCAGCATAATTTCTACTACCAACGATTAGGCATGGCAATGAGGCGGGGTGGGGACGGGTTTTACCTTCCTCGTCCCCATACCCTACTCCCATATACTTACCCGTTACCCTACCCATACCCAGCGGGGATGAGAAATCGAATCCCATCCCCGCCCTCAACGGGTTCAGGTATCCCCGCCCCATCCCCAAAGTGGATAATATTTTTTAGTAAAAATAAAAGTATTTTTTAGCCCGAGCACAATGTTGTAATGCATTATCCAACAAAAAGATGTTGGCGATCGATGACTATGGTGAAGGAGAAGAAAGAGACCGAGAGTGTGAGATATGAAAGGAGAAAAGATAGAACTATGATAAGTGACTATCATCTGAAAGACTGAGACTGACCTGTGTGTGTGAAATGATTAACAATTTGGGTTTCTATTTATATAAAAGGGGTAATAAATTGATTTTCTATATTCGAGACAGGTTTGTGTATGAGTTCAGGGTGGGTACCTATATCCTTGTTACCCGTCCCATGCCCGTGTTTTAAAATTGGGAAAAACCCAAACCCAGCGGAGAAAATCCGTCAAATTGAGTTTGGTTCGAGCGGGTACCCGCGGGTATGGTTTTTGTTGCCATGCCTACCAACGATGTTATCTTCACTTTGATCTTCTTTATCTAAATTATTTGTTTAAAATATTTTAACTGTGTTTGAAGTCTTTGAATCAAAATAGGACCTTCTCATATATATAAAAGTAACTATATAACATAAGAAGGTGTAATCCAATAATCAAAATAAGAGGAATATATCTATATATAATATATCTATGTAATATAAGAAAGGGAGATGTTGTGGAAAATCCAACATCGACCTTATTTGAAAAACAAGACATCACTCAATCAAGGATAATTTTAGTTAAAATATTACTTTTTGTGACTAAATGATATTATCTCATTTCCACAAACGTCTATTGTTGTCGTAAGTGTCTCACTGATTTTGAAAGAACAAAAACGTACACGGGACAAGTTGCCGTATTTTTTAAAATAAATTTTATACAAAGGAAAAGTTGTCGGTGATAAAAATTTGAAAAATAATTATTATACATGGGACAAGTTGTTCATGATATAAATTTATTACTAAACCCGGGACAAACTGTTCATGATAAAAAATTATTATTAAATAGGGACAAGTTGCCACTGATACAAAATTTTAAATAATTATTAATTTTGTTTTCAAGGGATTTATTAATTTATTATACACGAGAAAAGTTGTTGTTGATATAAATATTTAAAATAATGATTAAACTATGAATAAGTTTTCCATGATTAAAATTTTAAAATAATTAATATACACAAGATAAGTTGTCGCTAATACAAATTTGAAGATAATTATTATACACGGAACAAGTTGTCAAGGATACAAAGCTTAAAATAAATACTATACACCAAAAAAATTGTCCCTGATACATATATTTGAATAACTATTATACACGGAACGAGTTGTTACTGATAAGAATTTTGAAAAATAATTATTATACATGTGACAAGTTATCGTTATATAAGTTTAAAATAGCTATTATGTACAAGACAAGTTGTCACTGATACAAATTTTAAGGACAAACATTATACACGGGGAGAAGTTGTCATTGATACAAATTTTCTATAAACAAAATTTGTTAAGCTTACAAATTTTGTACATCCATTAAAGTCATTATACCAAAAACACCATGTCATCGAATTATCAAAACATTTTCTAATTCTTTCTTCAACTACACACCTATGAACATCATTTGACCAATAAAAAACAAATTAAAACCTTTATTTTTATTTCCGATAATTTAAGTAATTAACATGATATATCTTTTAAAAATGATTTTTTCGATGATTTTTTAAAAATGATTTTTTCAATGAATTTTTAAAAATGATTTTTTCGATGAATTTTTAACTAGTTTCACTATTGAAATAATTCTTTTTGAAACATTTTTCTAATGATCCTTTTCTTTCTCGGTTAATCTTTGAGTCGCTTTCATCAATCTGATTTTTTTTGTATCCTTTGAGGCAACTCATACAAAGTAGTCGTACTCTTAACATGTTTCGTGGATGTGGATGTATCATGTTCTCTGAGTCTTCTACAATATGTATCCAATCACTAAAACCCTCATTTGCTATTGGACCCTACCAATCTTTTTTTTTTTAAAAAAAAAACTATACAACAAAAACAAAATTCTATATCAATCTCTTTGAAATAAACAAGCTAATCTTTATCACACTTCTCTCCCTTTAATTAAACTCTAGTATACAAATTAGTCGTAAAACGTTTAGAATGTCCCAATAAATCTCTTTTAGGACCCTTTACAAGAGTTAAATCTCTTTGGACCCTTTCATAACTAATAAATCAATCATTTTAGAATCAAGTGCATTCTAATTTCTTAGATAAATATATCACTACCAATGTAATCAATCATTTCCAAATCTACCTTTCCAATTGTTTTAATTTTTCAAAATAATATAATCAAATAATTTTATTATTTATATACAATTACAAGAGCGCGCCGAAGAAGGGAGATAAATAATTTTCTTTGTAATTGTTTTCGTTGAATCTTTCTGAAATTTGGAAATAAAAAAATATTAAAGAGTGAATTTTATTGAATCTTTGTAAGAGGGAGATTATTTGGAATTTGGCATGCGTGAATTTGGAAATTGTAATTTAAGTTTTTTTCTTTTCACCTTGGTATGTCTTCAACGTGATTGAGAGGGAGAGTATTGAGGGAGGTGTAACACCCTAATTCCCAACGTCGATTTAATAAAATAATGCGAATAAATTTAAACAAAAAGGATGTTACACATACTCATCAATCATTCATTCAAATAATAAATAATACGTCATATTTCAGAGTGCGGAAAATACTTCAAAAATATTTCATAAAATAAACAAGTTTGATTATCAACCGGCATACTGGAAAATATCATAAAGGTTTCAAATAATTAAACTTCATAAAATTAAACATTCAACGATTGACCCCAACCCTAGTGTTACAGATCAGAGCACTTGATTATTCGACTACGTAAATAGTTAGATAATAGCTACAGAAGTATATCCCCGTTGCCACCTTCTAAGCGTCCCGTAAACTAGAGCTCATATAGTCCTGAGTATCTGTACCCCAAGAGTATAGACACCATAAAACACAACAACAACAACAAATGGGTGAGAATATTCATCATAACATATTAGGATACATGAATAATATATAAACATACATGACATCATTGGTCATCATTTACAACATATTCACAATTCTTCATCAGGTAATACAACATCATTCACACATCATCATTATCATACTCATCAATTTCAAAACATTGAAGAAATGCATATAACATTCACAATACATCAACATTAACACATGAACATGTATTCTGGGAAATGTAACTCATTCCTAAGACCTAAATGCATGCCGGTACCAGTCTCTACTCACCAAAATTGTATGCCAGAGTTATGTTACTGGACAATACAACACGTCATCATTCGTCACCAGAATCTTAATAATGATACGATGCATGGATAAAACTCATTAACAACAACATCAGGATTTTACACATCTTACTCATCATTATCGTCACCAGAATTTATACGTCTTACTCATCATTATCGTCACCAGAATTTTATACGTTTTACTCATCATTATTGCCACCAGGATTTATACGTCTTACTCATCATTATCGTCACCAAAATTTATATATTTTACTCATCATTTACATCACTCGAATCTACGTATTTTATCTCATCAGTTACACCACTATGAAGGTGAGAAAAACACACAAGAAGGGGGGGGGGGGTTGAATTGTGTGGACTCAAAAACTTGGTTTCTTTTCTTCTAAAAAACTTAAGTTAAGTTCAGAATCTGATATGAATCAGTTTTGAACTATTTTCTCAGAGTTATGCAGCGGTTATAAAAAGTAAAGAGAGAAAGGAAGAGAGACACACAATGTTTTTATACTAGTTCCTTCCACAAGTTGGAAGTAGTCTAGTCCCCTTGTTACTAACAAGAGATTTTAACTATAATCAAACTGATTACAATTACTCAGACCACCAAGGAATGAGATTTCCAGTTGCTCAACCACAGAGGAAGAGACTTCTAATGTTCAGACCACTAAGGAATGAAACTACCTTGCTCAGACCACAAATGAATGAGACGTCCTTGCTCAGACCACAAAGGAATGAGACTACAATTGCTCAGAACACTAAGTAATGAGACTTATGATGCTTATCACTCAGACTAAGACTTGAACCAAACTGAATTACAAAGATAGTAAGTTTGGGTTGAACACTTGATCAAATATCAGAGGTGTTCACTTAATACAACTCAGGATTAAGACTCTTAACCTTAAGAAATTCTAAGATACAAAGATTGAAAGAATTTCTAAGTGTTTGGTGAACTACGAATTCTGGACAGAAAAACAGAGCACAAGTTCAGTTGTTTTGTTTCAAAAGTCTTAGCAAAATTCTTCTTCAATTCTTCTTCCTTAAATAGAGGGAATTGGAGCTGTTGAAGATTTGTAGGATTTAAGCAAAGAGCCGTTGCAAGTAGTGAACTAGGCCAGGCTGAAATGCGAGCTAAACTTAGCAAAAATCAGAGTGCAGTAGCCATTTTTGAATTTAGCTTTCCTTAAAAGTTGGGGAATGTTTGAGTCAGGGAGACAACTGTTCTATTGGAGTTGTTCTGACATTGCAGGCATTAAATGCGCACAGTAACAATTGCTTTTCTTGCCACATCAGACTTTAGAAGCTTCTGCGTTAACAGTACTTCAGAAGCTCTCTTCAGAAGCACTTCTTCATAAGCACTGTTCATCAGACGCACTTCTTTAGACGTTGACTTTTGTTGACCTTCAGAAGCACTGTTCATTAGACGCACTGTTCATCAGACACTCCCTTCAGACGTTGACTTTCGTTGACCCTCAGACTCAGCCTTCAGACGCTACCTTCAGACGCAAACTTCAGACTCAACCTTCAGACACAGCCTTCAGACCCAGTCTTCAGACTCAGTTTTCCCTCAACCTTGCAACATTGCTTCTAAGCTTTCCTTCTTGCTCTTAGCTTGTTCTTCCATAACCAATATTAATTAACCAACATTAGGAACATGGTTTCTGCACACTAGAACAAAGCATTAGCAAATACCAATTTTCTTTTTAACACTTTGTTATCATCAAAACCTTAAAGAGAGATGTTCATACAAATTGTTCCAACAATCTTCCCCTTTATCCAAAAGAGAATTGTTCATACATTTTGTTCCAACAATCTCCCCCTTTTTTATGATGACAAACATAAGTATTAATTAGAAAATTGTTGTTAACTTAATTAACAAGTTAACTGCAGGGTGTGAGGTTTGTAAGCTCCCCCTGAGTCTGATCCATGTTAATTAAGTTCAATTAAGATTAAAACAGATGAAATTTCAGAATTGTTGTTAAGTTTAATTAACAAGCTGACTTCAGGAGAGGTTTGCAAGCTCCCCCTAGGTCTGATAATCCTCAGGGTTAGGTTTGCAAGCTCCCCCTGATTCTTATCCAAGTTAATTAAATTTAACTTAAAGCAATAAACTGAAATTATCACTCAGAATTGTAAATAACTTGCTGACTTCAGGTTCTGAGGTTTGTAAGCTCTCCCCCTAAGTCTGATAATCCACATGATGAGTTTTGTAAGCTCCCTGAGTCTTATCCAAGTTATTTAAAATTCATTTTACTCACTAAGAGTAATGTATCTCACAGAAATTCAATTCAGAGGCTAAGAGTTAAAAACAGTTGTCATAAGTTAAATTCAATCAGAACTTAACTTATGATCAGAGCCTCAGGCATTAAGGCCTTTTACTCCCCTTTCATAAGCAAATTACTGACAGAATTTAACTTATGTTTTGAGCTCAGGAGCTTAATACTTGTTTCACATTTCTCCCCCTTTTGTCATCAACAAAAAGAAAGTTTTAGAAAAGAAAAATTTCAGAAAAATTTCTCCCCCTTATTAAGAGAGTTGTTAAAAACATGTGAGATAATCATGCAATCATATAAGTAATCAAGCAACAAAGATGAGAATCAAAGCAGGCTTGATCATACATGAAGTATATGACATTGCAAAAAAATGAATGATGTTCAGAAGCATAAAAGGATAGTTCAGAGCTTCTTATCAGAGCATTCTTGTTCAGACATAGATGCTCAGTGTATCTTATTCAGTATCACTGAACTATTTTAGACAAAATTGTTCAGATCATATACCTACTAAAAGGTTTTAGCACTACTGAACTTATATCAGAACCTGATACCAAAATTGGTTCAGTGCTGATACCAAGATATAGCATAGTTTAGTGCTGCTGAATTCTTTCAGATAAAACTGATATCAATTTTTAAATATGGTCTGAAAGACTGAACATGTCTGATACAATTTGAGCATTTGAAAAAATGTGTCTGTGATAAAACATTTTGAGCATTTGATGCCAAAAACAAAAACACATATTTTTCATATTGATGACTTTGGGAGGGACAAAGTATAACTTTCAAAGCTTTAAATCATCACTGCCCAGGGTTATACTTATCAGATTCTGACCAAACATTAGATTTCTATCAGATTCAGAAGTCAGAAAATCCAGGTTCTGAACCTTCAGACTCTGAAGTTTTTCAGGGCTTAACTTTCTTCAGACTCCCAAAAATGAATGTCTGATAAGTCTTAGCTTCTGATAAACTCAGAATCTTAGTTTTCATTCAGATTCAAGCATATTTTTCAAGAGATAAAGTGCATGTTCAGATTCTTTTTAATAAAATTGAATCTGTCTTCAGTTAGGGGTTTTGTGAATATGTCAGCCCATTGATGATCAGTATCAATGAACTGAATATCCAACACACCCTTCTGAACATAATCTCTTATAAAATGATGTTTTATTTCTATATGCTTGGCTCTACAATGCATAATTGGATTTTTAGACAGACATATTGCAGCAGTATTATCACAATAAATAGGAATGTTATCTGCATGAATCTGATAATCCTCTAATTGATGTTTCATCCAGAGCAGTTGTGTGCTACAACTTGCAACTGAGATGTATTCTGCTTCAGCTGTTGACAAAGCAATGGTTGCTTGTCTTTTGCTGGCCCAGGATATCAGATTTTCATTAAGAAACTGACAGTTTCCACTGGTGGACTTTCTTTCAATCTTGTCCCCAGCATAGTCAGCATCACAGAATCCAACTAGCTTATAAGTCAAGAATTTCTTATACAGAAGTCCCAAATTAGTTGTTCCTTTCAGATACCTAAAGATTCTCTTGACAGCACTCATATGAGATTCTCTAGGATCTGACTGGAATCTAGCACACAGACAGACACTAAACAAAATATCTGGCCTAGAAGCAGTTAAGTATAAAAGAGAACCTATCATACCTTTATACAGCTTCTGATATACTTTTGAGCCATTGTCCTCTTTGCTTAAGGTGCAGGTAGGATGCATTGGTGTTGTCATCAGCTTACAATCATCAAGCTGGAACTTCTTCAGAAGCTCCTTTGTGTATTTGGAGTGATGAACATAGACACCATCTTTGCATTGGTTGATTTGAATTCCCAAAAAGAATTTCAACTCTCCCATCATGCTCATTTCAAATTCATCCTGCATTAACTTTGAAAACTCTTTGCAAAGGGAGGCATTAGTAGAACCAAATATGATATCATCAACATATATTTGTACAATTAAGATGTCTTTCTTAAGAGTTTTTCTAAAGAGTGTATTGTCAACTAGACCTCTTACAAAATCATTTTTAATCAAGAAATTGCTTAGTCTTTCATACCAAGCTCTAGGAGCTTGTTTCAGACCATACAAAGATTTCTTAAGTTTAAAAACAAAATCTGGATTTTTAACATCTTCAAAACCAGGAGGTTGTTTAACATAAACTTCTTTAGAAATAACACCATTTAAGAAAGCACTCTTAACATCCATTTGGTACAAGATGATATCATGATTAACAAAATAGGAAAGAAGTAACCTGATTGCTTCCAGTCTTAAATACGCACAGTAACAATTGCTTTTCTTGCTACATCAGACTTCAGAAGCTCTCTTCAGAAGCACTGTTCATCAGACACACTGTTCATCAGACGCACTTCTTCAGACGTTGACTTTTGTTGACCTTCAGAAGCACTGTTCATCAGACGCACTGTTCATCAGACGCTCCCTTCAGACGTTGACTTTCGTTGACCCTCAGACTCAGCCTTCAGACGCTACCTTCATACGCAAGCTTTAGACTCAACCTTCAGACACATCCTTCAGACCCAGTCTTCAGACTCAGTTTTCCCTCAACCTTGCAACATTGCTTCTAAGCTTTCCTTCTTGCTCTTAGCTTGTTCTTCCATAACCAATATTAATTAACCAACATTAGGAACATGGTTTCTGCACACTAGAACAAAGCATTAGCAAATACCAATTTTCTTTTTAACACTTTGTTATCATCAAAACCTTAAAGAGAGATGTTCATACAAATTGTTCCAACAATCTTCCCCTTTATCCAAAAGAGAATTGTTCATACATTTTGTTCCAACACACTAGAATCCACATCTTTTTCTCTTCTCACCAATACTCAACCTCATTATACAATATAAGACTCGTCTCCCTTTAACCCTCCTGAAATATTCATTCCCCTTCCTATAGCATCACTAAGATAGTGTTCGGCTCACCAATTATCGGCACTTCGACACGACAATATCCTCACCAACTACGACACCAATACTACATCCATACATCTCATTAAACAAACTCACTTCTCCATCTCCCCAATAGTATCCCTAGAACCCCTTGAACTCTCTCACCGTTAATAAACTCATTATCCTTCTTCATGGCTTCACCTTAAATTCAATAATTGGCTCTACATCATCTCCCTTTATAATACCATTAATTCTGTAACTACAACCTCACACTAACTTAATACCTTTACCTCAATTTCATCCTTTACTTGCAACTTCTTCACTTTTCTCTACAAGACTTCACTACCGTTTGTTAAGAGTACACCCACCCATTATCGATCAACATTACTACCTTTAACTATCATAAACCCTCATCCCAAGTTTTCCTTTATTATTCGTCTTACATCTCACCCATTGATCTCTATCTTAGGTCTACCATCATTACGATATTTAACTCACCTTATGTTTGCATTATTACATCATTAAAGGTTCAATTCATTAACTTTAAGTAATTCTATGTTTTGTCTCACCACAATTACCATCCCTATCCTTGTTCATCTCTTAACACCCATCTTTCTATTTTCAATTATATTCACTTGCCTTATTAATCATCATAGCTATCTTTACCGTCTTCATAGTTTATTCTAGTTTATACCTTTCTAGTTAGTTTATAACAATGGACTATTTCCTGTCTATCTTATTATCTATCTTGACATACATGTTCTATTCCCCGTCTATCCAAATCTCCCCCTTATTCTATCCTATCACAACCTTGGACTCTTCATTATTTAAAGTAATTATGGTTTCATCATTAACTACCCTAATCCACCACCTCACATCTCTTTCTACATTCTTCTCTTACTCTCTTGAACTACTTCACGTTATAGATTCACCGTTGTTTTAGGAAAATCACTCATGGACACCTAATTATACTTTCCTTGCTAAGTATGTTGTTTTGGGACCCTACCTTAAACCTTAGGAACCCTTTAACCTTATTAATCATCATAGCTATCTTTACCGTCTTCATAGTTTATTTTAGTTTATACCTTCGCAGTTAGTTTATAACAATGGACTCTTTCCTTTCTATCTTATTATCTATCTTGACGGACATGTTCTATTCCCCGTCTATCCAAAGCTCCCCCCTCATTCTATCCTATCACAACCTTGGACTCTTCATTATTTAAAGTAATTATGGTTTCATCATTAACTACCCTACTCCATTACCTCACATCTCTTTCTACATTCTTCTCTTACTCTCTTGAATTACTTCACGTTATATATTCACCGTTGTTTTAGGAAAATCACTCATGGACACCTAATTTTACTTTCCTTGCTAAGTATGTTGTTTTGGGACCCTACCTTACACCTTGGAAACCTTTTAGAAGCCCAAAAATGGGTTTTTTTCTTTTCTGAATCTAGGAATGGTGCACACAGTTGTGCGTCCCCTAAAATAAAAAAACTGAAAAAGCAGACATCAACATCACGCACGGTCGTGCCATCATTACGATATTTAACTCACCTTATGTTTGCATTATTACATCATTAAAGCTTCAATTCATTAACTTTAAGTAATTCTATGTTTTGTCTCACCACCATTACCATCCCTATCCTTGTTCATCTCTTAACACCCATCTTTCTATTTTCAATTATATTCACTTGCCTTATTAATCATCATAGCTATCTTTACCGTCTTCATAGTTTATTCTAGTTTATACCTTTCTAGTTAGTTTATAACAATGGACTATTTCCTGTCTATCTTATTATCTATCTTGACATACATGTTCTATTCCCCGTCTATCCAAATCTCCCCCTTATTCTATCCTATCACAACCTTGGACTCTTCATTATTTAAAGTAATTATGGTTTCATCATTAACTACCCTAATCCACCACCTCACATCTCTTTCTACATTCTTCTCTTACTCTCTTGAACTACTTCACGTTATAGATTCACCGTTGTTTTAGGAAAATCACTCATGGACACCTAATTATACTTTCCTTGCTAAGTATGTTGTTTTGGGACCCTACCTTAAACCTTAGGAACCCTTTAACCTTATTAATCATCATAGCTATCTTTACCGTCTTCATAGTTTATTTTAGTTTATACCTTCGCAGTTAGTTTATAACAATGGACTCTTTCCTTTCTATCTTATTATCTATCTTGACGGACATGTTCTATTCCCCGTCTATCCAAAGCTGCCCCCTCACTCTATCCTATCACAACCTTGGACTCTTCATTATTTAAAGTAATTATGGTTTCATCATTAACTACCCTACTCCACTACCTCACATCTCTTTCTACACTCTTCTCTTACTCTCTTGAATTACTTCACGTTATATATTCACCGTTGTTTTAGGAAAATCACTCATGGACACCTAATTTTACTTTCCTTGCTAAGTATGTTGTTTTGGGACCATACCTTACACCTTGGAAACCCTTTAGAAGCCCAAAAATGGGTTTTTTTTTTTTTTCTTTTCTGAATCTAGGAATGGTGCACACAGTTGTGCATCCCCTAAAACAAAAAAAGTGAAAAAGCAGACATCAACATCACGCACGGTCGTGCCCCCCCCCCCCCCGACAGCAAAATCGCAGCTTAGCAGCAATTTCGTTTTGGGGAACCTTTCCCGTCTCCATTTTCGACCCCTAACTCGACAATTCCGTCCTCAATCAACGTCCTATGAATACCCTATCATTCTACTTCCTCATTAACCTACATGATTTTCTACTCTTTTTAAGGTTAAATACTCAATTCAAAACCATACACTCACTACAAGAAAACATGATTTTAGCCTCAAAATTTAGCGTCGGCCACCGACACCGACGCTAATAGCGTCCACTTAGAGTCGGACTAACGCACTCTACAACAATTTCTAATTTCCCTTTATTTTTTTAAAAATTTAGAGTCGGCCCAGCCGAGGCTAAAGGTTAGGGGACCCACATATGACTTTTTAGAGCATATTTAGAGTCGGTCTGTCCGACTCTATTATTTTTATTGATAAAAATTTAATGTTATAAAATTACTATTACCTCTTTTTTCTCAAGTAGGACCCATATAATTTTTAGATCAGATATAGAGTCGGCTTAGCCGAGTCTACTGTTTTTGCTAATAAAATTTAATTTCTAGATCTGAGGGGAAAAACAAAGTTTCACTATTCTCCTTTTGCCTCTCTCGTACAACACACAGTTCCTAGATCTGTTTTTCCTCTAACCTCAAACTCACTGCCTCTCACACTCTCACCTTCACACTCGCCGTCGTTTACCCTCTCACACTCACCGTCGAACAAACTGTTTTTCATCTTTCACGAACAACCCAGAGCCATTTTACTTCTTCACAGAACCGTCGTCGTCGTTCTCACCATCATCATAAGTAAAATCGTCGTCGTCGTCGTTATCAATCGGTAAGATTTATCAGATTTTTCTCTTTTAGTTAGGTTTTGATTCAGCAACAGAAGGAAAAATGGTACCCATGTGTTATGCTTTTCTAGGTTTTGATTTTTTTCCCTGAATATACTATTTGATTTTTCTAGGTTTTGTATTTGTTAGCTTCACTGTAAGAGTTTTAAAATAAAATAAAAGCAGCTATGAGAGTTCAAGGGTGTTCTGATTATGGCTTAATTTGGTAAATTAGAAGCAAGAAGTGGAGGAAAGAAGCAAGATTGAAGCTTGGGGGTTGGTTTTTCTTGAAGTTTTACAAGGTAATCAAATAAGTTGTTTTAAGAAGTTAAATTATAGCTTAATGCTGTTTTATGTTGGTGTTGGAATTGATTGTGAGGTTAAGCTGTTATGGCTGAGTTTTATGGAATTTTGGGTCAAAATAATCATAATGCTTATTTTGCAATTTCTATCTTTTGTATCTTGCAGCATGTTTTATTTCTCCAAGAATAGATGTAGCTCATTATGCGGCAGCCTCTGCTTGTGAAACATAGGTATTTTTACTGATTAAATTTAAAACATTCATGTCATATAAAAGAGTTAACATTCATCTAGAGTATGATTTCAAGCTTCAAACAATGTGTAAGTGTAAAAAGTGCTATTATAGGCATCTGCGTCAACTTTTTAATAGCATTTTGTCTAAAAGTGCTATTAAATGGGCGTTATTAAAGAAAGATTTTAATTAGACTTTCATAATTTCATCTCTTCTAATATTTGTTAATGATTATTGTTGAACAATTTTTCTGTCATTTTTGGCTATTTAGCTTTGTTTTTATTTTCGGAAATCTCACTGTGTGCACCATTTGTTTGTTGTCATTGAAAAATAATTGATAGAAAGATCAATGGAGGTAGGAAGGACTAACTCAAAGTTCAATGTTCCCTTATCTAAGTTGTTGCAGTTATTGAATCTTCTCTCGCCACTTTCTTGGCCCAAATTCTTCTCTGTCGCGACGCACGAAATTCTGTTGCCGCATCGTTTTCTGTGTGGTGGTGCCTCAGAGGTTTGACATTCCTTGTTGACAAGGTATGTTTTCTGTTCTCTGGAGTAGAATAATTTTTTAGTGGATAATTGATAATTGGAACTTTTTTATTATTATTTAGCTTTCAAAAAAACATAGGATGCAATCTTATTTGATTGGTGTTTGTTATTTATTCTCTAGTTTGTGATGTGTTAGTTTGTTGCTTTAACTGTTATGGTCAGAATCCTATTATAAGAAAAAAAGGGACAATAATCAACATTGTCTAAAGAGATGGGGTGGAAAGGAGTATGTGTGTGTTTGTGTTTGTATTTTTGGGGCTGATTACAGAGCGTTTTCTGGGTTGGGGACTGTTTTTTTCCTATTTGTGTCTTCCTTCCTAGGGTTGAGGTGCGAGACTTTTGTATTACGACAGGGGCGACTTGTTTTGAGGCTTGTTTTTCTGCCCTGCTGGTTTTGTTTACAACTTCTGTTTTGATTAGGCAACCTCTGCGGTGCGCCAAGGGTGTTTTTTTGTAATGTTTACATCTTTGTGCGGTTTGGTAATTTCTTGTGACAATGCTGCCTAATAAAATTCGCTAATAAAATTCGCTGTTTAAAGAAAAACATTGTCTAAAATAATCAGATGGGGACAAATGTGACATAAGATAACAATTGTGTGGAATGTGGCAAATAATTCTCTGTTAGCATACAATGATGCTCTAGCTAGGCATTATTATTAAAATTTTACTAATAAAAAAATATGTTTCTTATCCACTCCTTACACCATTAAACATGCTAGAGATTGAACCATACAGGAAGGTAATAAACCTTTTATAATTTTAAGTTGAATTGTTTTTTTGTTTGATAATGTTGCATTTTTAATGGGTTGTTATTTTTTAACTAGAAAAGCTCACTAGAAATTTGGATGGAAAAGATGTTTCAGGTGATTTTCAATCTTACCTTGTTTTTCTTAATCTTGTACAATTTTGGACATGCAAAATTGCAGACATGAACTTTATGTGTTATTTTTTAATTTCCATATATTTTTGGTATTCTCATTGCATAACTCATTTTGGTATCCTTGTTGACATGCTTTTGGTTTGTGTGGGATTTGTCTACAATATGCATAATTTGGATAATATGTAAATGTAAGTCAAAGGAAATCACTAAAAAAGTTAAACTGCTTCTATTGTCCAGTTGGTCCTCTGTACCTAACATTAGAATGTGCCATGATTTGAAACCTGCTCTATCAAATCTTTAGAGTACAACATTAGTTTTATTATTATTTTAGAATGGAACTACGTTATTTAACTTTTCTATAATTCCCCCCATTTTAATTGTGTGAGCTACTAGGTTCTTGTTAACCTTCACCAATCAATGATTCCACATCTATCTAATCCCATCATGTAATGGTAAGCATCTATGCTATAGAATCTGACATGTTGCCTTTTTTGTGTGTAGTGATTTCTTTACAAGGTCATGTGAGATACCTCTAACAGCCTATATCCACGATTAGTTCTATTTATCTTCCTGGCTAAACATCGTAGACAGTTTTTTAAGGTAAAGCTTATGAAATTATTTTGTTACATACATATGCAAAGCTTATGAATATATGTTTAATTGTTGATTGTTTGTAGGTATCTGAGCTCTTAGAATCGGGGAAAACAATGCTTAAGGAGCTGTGCAATGAATTTGAAGAGAAACTGATTATGTGAGATATGAAGTTACCACTGAATTTTCAAAGCTGAAATCATCCTTCACTTTGAATATTGTTAGTTTTTGAATTTTTGTTGTGTGATTCTTTGAACTTCGAAATATGCAGGATTCACAAGGAGCAGGTTTGGAAATTGGCAGGAAGAAATCAAAGAATTGTGTGCACGTGATGCCTCAAATGAGGAAGCCAATGCTCTTCTGCAAAATGCTCGATACGTACTTCAGCTCACTCGTAATGATTAGTCAATGTAGTTGCCTTATGTCATGTCTAGATATATGCAAAATCTCTTGCCCCCTTAAACATTATTAATCAGGTAAAAAGTACACTTTGATAGAAGAGGTGTGAATTGCTAACTCTGGGAATACTTAGGCTGTTTTGGATCATTCCAATTCATTTCTGCTGGGCTGTGTTTACAGTTTATCATTAGATTCAACTTTATGGGACCCATATAAACAATCTTAGGTTGAATTCACTAATGAAAGTGCTTACAAACATGTGAACTTAAAAACTCCTACAATTATAAGAGTCTTTTTTTTTCTATTGGAGGATTCACTATTATCCCTACGCTATCATAGTGGGTGATGGTATATTATACAGAACCATTTGGATATAGTAAGTTACATATATGCTAAGTCAACATTTTTTTTAAAACGAAACAAAAAATAACATGTTTATGTTAATGCAATATTACAGTTTGCTGCTGATTTGATGTGTTAATTGGTTTATTAGCATCATAGGCAAAACATGATACGAAGTGAAGCACCGATTAAATAATTTTTTTTATAAATTGACTATAGCGTCGGCTAAACCGACTCTAAATTATGTTGACTATAGAGTTGGTCAGTCTGACTCTAAATGATATTGCTAACTTTGGTCTAGTTGACCTTAGCGTCGGCCATTCCGACGCTAAGTGATTTAGTTGACTTTATATATAGTGGCCTAATTTAGCGTCGGTTGAGAATAGAGTCTGACTTTAACTCGGCGTGGCCGACTCTATATTAGCCTCGGATGCCATAAATCCGACGCTACCCAGTAGCTTCAACTTTTTTAGCATTGCCCCGACATCGACGCTAAATCGACGCTAAATCCATGTTAGCGTCCGTTTTAACCCTGTTAGCGTGGGTTTTCGACCGACGCTAAAACGATGTTTTCTTGTAGTGACTAGTTGCCATCAATTCTAATGTCCCAACATCATCATCATGCAGATTCACAATTAATCTCATCAAAATTCACATCATATCAGCAACATCTTAAGAGTTAAACAACCCCCCCATCCCATCATAGAATAAGATACCCTAAAGTGAAAGGATTCTCCCCTTACCTCGAATTCTCCGAAAAATGCAGCTTTTTGGTTTGATCCTCCTTAGTTAGGGTGTAACACCCATACTAAATTATCTAGAATATTTAGCATGTGTATTAATCTGATACTGGGTACATCAAAATTTATCTTAATGTAATAATACAAACATCTGAATGAGTACAAGTTGGCTCGTTAATACAGTTATCCAAATATCATAAAATTACACTCTCATTTACAATTATACATAATCTGACATCCTCCTGAGCTTGTCCACATCGAGCAACTGCACTCCATCCAGCGTCTTCTTGGAGAACATCATGAACATCTCTTGCTAACCTGAAAACCTGCACCAGAAGGATTGGGATGAGACATAATGTCTCAGTGAGCTCCAGCCCAACCTACTGTTGGCAACCACAGGGAAAACCTAGGGTCGCCGTGCCTACTCTTGGCAATCTTGGGGATTCCTACGATCGCCGTCTTTCTCTACATAATTCGCGATCAAGGGAAAAACCTAGGATCGCTTCTTGTCTTTGTCTCATCTTATACTTATCATATACATAACCGTATGCTTAGTGATCGAGGGGAAGTCTATGATCACTTGCTGATGTCTAATGACTACTTTGTCTTAACTCTTAGTACATATTACGTATACATATTCATAATCATATTCGTATTCATCTTTTCTTATAACATAAAGTTAGAAGTTAGCGTTGAACAAACATTACATTATCTTGGTTCATTTTACGGAGTGCATCCGGGTGGAGTAACCCCGAAGTACATCTCCCATCATACCGGTGAAACTCCTATCATATCAGGCTAACACCGGACTCCTCTTATCGTTGTGTGGACAACTCTCTCGATGAAGTCCCATCCGGCGAATCCCGGAGTCTGCTGAACACAACTTAACTTTGCATGTAGACAACCCTCTCGGAGAAGTCCCATCCGGCGTATCCCGGAGCCTGCTGGACATGCTTAATCTTTTAACATACGTGTGGACAATCCTCTCGGAGAAGTCCCATCCGGCGTATCCCGGAGCCTGCTGGACACGTTTAACATATTCTTATAACTTGCGTGTGGATAGCCCTTTCGGAGAAATCCCATCCGGCATAATCCGGAGTCTGATGAACACGTATAATCTTTATCATTAAGTTCTTACTTAAGTTCGTATGTATATCTTATTCGTTCATATTCTTGTGCATATCTAATGCATTCTTAAGTAATCATTCTTAAAAGCTTAACCTATAAATAGGCTCTTAACTTTGATCATTGGATCATTCTTATTCTCATTATTTCTTAACTTTCGTACTTAAAAGTACGTCTATAATTGCTATAAGCTTTTGCATACTTAATACATTCTTGAATGCTTAACCTATTAAAAGGTTCTTAACTATGGACATAGGTTCAATCTTGTGTTTAGTACCTCATGAGTACCATTCTAAATCTCTCTAACCTATAGTAGGTTCTTGACTTATCGTTCTCATAAGTCATACTTAGGGCTTACTTAAACATTAAACCTTAATTCTTACATTTCCAAGCCTTGCGTAATCTTTGCTCACATGATTTCTCAACCATTGGAAGCCTTTAGAATGAACTAAAGTGGTGGTTAATGTTTTTAGAATGTATTAGGAGAAAACATTTGCAAAAAGCCTTGCCCGCGCACACCAGAACCCCCAGAACAGCTCAACAGTGTTGTGCTGTTCTGGCTTGGTCGCTACAAGCGACAGGTTGGTCGCTACAAGCGACAGAAGGCAGAGCTTGGTCGCTACAAGCGCCAAGCTGGTCGCTACTAGCGACAGTAGGCAGGGAAAAACCCTGTCTGGTCGCTACAAGCGACAGCTGGTCGCTGTAGCGACCATGACAGTACAGTCATGTGTAAAAATGCGTTTTTCCACCATTTTTGCCCATTCAAGGATACCCAAGCTTCCTAGACATGCTAAAAATGATTTTCCTTCATAAATTAACAATTATAAACACATATGAGCAAGGATCTAGCAAGCAAGGAATTTAGGGTAAACTCTAAAACTTTCTATAACATGTATAAGCTTGCAAAACTCATAAAATTCATGCTAGATGGGTTCTAAAACCCAAGATGAGCTCACCTTGATTTAGCTAGCTTTGATTCTTGTCAAGCTTCCAATCACCAAACCCTAGCTTGATCCATTTCTCTTTATTCTTCCTTGTTTCCTTGGCTCTAGATCACAAACCTTGCTTGCTTGATTAAGGATGGAGAGTTTGGAGGTGAAGTTTTGATGATTAAAGGAGAAGGAGGGGAGTTGGCGTGAGAGAAGAAGAAGAATGGAAGGAAAAATGAAATGGGAAAATATCTTCCCCCCTCTAATTTAAATAATCCTCTTGAGCCAAGTAATTACCATTTTGCCATTGCTTGCATAATAAGTTTCTACCACTGATAACTGACACTCGTAAGCGGGATATTACACTTGCCATACAAATAAACCCATTAACTGACAATTTACCAAATTGTCCTTTGCTTAAAACATTTCTGATACATCGTCTCAATATTAATAAATATTCGAGTCTTAGGCGGGATGTTACAATCTACCCCCCTTAAAGAAATTTCGTCCTCGAAATTTAGAATCCTCTCAAACTACTTCCTTTACTAGACGAAACTTCTAGTTCGTCTTACTTATTATAATTCCTTGGTTTTCCAACTCTATATGTCGAATATACTCGACAACTTTTCCTTTAACTGAAATGTTCGTGGTGAATTTGCATTACTCTTACGTAATAGGATGTGTGGTTAGCCGAACCATCGTATTCCAACTCGCTTGACCACGTTCCTGGTTCATACACCCTTTTGTAAATCCAATCTGGAGTTGTCTAACTCTGACACTTGTACTAATTCTTATAAATACCTTCTTAGTCCATATATCCTTACTTTGACGACATTAGATCGTTCTTATTATCCTCAAATGTTCCCACTCCCCAACGGGTTTTCTTGCACTGCATCAATTTCCCATGAATTATTATCTTTACCTTACGTCTCATACGACAACATCTACTTATAGACTTATATCATACCTTTCCATATAGTATCATCTTTACACCGAGGACATCTGATATTGCATACGCACCTGCAAACGCAAGGATCATTCCAACTTCATTATTATTCCAAGTACAAGCAGGAGTTTCATCTCTAACACCTGCTCCTTTCTTCCTGACATCACGATGTGCTACTTATCACAATCGCAATCATTACCTTCACTATGAATATCTCAAAGATTTGCGGAATTCTTACGGATTATTCCTGCTCCGCTCCAATTGGTCTACGACGTCATTTATCTTAATAACTTAGAAATCATTCTTCATACTGGGAGTTTGCCAATCTCCCATCGTTCTTGTCACAACTTATTCTCGTTTTCTTGCCGTAGCATAAATATTTTCTATACTGACAATTCCAAAACTCATAAGAGTTTAGTCCAAGTGATGAGTGGTATAAGTCATCTCACAAATCATTATATAGAATATTTCATAGCACTTAATTTACATCTATGTTAGAGTACATGTACACTACTAACGGTTACACTGCACGTCACATCATCTTTGTCCGACCAATGGGACATCATTCTTGGTCTTAACATATTTAAGGCACTACTACATCATTTGGAAATCTTTTCTTACTCTTAACTCATCTTGTGACATCCGGGATTTGCCTTGCAACTGGCTCGCCAGGTTTGCCCCGCCAATGTTACTCATGTTTATTTCTTAAGTATGCAATAACTCATAGCGTAATTTATGGTTACATTCTATCGGCATCATAAACTTATTTCGTTCAAGGACACCCTCCGTTTCCGAAATGAAACTCTATTCTGGCCGCTACTCGAACAGCACACTTAATCTCATCAATTCTTTAATCCTCAATTTACTTTCTGGACGTCAAATTTAAAATCCTTGAATATTCTTAACTAAAACACATTCGGTATCATACACCTGGTACATACGGCATGTTATCATAGCATGGCTACAATGTGGAATAACTTACATGTCACTGCATTGTCTTTTCTGATTAAGGCCTCAAATTCATAAATTTCATCTTGTAAATGCAATTTGAATTGATGTTGTCTCATGCTTAATTCTCTTTAAACTAAACTTACCCTTCAAGAATCCTCCATATTACCGAGTTAGGATAGCTAAACTACCGCTTAGCGATAACTTCCATGGATTTCAGACTTAATGTGTTAGAATCACATCCTTCTTATATCTTACCACATACTCTTAAACTATTTCGATATTCCTTGTCTCGAGTCTTCGAGGTTTGATGTATTCCTCACTTAACTTCCAAAAATTCCTACTAGAACTTGTGATAAGTTCAAGCCGTCTATACTTACTGTTATTCCATATAATAAGAATTGAGCACTTAACATTTTCTCATTCTCTAAGTTTCAGCCTAGCATCGTTCATTTTTTTTTTTCATTCTTGGATGACTACTCCGCTGCGCCACTCTGATTCTTAACAACTCAAGTTGGCCTCGGAGGAAGACTTCACTATTGTCACTTGTAACTACCGTAACAGAACCATCAGACGTTATCATTCCTCTTGCGACTTAACTCATCTGCTTAACTTACGAATTGGTCGTTACCTGACTTTATGTTTCCTTTCTTACATGGACCATATACTTACTTTCACGATAATATGCTAAAACCTATAAATGGTTTTCAGTAACTGTTACGAGCCCTACAAGGCTCCTGCCAACAGCTTAAACTCTGGTTCTAACTTTACTCTTCATATTCTGAATTTCTGTAACTATCTCTTGGCTAGAACATCATATATAATCATTAAACATTGCGGAAATCCGATTGAAAACATGCTTAGGGCAACTTAATTTTACACACAATCACTTGTGGCAGCTTCTAATTATGACTTACGGTTTCTGGAGGTTCACCTCTTTCATACACGGAATCCACTGGGGCTTGAATCCCATTATTAACCATTTTATCTTTATCCGTAAGAATTTCATATCCATAATCTTGTTCTTAACATCTGCATAACTCTGCCTATGGTTAACAATCCGAATTCTATACCTTATTGCCGCCCTCGGAAACTTATTGACACGAGGTGATCTCCTTCATCTTCTAAAATAGTTGTGGAAAAAGACTCTTCAGTTAAGAACATATAACTCCTTAACATTAACCTTAATCTTAACCTTTCTTATTCAAGACGATCCTTCATATATTAAAATCTCAACATAGTTTCTCGGCTGAAATTTCGATCATCCTTCAAAGCCGGTCTACTTTAATCTTGAACTTGCCTTCTTCGACCAATCGAGGAAATTCAATACTGTTCATCCAACCAAAGAAATCCGACTCGTTCGTCCATCAGTTCACTAAATTCCAATAACTTATTATTCATTATCCATCTTAGTTCTTAGGTTGCATACCATCTTCTCTTCTTATTTCATATATCTGGCTCAGGAGACGGGGCCGATCTGATGGGGTTAAACTTACTTGCGATTCATACTCAATGACCACACTTGAGTGGTTAGTTTTACCTGCCCAAATAACTCACTTAATCCATAATTAGTTCTCTTAACTGTCCGGACATAAAAATCTCATCCGATTCAAGTTCGACTCTTCAACACTCAATCTTTGCTGAGAATCAGAGGTTTCAGAAACTGACCGATAATTCCTCATTTCATTTCTCTAGGGTCGATACTGCAATTCCTTAACGCTGTACTCAGAATTGATACTTAATCCATACTTCACTTTAACTCCTCAAACTGCGGTCCCGAGTCATCCCTTAATCCTTATGTATTCCGCAGACGAGGCATCGTTCAACGACGCGTCCAACTGGGTTGAAGAGCTTCACCTTATTCCTAAATATCCTTTATGTTTCTGAAACTTTGCCACTAACATGCTTCGTTACTTACAGTTTGATAGCCACCATTTGGCATGAATACTTCTTCGCCAATTGCGTCTTAGAATTCTGTCGCCTTAAACTTCGCCCTTCACACACTTCATTCCTCCTTGGTCACATTCAGCTCTCGGACATTTATCCTAACTGTCATATACTAGACTGAGTTGATCAGGCTCAACTAGATGTGACATTTAGGACAATATCCGGAACCCAATGGTCCCACTACTTTTATTGAAACTTTAATGACCCAAGGCACGGTCTGAATCAACCAGGCTCTGATACCAATTGTAACACCCATACTAAATTATCTAGAATATTTAGCATGTGTATTAATCTGATACTGGGTACATCAAAATTTATCTTAATGTAATAATACAAACATCTGAATGAGTACAAGTTGGCTCGTTAATACAGTTATCCAAATATCATAAAATTACACTCTCATTTACAATTATACATAATCTGACATCCTCCTGAGCTTGTCCACATCGAGCAACTGCACTCCATCCAGCGTCTTCTTGGAGAACATCATGAACATCTCTTGCTAACCTGAAAACCTGCACTAGAAGGATTAGGATGAGACATAATGTCTCAGTGAGCTCCAGCCCAACCTACTGTTGGCAACCACGGGGAAAACCTAGGGTCGCCGTGCCTACTCTTGGCAATCTTGGGGATTCCTACGATCGCCGTCTTTCTCTACATAATTCGCGATCAAGGGAAAAACCTAGGATCGCTTCTTGTCTTTGTCTCATCTTATACTTATCATATACATAACCGTATGCTTAGTGATCGAGGGGAAGTCTATGATCACTTGCTGATGTCTAATGACTACTTTGTCTTAACTCTTAGTACATATTACGTATACATATTCATAATCATATTCGTATTCATCTTTTCTTATAACATAAAGTTAGAAGTTAGCGTTGAACAAACATTACATTATCTTGGTTCATTTTACGGAGTGCATCCGGGTGGAGTAACCCCGAAGTACATCTCCCATCATACCGGTGAAACTCCTATCATATCAGGCTAACACCGGACTCCTCTTATCGTTGTGTGGACAACTCTCTCGATGAAGTCCCATCCGGTGAATCCCGGAGTCTGCTGAACACAACTTAACTTTGCATGTAGACAACCCTCTCGGAGAAGTCCCATCCGGCGTATCCCGGAGCCTGCTGGACATGCTTAATCTTTTAACATACGTGTGGACAATCCTCTCGGAGAAGTCCCATCCGGCGTATCCCGGAGCCTGCTGGACACGTTTAACATATTCTTATAACTTGCGTGTGGATAGCCCTTTCGGAGAAATCCCATCCGGCATAATCCGGAGTCTGATGAACACGTATAATCTTTATCATTAAGTTCTTACTTAAGTTCGTATGTATATCTTATTCGTTCATATTCTTGTGCATATCTAATGCATTCTTAAGTAATCATTCTTAAAAGCTTAACCTATAAATAGGCTCTTAACTTTGATCATTGGATCATTCTTATTCTCATTATTTCTTAACTTTCGTACTTAAAAGTACGTCTATAATTGCTATAAGCTTTTGCATACTTAATACATTCTTGAATGCTTAACCTATTAAAAGGTTCTTAACTATGGACATAGGTTCAATCTTGTGTTTAGTACCTCATGAGTACCATTCTAAATCTCTCTAACCTATAGTAGGTTCTTGACTTATCGTTCTCATAAGTCATACTTAGGGCTTACTTAAACATTAAACCTTAATTCTTACATTTCCAAGCCTTGCGTAATCTTTGCTCACATGATTTCTCAACCATTGGAAGCCTTTAGAATGAACTAAAGTGGTGGTTAATGTTTTTAGAATGTATTAGGAGAAAACATTTGCAAAAAGCCTTGCCCGCGCACACCAGAACCCCCAGAACAGCTCAACAGTGTTGTGCTGTTCTGGCTTGGTCGCTACAAGCGACAGAAGGCAGAGCTTGGTCGCTACAAGCGCCAAGCTAGTCGCTACTAGCGACAGTAGGCAGGGAAAAACCCTGTCTGGTCGCTACAAGCGACAGCTGGTCGCTGTAGCGACCATGACAGTACAGTCATGTGTAAAAATGCGTTTTTCCACCATTTTTGCCCATTCAAGGATACCCAAGCTTCCTAGACATGCTAAAAATGATTTTCCTTCATAAATTAACAATTATAAACACATATGAGCAAGGATCTAGCAAGCAAGGAATTTAGGGTAAACTCTAAAACTTTCTATAACATGTATAAGCTTGCAAAACTCATAAAATTCATTCTAGATGGGTTCTAAAACCCAAGATGAGCTCACCTTGATTTAGCTAGCTTTGATTCTTGTCAAGCTTCCAATCACCAAACCCTAGCTTGATCCATTTCTCTTTATTCTTCCTTGTTTCCTTGGCTCTAGATCACAAACCTTGCTTGCTTGATTAAGGATGGAGAGTTTGGAGGTGAAGTTTTGATGATTAAAGGAGAAGGAGGGGAGTTGGCGTGAGAGAAGAAGAAGAATGGAAGGAAAAATGAAATGGGAAAATATCTTCCCCCCTCTAATTTAAATAATCCTCTTGAGCCAAGTAATTACCATTTTGCCATTGCTTGCATAATAAGTTTCTACCACTGATAACTGACACTCGTAAGCGGGATATTACACTTGCCATACAAATAAACCCATTAACTGACAATTTACCAAATTGTCCTTTGCTTAAAACATTTCTGATACATCGTCTCAATATTAATAAATATTCGAGTCTTAGGCGGGATGTTACATAGGGTTTGCTTCCTTCCCTCTTTATACTAGAGAATTGGGTTATCCGTTTATTATTATTATTATTATTATTATTATTATTATTATTATTATTATTATTATTATTATTATTATTATTATTATCCATTTATCATAATTTTTACTTCTCTTCCTCACCCACTTGTTTTATTACCTCTACTCTCACCTCCCATCTCTACTATTTATTATATTATTCCTCGTCCTCAAAGTAATAAATCCAGACACTATCCAACTAACTATATTAAATTAAATAAAGAAAATTTGGGGTGTTACATGAGGAGTTAGGCTCTTTATTATTATTTTTTAAATTGCTTTTCTGACATTTTGAAGTTTCTTAAAAATACATGGAAATAACCAAAAAATCTCATCGGTAGTTAACTACAGCCGGCTTCAAAAGAAAAAATCGGGTGTAGTTAACTACCGCTGGAGTTTTTTTGGGTCATTTCCATGTGTTTTTAAGAAACTGCAAATGCGAGAAACACAAGGAAGTTAAGGAAACGTCTACACGATAGGATCCAACAAGGAGTCTCTTTTCGTCTAGTGGACAAGGGGTTGACTTTATCTTACACCTCAAGCAACTCTGTTGTTTTTGAAAGTTGATTCTCCATAATGTTTGGTGCATGAATTCGATCAAAAGAATGGCGTCAGGGAGAAACAAGATCCAAGGAATCAGACACATGCACATGATCCTCTGATGAAGAAAGTTCCTACGACTCAAAAAAGAAAGTGAAGAGCAAAGGTTTCTCTACAAGATCATTGGTTCAAGTCAAACCAAGTAGAGCATTTGGATAAAAGTGTCTAGTCATGAAGTCCAGGCCATGCAGTGGTGTTGAAGCCTCCAAAACAAAAATGATGTTTTGGATGTTTTACATTCATCTAAACCAACTTACACCTCTGGATAAAAATGTCTTAGTTGTGCCTCTAGAATGAAATCTTTAGTCAAGCATAAGTCATGTCATCAGTATTGAAGTCTATACTACATAAGCCATGTCTCATATTTTTTAAGTACATTCAATCCAACTTACTTCTCTAGATATAAACATGTTAGCTTTGCATATAGAATGAAGACTTCAAACTAGCATAATCTATGACTTTGAAAATCCTCCACTTGATAGCCTCCATTTCAGCACAAGTCAAGCCTATAGATTTGGTGCACAAGTCAAGCCTATAGAGTTGGTGCACCATATGTACGCAAGGATATACCTTTTGGTACCAATAAATTTGATATTTATACCCTCTGATTAAAGAGAAGTTGATGCCAACTGTCGCGGTGATTTTTGGATATCAAGCTATTAATTAGCGTTGACCCACAATTTTAAGTTCACCACCAATCTTTTATTTTTCCGAGGAAAAGAGAGAAAGTTCGAAAAACCCTATTTTTTGAGAGATCAAGGTCCGGGAGTTGGTTACGCAAAGGGAAAGTATTAGCACCTTAAACGTCTATAGTACTCTATAGGAACCTCTTGTTTTTAATTATCTTTATGCTAAATTATTATTTGTTTGTAAATAAATGCCTAAGTGTAAAAAGATTAAAGAGATGAATTTAAAAAAGAAAAAAAAATGTTTTTGGTTATTTTGTTGATTTGGAAAGACAAAGTATTTTTCCTACGTACCCGAGCGGGGATCAAAATCACGTAGTTCAGGGTAAAAAGCCGAGTGATTTGTTTTGATTGATTTAAAGTTTTGAAAATGTTTTGAGAAAGATAAGAGGCCGAAAAGGCATAGAAGAAATAAAATGTGGGTTTGACTGATTTTAATTGAAGAAAAAGTTTGATTGATTAAAGATTGATTAAAATTTGATTAAGAAAGAAAATGCACTTGGTTTGAAATCCAAGGTTGAGTTTTTGGGATTTTGATTATATGAAATGTTTTTGATTTTTGACTATTTGATTTTTTTTTTTGTGAAAATTTTGATTAATTCCTAAGGTCAAAAACTAAAGTAAGCTGAGATAGTCTAAAGCGCACCGGATCCCTCAAAATGACGTTGGATCAAGTGAGGGTCCTTTTCCTCAAATACGGTCTGTGCGCCCTCGTTAAAAACGCGCAATCCCCCGAGACGTGTGCGAACGCTCGGAAGGCCTTTGTGAAGTCGCCACCAAAGATTTTGTGTAAAGGGAACGTTGATAAACCCTTAAGTTTTTTGTTTGAAGGGAAACGATAATAAAACCCTTGACGATGAGGAAAAGGATTGGTCATCGCAACCATTGTCGGGTTCGGGAGTCGATTACGCAAGGGGAAGGTATTAGCACCCCTCACGTCCGTTGTACTCAACGGGAACCTCCTATTTGGCTAAAGCTTGAAATGTTTTTAAATGTTTTGCGTGCATGCTTGTCTATGTCAAAAGAAAATATGATAAAAAAAGGGGGAAAAAAGATAAAAACAAACGAAAGGAAAAAGAAAGTTTTTTTTATTATTGTGCTTGACAAGATGTCGATCTTGCTCCTACGTATCTCCCGGTAGTCGGAGAATTCAAAGCGTACGTAGTTCTTTGGTAGAAAAACGTACATATGTTGGTTTTTTTTTAAAGAACGATGTTTTAACTGAATTCTTGCGATTAAACGTAGCTTGTATGCTCGCGGATGGGAGACTTAAGCGTATAGCTTGTATGCTCGCGCATGGGAGACTTAAGCGTTTGTTTGAAATCCCGCTAGAATGTTAAAAGCATGTCCGTTGGGTAAAAGGGTTCGAATTGGTCGCTATGGGACCAAAAGGGTGCAATGGACTCAATCGAGTCGATCATTGACCGGAGGGACTCAAACGAGTCGAGGGAAGGTTCGATTGATCCAACGGGATCAAGAACGGGTACAATGGACTCAATCGAGTCGAACATTGACCGGAGTGACTCAAACGAGTCGGGGAAAGGTTCGATTGATCCAACGGGATCAAGAATGGGTACAATGGACTCAATCGAGTCGAACATTGACCGGAGTAACTCAAACGAGTCGAAAAGGTTTGGATTGACCACAAAGGGCCAAGAATTTTGTTTGGTGTGGTCGGATATGTTGAAAATGGAATGACGATTGTCCGAGCGACGAGACATACGTCACGCATTCGTACAATCGGGGCAATGGGGAGACATACATCAAGCCATCCCTTTTTCATTCAAGTTTTTGGTTGAATTTCTTAGAAATCCCAAAGTTTATCAAAGCATTTGGTTTGGAACTCAAAATGAAGAGGTTTTAACAATTTTGTGAAAAAACGCACAAATTCGGCTCATTTTGCGAACGGTTTTGAAAAGCGAACAAATTCGGCTTAAGTTCACGTTTGGTTTGAAAATCATGAACAAGGTTTTGTTCAAGTTTGGTTTTGAAAGTGATGAACATAGCTTATTTTCTCGAGTTGTTTTGAAAGTTTGTGGACATAACTTGTTTTGCAAGTTATCCAACAAAGTATTGCTCGAACTTGCGAATCCTTCAATTTTATGCTAAATCCTTGATAAGGTTTGGATAAAATGAGTTTTAAACCTCTTAGGTTCTGAGTTCTAGGGCTAGAACCTCAAAAATTGGCCATTTGGGAGCCTAAACTCATATTCTGAGTTCTGTCATGGTCGCTCTGCGACCATGACTTCGCACTGCGAACAATGCGAATTTTTGAGTTCAGAAGCTGTTTCTGAACTATTGTTCAGAAACAACTTCTGAACAAACTCAGAACCTTTTAGGAGAGTGAAAAGCTTGAGTTTTGGCAATGAAAAGAGCTGGACAAACCAGTTTGAGTGTTTTGCAAACCTTGGGATTTCTTTTGAAATTCAAAAGGGGTTTTTTAGAGCAAAAAGGTTTTGAGCAAAATTAGGATGCAAGCACAATTATAAATGCAAGATAATGACTTAGAACACTTACAGAGATCCTAGCAAAGCTCCTGCTGCAAAGGGAATGAAATGAACTTGGATTGTTGAAGTTCTTGCAAAGGTTTGAATGTTGTTGATTTGGAGCAATGAACTTTTTGCAATTGCTTTGTATTGGAACTGATTTTTGCTAGTGTTTAGTGCTGGTTTTCTCTGGTTGTTTGTAAGTGTTTGTAAGTTAGAATAATGGATGAGTAGTAGTGCTTGTAACCTTGGGCATTGCTTCCTATTTATAGGCCAAAACCAAATCAATTTCATCATTAGAAATCCCCAAAATCCAGCTGATTTGTGGGCTAGGATCAGGCTAAATCACTTTGCATTTAATGCAAAAGTAAAGAGGTAACCCTGCCTTGTGCCAAGGGTCAAGACTCAGCCAAATCCAGCCACTAATTCAATGGTTTTTGGATAGAAATGATGATGAAATAGGGCTGGTTTGCAATTGGTTGTGCTTGGGGATTGATCCTTGCAATCTTGATGGTTGGGCAATAAAAACGTGCACTGTGATGTGCAGAGGTTGGGGGAAACAAAAGGCAACATGTGGGCTGGTGTGAGGGGGAAGAAAAGCTGCTGAAAAACAGGGCAGCAATCATGGTTTTTTGCAAGTGAAAACCAGCTGGGTTTGACTGGTTTTGGGGGAGAAAGCAGGAAGAAAGTCCACAAGCTGGTGGCTGGCAACCTCAGGGTCAGTTACAGGTCACTTGGGAGGGACAAGAGCTGCCCAAGGGCAAGCCAACTTACTTGGCACATGCTAGGTTGGAAGAAAAAGCTTCTTTCCTTGGCATTAATGGCAAGTCCTTCAACTCTGGCTTTGCTGAGCCCAATTGACCATGAATGATGATGAAAATAATAATGAAAATAATATGTAACAAAAACTGGAATTAAATCATAGAAATAAAAAATCTGCAGAAAAATCGCAGACTTCGCACTGCGAAGTCATCATTTTTGAAATGTTGACTTTTTTGGTTGACTTTTGTTGACTTTGACTTTTTCTCTTCCTTTGTTTTTGGTTTTTGTTTTAAAAGGCTTAGGACAAAATTAGGGTACTACAGCTGCCCCTACTTAATTGTGTCTTTGCATAGAGTGTGTGAGCGCCAAGGGCATCTCACGAACTCTTTGCAAAGATCAATTAAGTAAAAGAAGGACCCGAATTTTGTCCTTCGCGGAACGAAAAGATTGCAGTGAAATGAAAATATTGCAAATGTAAATGTAAAAATGGACAAAGGTAAATGGTTGATCATATCCAGCCGTTTACACTGGAGGTAGATTCCTAAGGATGGAGTGGTTTTATTCAGCCGCTTACTCTGAAGGTCGATCCATTGGGGATAAAGGTTGATCGTATCCAGCCGCTTACACTGGAGGTAGATTCACTGGGGATAGGTAATCTTATCTAGCCGCTAACACTAGAGGTGGATACCTAAGACAAAGGTAATCTTATCTAGCCGCTAGCACTAGAGGTTGATACCTAGGGACAAAGTGATCTTATTCAGCCGCTTACACTGAAGGTGGGTACCTGAAGGGACAAAGTGATCTTATTCAGCCGCTTACACTGAAGGTGGGAACACTGAGGAAGGTGATCTTATCTAGCCGCTAACACTAGAGGTGGATACCTAAGGCAAAGGTGATCTTATTCAGCCGCTTACACTGAAGGTGGATACCTGAAGGCAAAGGTGATCTTATCTAGCCGCTAGCACTAGAGGTTGATACACTGAGGATAAAAGTGATCTTATTCATCCGCTTACACTGAAGGTGGAAACACTGAGGAAGGTGATCTTATCTAGCCGCTAACACTAGAGGTGGATACCTGGGGCAAAGGTGATCTTATCTAGCCGCTAGCACTAGAGGTTGATACCTAAGGCAAAAGTGATCTTATTCAGCCGCTTACACTGAAGGTCGATTCACTGAGGAAGGTGATCTTATCTAGCCGCTAACACTAGAGGTGGATACCTGGGGCAAAGGTGATCTTATCTAGCCGCTAGCACTAGAGGTGGATACCTGGGGAAGGTGACCTTATCTAGCCGCTAACACTAGAGGTGGATACCTGAGGATTATTCTCTAGAAGAACTTACTGGGGAAGCTCTTGACTGAGGTTCACTAGGGAACACTAGAGATGATTGAAAGATGCTGGTGAATATGTGATACTCACTGGAGAATCCTGGTTGAGGATGCATGACATGAATATGAGATGCATGTGTATGAATGATTTGGATATGCATGCATGAATGAGTTTGACATGATGCATGTATTATGATATGAATGATATGTGGGATGCATGTTGAATGCTGGAAGTTATGATTGGATGCCGAGCAAGGTCGGGCTTTGGATGAAATTTGTGTTTGGATGTAAGTAGATGCCAAGCATGGTTGGGCTTTTTCTGGGGATTTGTGTTTGTGATTGTCAATGATGATTGGGGGTTTTTCTTTTTGGGTTGAGACTCCCTGGGGAATGTCAATAAGACTTGGGCTCCATGGGGATATAAGGATCATTTTGGAAGCATGATCGATATCCAGTCTTGGTTGATGGAAGAGATGTTTGGGGTGCTTTGACTGGGGAATTCTGTTCCTCCAACCCTTGGGATCTTTGCGCTTCACGTGCCGTGAGCTACGCACTTGCCTTTGCTGAAGAGCATGAGTCTTTTGGTGCCATCTTGGGGGGAATTACCGCAATTCTTTCGACATTTACGAGATTCAAGTAAAAACAACATTTGTTTTTCTGCAAGTTTTTTTTTCCCATGTTTCAATGCATTTTTATCGTGAATAAAAACAAAATTTTATGCGCTAATGAGAACACAAAAATAATAAAAGAGAAATTTATTCAATGCAAATTTGACTTTTTGAATGGGTAAAAATACATGAAGTGAGAAGTGATTACTCCTCTGAGGAAAAAGGTAGAGAAAGACAAGAAAAAAGCAAAAAGAAAATTGTTGGTTTTGGTACAACACATGCTATTTTCCTTATGACTTCGAAATTTTGGAAGACGCTGACGAGACCGATTCCTCTCCTCTTGAATCTTGTCCGGAGCTTGGATGTTGCAGTCTTTTGCCTTTCTTCTTTTGTTAACCCCTAACTTTTGCCTGGATTGCTCTTTCGAGTTTTTAGTCCACCAGGGTGTATTTCCTTTTTTGATGTCCTTAATTTTTGCCTAGACCGCCTTTTCAAGTTTTCGATCTACCAGGACGCTCTCTATTGCCTAAACCGCCCTTTCAGGTTTTCGATTTAGCGAGCTTTTCTCTTCTTTTTTTCTTTCTTTTAGGCATAATACTTCTTGACTGCATCAGAGTTTATTGAGAGTGGGAACTCCTCTCCGTCCATAGTGATGATGATTAAAGCTCCGCCAGAGAAGGCTTTCTTTACCACGTATGGTCCTTCATAGCTGGGAGTCCACTTCCCTCGGGGATCTTTGTGGATAGGTAATATCTTCTTGAGCACTAGGTCTCCTTCTTTGAATTCTCGAGGACGGACCTTTTTGTCGAATGCCCTCTTGAGTCTCCTTTGATAAAGCTGTCCATGACATATTGCTGTCAGACGCTTTTCCTCTATGAGGTTTAGTTGGTCGAACCTTGTTTGGACCCATTCAGCTTCTTCTAGCTTGGTTTCCATCAAGACCCTTAACGAAGGGATTTCAACCTCTATGGGAAGTACAACTTCCATACCGTACACTAAGGAGAAAGGGGTTGCCCCAGTTGAAGTGCGAATGGCTGTTCTGTAGCCATGTAGCGCAAAGGGAAGCATCTCGTGCCAATCCTTATATGTTTTCACCATCTTTTGGATGATTTTCTTTATGTTCTTATTGGCTGCTTCTACCGCACCGTTCATCTTTGGCCGGTATGGCGAGGAATTATGGTGCTCGATCTTGAAATCTTTGCACAACTCCTTCATTGTCTTGTTGTTCAGGTTTGCCACATTATCGGTGATAATTCTATGGGGAGTGCCGTAACGGCAAATGATTTCCTTTTTGATGAAACGAGCTACCACTTGTTTGGTTACGTTTGCATACGAAGCTGCTTCTACCCATTTGGTGAAATAGTCGATGGCAACTAGGATGAAGCGATGTCCATTTGATGCTTTGGGCTCGATCATTCCAATCATGTCTATGCCCCACATAGAGAATGGCCAGGGTGAGGTCATGACGTTCAGGGGAGTTGGTGGTACTTGCGCCGAACCTTGTCGGCATAAATTTGGCACTTATGACATGTTTTGGCATAGCGGAAACAGCCAGCCTCCATGGTTAGCCAATAATAGCCCGCCCTTAGGATTTTCTTTGCCATTGCATGCCCATTGGCATGGGTTCCAAAAGATCCCTCGTGGATTTCTTTGATGAGCATGTCCGCTTCATGTTTATCCACACATCTGAGCAAGACCATGTCATAATTTCTTTTGTAGAGGGTATTTCCGCTGAGGAAGAACTGGGATGCCAATCTCCTGAGGGTTTTCTTATCGGTTTGTGAGACATTTTCTGGATACTCTTGCTCTTCGAGGTATCGCTTGATGTCGTAGAACCAGGGTTTGTTGTCAAGTCCTTCTTCGACTGCTGCACATACAACCGGTTTGTCCCTACGATCCATCCTTATGATAGGCGCTTCATTGTGGAAATTTACTTGGTACATTGATGATAATGTAGCCAAAGCATCTGCCACCTGAATCTCTTCTCGAGATATGTGATGGAAAGTGATTTCATCAAAATGCTCAAGCAATTCTACAACCCGGGCTCGGTAGGGAATCGAATTGGGATGTTTTGTTTCCCATTCTCCTTTGACTTGATAGATGACTAAAGCTGAGTCACCGTATACTTCAAGGGTTTTGATCCTTAGATCAATTGCTTCTTCGAGGCCTAGGATACATGCTTCATATTCTGCCATGTTATTGGTGCAGTCAAAGCATAACCTTGCTGTGAAGGGTTGGTATCCATTTCTTGGGGAGATTAAAACTGCCCCGATCCCGTGCCCCATGGCATTTGAGGCGCCATCGAAAGCGAGCTTCCATCGAGCTCTCGGTTCTGGTCCTTCATCATCGCTTGTGACCTTTTCGTCATTCAAAGCTACGACATCTTCATCAGGGAAGTCGAATTGTATGGGTTGATAATCCTCCAATGGTTGGTGGGCAAGGTGCTCGGATAAAACCCTCCCTTTGATAGCTTTTTGAGCAACGTATTGGATGTCGTACTCAGACATCAGCATTTGCCAACGGGCTATCTTCCCTGTGAGGGCAGGCTTTTCGAAGATGTACTTGATGGGATCCATCTTCGATATCAACCAAGTTGTATGGGTCAACATGTATCGCCTTAAGCGTCGAGCAGCCCATGCTAAAGCGCAGCAAGTCTTTTCAAGCGAAGTATACCTTGATTCACAGTCGGTGAACTTCTTGCTTAGGTAGTAGATTGCGTGCTCTTTTCTTCCCGTTTCATCTTGTTGTCCTAACACACAACCCATTGATCCTTCAAGTACGGTTAGGTATAAGATGAGGGGTTTACCCGGAACCAGAGGTATTAAAATTGGTGGTTCTTGCAGGTATTGTTTGATCTTGTCAAACGCCTCTTGGCAATTCTCGTTCCAATGAACGGCTTGGTTTTTCCTTAGCAATTTGAAGATTGGTTCGCAGGTAGCTGTCATGTGTGAGATGAACCTAGCGATGTAATTCAATCTTCCTAAGAAACCCCGGACCTCTTTCTCGGTATTTGGCGCTGGCATATCTTGGATTGCCTTTACCTTGTCAGGATCCACTTCGATACCCCTTTGGCTGACGATGAAGCCCAATAACTTTCCGGATCTAACGCCAAATGTGCACTTGTTAGGATTTAAGCGCAGCTTGAATTTTCTCAGGCGTTCGAAAAGCTTTTGTAAATGGATTAGATGATCCTCCTCCGTTTGGGATTTGGCAATCATGTCATCGACGTAAACCTTTATTTCCTTATGGATCATGTCGTGGAAAAGAGTTACCATTGCTCTTTGGTATGTTGCCCCGGCATTTGTTAATCCGAAAGGCATTACCTTATAGCAGAAAGTCCCCCAAGGGGTGATAAATGTGGTTTTCTCCATGTCTTCTGGAGCCATCTTAATTTGGTTATATCCCGAGAAGCCGTCCATGAAGGAGAAGACTGAGAATTGGGCGGTGTTGTCCACCAATATGTCAATATGTGGTAGCGGGAAATCATCCTTTGGGCTTGCTTTATTCAAGTCCCGGTAATCCACACACATTCTAACTTTGCCATCCTTCTTTGGCACTGGCACGATGTTGGCAACCCATGTCGGATACTTGGTTACGGCTAAAAAGCCGGCATCAAACTGTTTTTTGACCTCCTCTCTAATCTTGAGAGCCATGTCGGGTCGAGTTCTCCTCAATTTCTGCTTTACTGGTGGGCATTCTGGCTTGAGTGGCAGTTTATGTACGACAATGTTAGGGTCTAAACCCGGCATGTCTTGATACGACCAAGCGAATACGTCCACATACTCTTGTAGAAGCTTAATCAACTTTCCTTTCACATCCTCATGCAGGGAGGCTCCTATCTTGACCTCTTTCTTATCCTCTTCGGTCCCCAAGTTGACCTTTTCAACTGATTCTTGGTGGGGTTGTATTACCCTATCCCCTTGATTTGCAAGTCTGGACAAATCTTCAGGCGGTTCATAATCGTCCTCTTCATTATCTTCCGTTTGATTAATCGGGAAATCGAAGTCATAAGGGATTAAGGCAGTGTTGTTTTTTGGAGGGTGGATTTGTAGATCTGCATGAGTATGAACTTTTTTAGGCTTTTTGTAGCAAATTTTTTTTAAAACAAATGCAAAAAAGAAAAAAGAAACTCAAATGAACATAAAGATGCAATTTTATTCATGATTGGAAATGAATTTAAAACATGGGGGCCCCACACGACTAATCATTTGCCTTGGGCAGAGCTAAATGATTTTTTTTAAAAGTAAAAACAAACATAGTTTATTACTTGAGCTTGGTAATGATCTCGGGAATTGCGATAGCCCTCCAATTGTTCAAAGCTTCATCCGAAGCACAACGGTATACCAAATCAGGCACGTCTTCATCCACGTCTTCAAGCAGAGCCACTTGATCTTCATTGATAAATCCCGCACTGATAAATGTTTCCAAAATGGGGAGGATCCCTTGCTTTAGAGGCTTTGAGGAGGTTTCGGTTGATGGATGATACCCCAACCCGAAGCGATTTTTCTTCTCCGGTATGTCCACTAATTTGCCCCATCCGGTAGGTCGGCTCTCTTCTAGGGCCTCTCTTATTGCCCTCCATGATGACATGGCTGTCCTAGCCTCTTTCTTGGGCTTTGAGCTCAAAGTCACGACATTCGCCACTTCCAAAGACTGGAAGGGAACATCCACAGCTTCTTCGTCCGTTTCTATATAACGGAATGACGAAAGATGGCTTACCATCATATCCTCTTGCCCGGAAACTACAATCATCTGGTTATCGATGATGAACTTAAGTTTCTGGTGTAGGGTAGAGGTGATGGCTCCGGCAGCATGAATCCATGGTCGTCCGAGAAGACAACTGTAAGTTGGATTAATATCCATGACTTGGAAGGTTATGGAGAAGACCTTAGGCCCGATTTGGACTGGTAAGTCGATCTCTCCTACGTCGGCTCTTCTTGACCCATCGAAAGCTTTTACCACCAAGGCACTGGGCTTCATTACTGTTCCTTCGCATGATAGCTTTAGAAGGGTAGTCTTGGGCATGACATTCAATGATGACCCCGTGTCCACTAACACTCGAGAGAGGATGTGGTCCATGCATTTCACGGAGATATGCAAAGCACGGTTGTGAATATGCCCCTCGTCGGGTAGCTCATCGCCGTTGAAACCCAAGTACCTACTCGAGGTAATATTTCCGACTATCCCGTCGAATTGGTCCACAGGGATGTCCTTGGTGACATGTGCCTCACTGAGGATCCGCAGTAATGCTTCTCGGTGTGCTTCCGAGCTTAGTAGTAGGGATAACATGGAGATTTTGGAGGGAGTTTGACCTAGCTGGTCAATGATCTTATACTCGCTCTTTTGGATTATTCTTAGGAACTCTTCGGCCTCCTTTTGTGGGGCTGCTTTTTGAGAGGGTCCCGCTTGGTTCTCGTTTTGTTCCACGCTCTTTTCTTTGAGCGGCTCTCTTGGTAGTACGGCTGGTGTCTTCCCGAGTTCTTTCGGAGCGAAGACTCTACCACTTCTGGTCATTCCTCCAACACCGATAATGTTAGTACTGCTGGATTCAATTTTTGCTAGTGGTTTTCCTTCCACATAGGCCACATGTTGGTAATTCCATGGTACCTTCTTCGTGCTTTCAAAAGAGAAGGGTGCAGGTACGTGGAATGTTATGGGCTGTATAGGTACTGGTACCTCTCTCTTTTGGTATGGGATTTCGAGAGGTTTTGGGTCATGAGACTCCAAGGTAGCAACGTCCGTGATATCCTTTACATAGTCCATTTGGATCCAACCTTGGTCCATTAGGTCTTGAAGACAAATCTTCAATTTCCCGCACTTGTCCGGGTTGATTTTGCAGGCTTCGCAGTCGGCGTGCATCTCCTCAAATAAACCAAAATCGGTTAACCGCTCCCTTATGATTGACAGGGGAGTCTTTACATTGGCTACCTCCTTCATTGGGCCAAAGTCCTCTTGTTCTTCCACCGCGTTTACAGAGGGTCCCGCATTCCTGGGCAATGGATTGCTCTTCACATTTGGATTTTCCTCCTTGAAGGACAGCAATTTCCGGTTGATAAGGTCCTGGACCTTGTGTTTGAAAACTCTACAGTTCTCGACATTGTGCCCCGCGGTCCCCGCGTGGTAATCACATTTTGCATTTGCATCATACCAATGTGGATATGGTGGCAACATAGGTTGTAGTGGTCTTGGCTCGACCATCCCCTTTTGGATTAGATATGGCAAGATTTGACCATAAGGCATAGGTACGGGATCAAACTGCATATTGTTGTAGCTGTTCCTCGGGCCTGTTTGGTTCCTTGATGGGTACCCGCCTTGTTGTTGTTGCTGTTGATTTTGTTGAGGCAACAGTGCTGGTTGTCGAGGTGGAGTTGTGGGAATTACTTGAGGTGAGTAATGCCCTTGAGCCGTTGCTGCTGCCACACAAGGATAGTGGTAGCGAGACATTTGATTTGATGGTGGGTGAGATGGTCCCACTAGAACAGCATTCGTTTCCCCCTCTTTCTTTTTGTGAAAGTTGCTGGGGGGTCTCCTAGCTCCACTTTGAGTTTCTAGAGGGCCTTGGATCTTTCCCCTCTTTACTCCGTCCTCTATTCTTTCACCAATCATGACTAGATCGGAAAAGCCGGAAGATGTGCTTCCAATCATTTTGTCATAATACGGGCCTTGAAGTGTGCCCATAAAGGTGTCGACAAGCTCCCTTTCCAACAATGGTGGTTGTACACGAGAAGCTAGTTCTCTCCACCATTGAGCGTACTCCTTGAAAGACTCGCTGCTTCTTTGCACGAGGTTTTGCAATTGCATCCTATTTGGAGCTATGTCCAAATTGTATTTGTATTGCTCTAGGAAAGCATCGGCTAAATCCTTCCAAGTTTGGACGTGGGTACGCTCTAGCTGCATGTACCAATCCAATGACGCTTCGCTCAAACTATCTTGAAACACATGCACCATGAGTTTCTCGTCCGCTGCGTAAGCTGCTATCTTCCTACAGAACATCCGTAGATGGTTCCGAGGGGATTGAATTCCTTTGTACTTTTCGAAATCCGGTGCTTTGAACTTTGGAGGGATTACCACATTGGGCACTAAGCACATGTCCAAAGCATTGTGGGCACCGTATGAACTGAATCCTTCGACAGCTTTCAACCTTTCTTCCAAAACTCGAAACATTTGGGTGGTATCGTTGTCTTGGTGGGTGGTGTCGGGAGCAGAATGTCTTGGCTGATTATCTCCCACATTATGAGAAATAACCTCATGCTGAGTAGTGGAATTTCCTTGAGGACGACGCTCTTCGTTCCTTACGGAGGTGGTACATGGCCCTCATTTTCAAATGGTGGGGTATAACCCACAGGTAAACCATAAGGAGGCCATTGCACATTGGCTGCTTCCGTTGTTGGACAAGGGTTACTCTCTCGGGCCGATAGAGTTTGCATTAACTCTAGCATCTGATCCATCTTCCCCTTCATTTCATCAACCTCTTCTCTCAAAGCCGCTTGAGTTTGTTCCAAATTGTCCATGATCCTTTGTTTGTTGGCTCGTGTTCCGTACGAGTGTTGGAGATCTGGTTCTTGGACCGAGGGCTTTCTAGGTTTTCGGGCTATGATTGCTTTGAACTGTTTTTAGGGAAATGAATGAGTGTTTTTTTTTTGAAAAATGCATGAAGATGCAGGTGAATGTATGTATGCGATGAGTATGCAAAAACATGCGTTTTTTTTTTTGCTTTATGAAGGAATCTAAAGGTGCACAATTAATATTAGCAATTTGAAATATTAAAGGCCGGGAAATTGATAATGCTTCAAAATATTATTTGATTAGATAACATTTGTTTACAAAGTGTAACTAATGCTATTACAAATCAAATAGCCGCTCGCTTTTCGGCTTTGTCCATCTCCTCCCTATAGAAATTTATGGTGTCCTTGCAGAACTTCATAAACTTCTGGATCTCCGTAGGGATGACAAAGTAAGGCATGACCTTTTCGGCCTTCGCTAGCTTCTTTGGAAGTTGGGTGATTACCAAGTTCGAGAATGCAACCAATTTAGTGAAATCCTCACTTAACCGGGTGGCCTCTTGCCATACAAACTCAATCACTTCCTTGCGTTGGTCTAGCTTGACTCTTGCACTTCTAATTTCATCGTGTAGTTGTGCAATATGGTCCCCGTGAGCTCTTGCAATCTTGTCGAAGTATTCTTCATATTTCTTGATGTCCGCTTCGAGATGATTGCATTTTAGCCTCCCTTGATGTGAAAGGCTCTCATGTCTTTGCCGTTGGACGTGTTCGGCTTGGAGCTGCTCTTTGTAGTCTTTGACTACTTCTTGAAGCTGTTGATTTTTCTCTTGAAATTTCAACCTCCATTTCCGTTGAGCTTCGATGGCTAGTTCGCCGAACTTCTTGAGCTCTTGGTTGGAATGCAAGACTCTTTCCAACTCTTCGTCCTTGGCCACAAGGTTGGCATCCACACTAACCAAGCCGCCTCCTATCCAATCTCTCTTCCCTTCGGAGATTCTTAGCCGCTTTTGGCACACTAGGAGAGAATTTGTCACTTCATCTCGATCTCTCTTCGTCCTAGTGATTTCTCCCAAAGCTTGGAGGTGCTTCAATTCTAACTCTCCATTTTTGTTTTGGAGTTCCCGAATTTTAGCTTTGAGTTCCTCCGCTTCTTTGTTGGGAATGGTTGTGATAGGTTTAGGTGTAGGAGGTTTTGGAGGGCATATGACCACAAAGGGTAGCTTGACTGTTTTAACCCTCTCCTTCACCCATTGAGTATAAAGTGGTTTGGCGACACAATTCCTCTTGCCAACCCTTCCTTTGCGCACTTGGTTCCAAGCTCCTCGGATTCTCTCTAGCAACGCCGGGTCTTGATCACCTTCCCTTAAGAAGAAAGCTTCCAACAAAAGGTCATTGGGTTTGTCTTCCATTGAATAAACTAGTTGTCGAAGAGAGAGGACCGGATTGTAGTTGATACATCCCTTAGTACCAATGAGGGGTACATTAGGGAAGTCCCCGCAACTGAGGATGATTTCCGGGTCCTCTAAATTTGGAGAAAACCAATGGATGTCCTTCTCGGCGAGGGTTGTCATCCGTTGTGACCATTTGAGCTTGGCCCGGTTTTCCACAAAGTCTCGGTTTCTCGGCATGTGGGACATCATCCAAATTTGCACCAAAGGAGTACAACAAGAAATTGTGCGTCCCCTTGCTTGTTCATGCCTAGAGTAGAGGGAATGATAAAAATCCGCCAAGATCGTGGGAAGTCTATGAAATCGTCCATGTTGGGGAATAAGACAATCCCGTAGACTAAGAGGGCTAGGATGGCGTTGAATGCTCTTCACTCTTTGTTGGCTAGCAAATCCCGAGCTTTGGCCTCCAAGAACTTTCTTGTGAATCCCTTAATGTTTCCCCTAATTTCCAAGTTAGATGTTACTTCTTGGATAATGTAGGGTCTTTTCCCGGACCGAGATAGAGCTCATGACCTTTCATGCTACAACCCAAGATCTTCTCAAATTCTTCCAATGTTGGAGCTAGTTGGAAATCTTGAAAGGTAAAGCACCGGAGAGGTGGGTCGAAGAATTGTGCCAAAGTGGTTAAGGTCGTTGAATCTATCCTCACGGGTAGGAGATCAAGTATTAACCCATAGCTTGCTTCGAAAATACTCTTGTTGACCGAGGAGAGCCTTTTACTTAAGGCTAACAAACTTTCCACCTTAGGAGCTTTGATCTTGAAAGCGAGCGTACTTTTATTCCTGGAATCCATATTTCTTTTTGCTAATATTTGGTTGTTCTTTTTAAATTCCTATAAAGCAAAATGATGCGAAAATTACTTTCATGAATGCAAATGATATGCAAGGGTATGGTTTATGAAGGTTCGGAACTTCCCCCCATCCTCACGTGTAGGCTCTAATGATGAGATTTCCTAAAAAGGTCCCTAGAGTCATAGATCTCACATGGAATTAAGGTTGTCGATGGACATACGTCACATGACTTCAATTCATTCCACGTGAAAATCTCCTCTAAGCGGGGTTGGGCATCCTACCTCACGGACATACGTCAACGCGGGCTTCCGCTCACAACCACCATTCTAACTTAGTTTTCTCTCGAGCTCGGGTAGAGAGCCTCACACGTCCGACATTAACCCGAACAATGTGGAGTAACATCGCTCAAGTAACATCCCCACATTTGATATATATGATATGAATATAAAGCAATATAAAGCAGTTATAAACATAAAGCATGGGAATGACGTAAACAAAAGAAATAAAAGCATGCACACAAAAAGAGATAAAAAACATTTAGCCTAAAAGCTAAATAGGATAGGCTTAACTCGCTAGTGGGAAACGGGTCCCCAGTGAAGTCGCCAGCTGTGCGCCCTCGTTAAAAAAACGTGCAATCCCCCGAGACGTGTGCGAACGCTCGGAAGGCCTTTGTGAAGTCGCCGCCAAAGTTTTTGTGTAAAGGGAACGTTGATAAACCCTTAAGTTTTTTGTTTGAAGGGAAACGATAATAAAACCCTTGACGATGAGGAAAAGGATTGGTCATTGCAACCATTGTCGGGTTCGGGAGTCGATTACGCAAGGGGAAGGTATTAGCACCCCTCACGTCCGTTGTACTCAACGGGAACCTCCTATTTGGCTAAAGCTTGAAATGTTTTTAAATGTTTTGCGTGCATGCTTGTCTATGTCAAAAGAAAATATGATAAAAAAAGGGGGAAAAAAGATAAAAACAAACGAAAGGAAAAAGAAAGTTTTTTTATTATTGTGCTTGACAAGATGTCGATCTTGCTCCTACGTATCTCCCGGTAGTCGGAGAATTCAAAGCGTACGTAGTTCTTTGGTAGAAAAACGTACATATGTTGGTTTTTTTTTAAAGAACGATGTTTTAACTGAATTCTTGCGATTAAACGTAGCTTGTATGCTTGCGGATGGGAGACTTAAGCGTATAGCTTGTATGCTCGCGCATGGGAGACTTAAGCGTTTGTTTGAAATCCCGCTAGAATGTTAAAAGCATGTCCGTTGGGTAAAAGGGTTCGAATTGGTCGCTATGGGACCAAAAGGGTGCAATGGACTCAATCGAGTCGATCATTGACCGGAGGGACTCAAACGGGTCGAGGGAAGGTTCGATTGATCCAACGGGATCAAGAACGGGTACAATGGACTCAATCGAGTCGAACATTGACCGGAGTGACTCAAACGAGTCGGGGAAAGGTTCGATTGATCCAACGGGATCAAGAATGGGTACAATGGACTCAATCGAGTCGAACATTGACCGGAGTAACTCAAACGAGTCGAAAAGGTTTGGATTGACCACAAAGGGCCAAGAATTTTGTTTGGTGTGGTCGGATATGTTGAAAATGGAATGACGATTTTCCGAGCGACGAGACATACGTCACGCATTCGTACAATCGGGGCAATGGGGAGACATACGTCAAGCCATCCCTTTTTCATTCAAGTTTTTGGTTGAATTTCTTAGAAATCCCAAAGTTTATCAAAGCATTTGGTTTGGAACTCAAAATGAAGAGGTTTTAACAATTTTGTGAAAAAACACACAAATTCGGCTCATTTTGCGAACGGTTTTGAAAAGCGAACAAATTCGGCTTAAGTTCACGTTTGGTTTGAAAATCATGAACAAGGTTTTGTTCAAGTTTGGTTTTGAAAGTGATGAACATAGCTTATTTGCTCGAGTTGTTTTGAAAGTTTGTGGACATAACTTGTTTGCAAGTTATCCAACAAAGTATTGCTCGAACTTGCGAATCCTTCAATTTTATGCTAAATCCTTGATAAGGTTTGGATAAAATGAGTTTTAAACCTCTTAGGTTCTGAGTTCTAGGGCTAGAACCTCAAAAATTGGCCATTTGGGAGCCTAAACTCATATTCTGAGTTCTGTCATGGTCGCTCTGCGACCATGACTTCGCACTGCGAACAATGCGAATTTTTGAGTTCAGAAGCTGTTTCTGAACTATTGTTCAGAAACAACTTCTGAACAAACTCAGAACCTTTTAGGAGAGTGAAAAGCTTGAGTTTTGGCAATGAAAAGAGCTGGACAAACCAGTTGAGTGTTTTGCAAACCTTGGGATTTCTTTTGAAATTCAAAAGGGGTTTTTTAGAGCAAAAAGGTTTTGAGCAAAATTAGGATGCAAGCACAATTATAAATGCAAGATAATGACTTAGAACACTTACAGAGATCCTAGCAAAGCTCCTGTTGCAAAGGGAATGAAATGAACTTGGATTGTTGAAGTTCTTGCAAAGGTTTGAATGTTGTTGATTTGGAGCAATGAACTTTTTGCAATTGCTTTGTATTGGAACTGATTTTTGCTAGTGTTTAGTGCTGGTTTTCTCTGGTTGTTTGTAAGTGTTTGTAAGTTAGAATAATGGATGAGTAGCAGTGCTTGTAACCTTGGGCATTGCTTCCTATTTATAGGCCAAAACCAAATCAATTTCATCATTAGAAATCCCCAAAATCCAGCTGATTTGTGGGCTAGGATCAGGCTAAATCACTTTGCATTTAATGCAAAAGTGAAGAGGTAACCCTGCCTTGTGCCAAGGGTCAAGACTCAGCCAAATCCAGCCACTAATTCAATGGTTTTTGGATAGAAATGATGATGAAATAGGGCTGGTTTGCAATTGGTTGTGCTTATGGATTGATCCTTGCAATCTTGATGGTTGGGCAATAAAAACGTGCACTGTGATGTGCAGAGGTTGGGGGAAACAAAAGGCAACATGTGGGCTGGTGTGAGGGGGAAGAAAAGCTGCTGAAAAACAGGGCAGCAATCATGGTTTTTTGCAAGTGAAAACCAGCTGGGTTTGACTGGTTTTGGGGGAGAAAGCAGGAAGAAAGTCCACAAGCTGGTGGCTGGCAACCTCAGGGTCAGTTACAGGTCACTTGGGAGGGACAAGAGCTGCCCAAGGGCAAGCCAACTTACTTGGCACATGCTAGGTTGGAAGAAAAAGCTTATTTCCTTGGCATTAATGGCAAGTCCTTCAACTCTGGCTTTGCTGAGCCCAATTGACCATGAATGATGATGAAAATAATAATGAAAATAATATGTAACAAAAACTGGAATTAAATCAAAGAAATAAAAAATCTGCAGAAAAATCGCAGACTTCGCACTGCGAAGTGAACTTCGCACTGCGAAGTCACCATTTTTGAAATGTTGACTTTTTTGGTTGACTTTTGTTGACTTTGACTTTTTCTCTTCCTTTGTTTTTGGTTTTTGTTTTAAAAGGCTTAGGACAAAATTAGGGTACTACAGCTGCCCCTACTTAATTGTGTCTTTGCATAGAGTGTGTGAGCGCCAAGGGCATCTCACGAACTCTTTGCAAAGATCAATTAAGTAAAAGAAGGACCCGAATTTTGTCCTTCGCGGAACGAAAAGATTGCAGTGAAATGAAAATATTGCAAATGTAAATGTAAAAATGGACAAAGGTAAAAGGTTGATCATATCCAGCCGTTTACACTGGAGGTAGATTCCTAAGGATGGAGTGGTTTTATTCAGCCGCTTACACTGAAGGTCGATCCACTGGGGATAAAGGTTGATCGTATCCAGCCGCTTACACTGGAGGTAGATTCACTGGGGATAGGTAATCTTATCTAGCCGCTAACACTAGAGGTGGATACCTAAGACAAAGGTGATCTTATCTAGCCGCTAGCACTAGAGGTTGATACCTAGGGACAAAGTGATCTTATTCAGCCGCTTACACTGAAGGTGGGTACCTGAAGGGACAAAGTGATCTTATTCAGCCGCTTACACTGAAGGTGGGAACACTGAGGAAGGTGATCTTATCTATCCGCTAACACTAGAGGTGGATACCTAAGGCAAAGGTGATCTTATTCAGCCGCTTACACTGAAGGTGGATACCTGAAGGCAAAGGTGATCTTATCTAGCCGCTAGCACTAGAGGTTGATACACTGAGGATAAAAGTGATCTTATTCAGCCGCTTACACTGAAGGTGGGTACCTGAAGGGACAAAGTGATCTTATTCAGCCGCTTACACTGAAGGTGGGAACACTGAGGAAGGTGATCTTATCTATCCGCTAACACTAGAGGTGGATACCTAAGGCAAAGGTGATCTTATTCAGCCGCTTACACTAAAGGTGGATACCTGAAGGCAAAGGTGATCTTATCTAGCCGCTAGCACTAGAGGTTGATACACTGAGGATAAAAGTGATCTTATTCAGCCGCTTACACTGAAGGTGGAAACACTGAGGAAGGTGATCTTATCTAGCCGCTAACACTAGAGGTGGATACCTGGGGCAAAGGTGATCTTATCTAGCCGCTAGCACTAGAGGTTGATACCTAAGGCAAAAGTGATCTTATTCAGCCGCTTACACTGAAGGTCGATTCACTGAGGAAGGTGATCTTATCTAGCCGCTAACACTAGAGGTGGATACCTGGGGCAAAGGTGATCTTATCTAGCCGCTAGCACTAGAGGTGGATACCTGGGGAAGGTGATCTTATCTAGCCGCTAACACTAGAGGTGGATACCTGAGGATTATTCTCTAGAAGAACTTACTGGGGAAGCTCTTGACTGAGGTTCACTAGGGAACACTAGAGATGATTGACAGATGCTGGTGAATATGTGATACTCACTGGAGAATCCTGGTTGAGGATGCATGACATGAATATGAGATGCATGTGTATGAATGATTTGGATATGCATGCATGAATGAGTTTGACATGATGAATGTATTATGTTATGAATGATATGTGGGATGCATGTTGAATGCTGGAAGTTATGATTGGATGCCGAGCAAGGTCGGGCTTTGGATGGAATTTGCGTTTGGATGTAAGTAGATGCCAAGCATGGTTGGGCTTTTTCTGGGGATTTGTGTTTGTGATTGTCAATGATGATTGGGGGTTTTTCTTTTTGGGTTGAGACTCCCTGGGGAATGTCAATAAGACTTGGGCTCCATGGGGATATAAGGATCATTTTGGAAGCATGATCGATATCCAGTCTTGGTTGATGGAAGAGATGTTTGGGGTGCTTTGACTGGGGAATTTTGTTCCTCCAACCCTTGGGATCTTTGCGCTTCACGTGCCGTGAGCTACGCACTTGCCTTTGCTGAAGAGCATGAGTCTTTTGGTGCCATCTTGGGGGGAATTACCGCAATTCTTTCGACATTTACGAGATTCAAGTAAAAACAACATTTGTTTTTCTGCAAGTTTTTTTTTTCCCATGTTTCAATGCATTTTTATCGTGAATAAAAACAAAATTTTATGCGCTAATGAGAACACAAAAATAATAAAAGAGAAATTTATTCAATGCAGATTTGACTTTTTGAATGGGTAAAAATACATGAAGTGAGAAGTGATTACTCCTCTGAGGAAAAAGGTAGAGAAAGACAAGAAAAAAGCAAAAAGAAAATTGTTGGTTTTGGTACAACACATGCTATTTTCCTTATGACTTCGAAATTTTGGAAGACGCTGACGAGACCGATTCCTCTCCTCTTGAATCTTGTCCGGAGCTTGGATGTTGCAGTCTTTTGCCTTTCTTCTTTTGTTAACCCCTAACTTTTGCCTGGATTGCTCTTTCGAGTTTTTAGTCCACCAGGGTGTATTTCCTTTTTTGATGTCCTTAATTTTTGCCTAGATCGCCTTTTCAGGTTTTTGATGTCCTTTTTTGTTGACTTTGACTTTTTCTCTTCCTTTGTTTTTGGTTTTTGTTTTAAAAGGCTTAGGACAAAATTGGGGTACTACACGGTCATTATTATTTTCGTCTCGGCATAAAGCAGAATAAATAAATGTGAGTGTCGGTGCAATATTCTCATTTATATTTACATTGGTCCTAAATACATTCTAATAGAATAAAAATGACAAAATAATAAATAAAAATAAAATTGCAAATGCATTAAAATAAATAAATATGTCAAAGATAAATAAAGAAATAAAAAATGCATGATATGCAAGACAATAAATAAATATGTTGCATAAATGTAAATAAGAAAAAATAAAAATGCATGAAATGCAAGACAATAAATAAATATGTTGCATAAAAATAAATAAATAAAATAAAAATGCATGAAATGCAAGACAAAAAATAAATATGTTGCATAAAATAAAATGCATGAGGTGCTGAAACATAAAAGCATTAAAATAAATAAAGTAACAAGATGCATAATAATAAACTAAAAAAACTAAAAAAAGGAACTACAAAACTAAGAAAATAAACTAAAATAAGAAATAAAGAAAAATGCAAAATGATAAAAGCAGTAAGATAAAATTCGTGAAAAGTAAATAAAAGCTAAAGAAATGAAAATAAATAAATAATAAAAAAAAGGCAAGAAAAAGAAAAAATAAATAAAGGGATAGAAATAATAGAAGTAGGGGGTGGTAACGAGTAGAAGAGGTTGGGAAGGTAGCAATCAGAAGAAAAACACGGGCTGAAAGGAAATGAGAAAGGGCTTTCCAGATTGAATCTGGACCGTTGATCGATCAACGCTTCAGATTCAATCTGGAGAAAAGGCTATAAATAGCCTTTTGTAGAAGAAAAAAATTATTTCCAGCATTGCTTCTCTCTCCTCACTTCCGAACCTCTCTCTTCTCTCCCCTCACTCTTCAATTCTGGTGGTCAGAACAATATTCAGGCACGGCGGCCGGCCAGCCCTATAACACCCATATAGAGATTGCCTAGGATCTCTTGCGAGTATTAAAATTTCGTACTGGATACATTAAATACAATACAGAAAGTTGGCTTAAAGATTATACAATACATAAGTCTTTGGTACAATCCATAATCTGACACATAACATCCTCGGTAATATACAACATAATACATCAACTATGTACAAAAATCCAAATATAACATAAGCAGCACGATCAATCCAAAGCTTTCTCTTTACCTTTACGTCGTGCTTCCTGCGAACCTGCACCAGAAGGAAAGGGATGAGACATGATGTCTCAGTGAGCTCCGGCCCTACCTACTGTTGGCAACCACGGGGGTAACCTAGGGTCGCCGTGCCTACTCTTGGCAATCTTGGGGATACCTACGATCGCCGTCATTCTTTACATGTTTCGCGATCAAGGGGAAAACCTAGGATCGCTACATTGACTTTATCTTATGCTTTCATACTCTAACCCTAAATTAACTTATACTTAGTGATCTTGGGGACATCCTATGATCACCACTTGTTCACTAGGAACTAATTGTCATATTCCTCAATATATAAATATACATATTCATCTTTCATATCTTTAAGTTAGAAGTTAGCGTTGAACAAACAATAGTTATCTGAGTTCATTTTACGGAGTGCATCCGGGTGGAGTAACCCCGAAGTACATCTCCCTTCTTACCGGTGAAAATTCCTATCATATCAGGCTAACATCAGACTCCTTTTATCTTTTGTGTGGCTGCCCTCGCGAGTGGTAACTTCACCGTCCCAGCTGCCATTTAAGACGGTAACTTCACGGGGACCCCCTGTATACTAACTAACGAGCAGACAGGAGACACATTAACTTTATAGACTTAGATGTGTAGCTGCCCTCACGAGCGGTAACTTCACCGTTCTGGCTGCCATTTAAGGCGGTAAATTCACAGGAACCCCTTGTATACTAACTAACGAGCATACAAGAGACACATCAAGCCCATTTAATAATTTATTCCTCATTCTTTAAAATAATAAGTCTTGAATACTTAACCTATAAAAGGTTCTTATCTTAGAGCATTAAATCATTCTCATTAGGTATTTATGAGTACTTCACTATAGCTTTGGCATAGTAATGCATTCTTAGAGAAGATAACCTCCCAATACTAACCTTATGAACTTATGATCTTAGGCTTATCGTTCTCATAAGCCACTGCTTGGTTATTGGAAACATTTCCATAACCGTCTAATCTTTGCCCTTACATTTTTAGACATTTCATAACATTATAATGTTATTGCATAATTCTTGTCCCTTATTATTGTATCTTTTTGGGAGCCTCTTGAGTGAGTTAGAATGGTAGTTATTGCTTCTAAAAGGTTTATGGAGAAATCGGATGCGAAAAACCATGCATACGCGCTCCAGAACACCCAAAACAGCTAAGCTGTCATGGCTGTTCTGGGTCTGGTCGCTTGAAGCGACAGCCTGGTCGCTTGTAGCGACCGTAGGCAGAACAAAATTCCTGCCTGGTCGCTGTAGCGAGCTCCAGCTCGCTGTAGCGACCATGACAGGTACATAAAACTCAAAAATTACATTTTACATCATTCCAAACCATTCTAACACACCCAAGCTTCCCCAAAGGTATAAAAAGGATTTTCTTAAGCAAATAAATCATTTAAACATGGCTGAACAAGGAATTAGCAAATAACATAAATTAGGGCACTTTTCTAAAATTGCTCAAAGTATAAATTAACTCTCAAACTTACTCAAATGGGTTCTAAAAACCCTAGGGAGCTCACCTAAGCCTTGATTGGTGCTTATTGGTTTCTGAACTTCAAACTCTAACTTGCTCCTACTCCTTTCCTTAATTCTTCTTCAACTTCTCTTGTTCTAAACCTCCAAAACTTGAACTTGCTTACTTAAAACTCACAAGAATTGGATGAAGCTTGATTGGTTAAGACTAGAGTGAGGTGGGGCGTGAGTTTGAGGAAGAGTGAGGGGGAAAATCTGATTTGTGGGAGTGAAGGGAGAGTAGAAATACAACAAGAAAATATCTTGTTCCTTTTTCAAATAATTCTTCCTTCCCCACCTATTTACAAAATTGCCATTGCCACCTATTTACAAAATTGCCATGCTTGCTTGATAAGCTTCTAACACTGATAACCGTTATATATAAGCAGGATATTACAATCTACCCCCCTTAAAGAAATTTCGTCCTCGAAATTTAGAATTTACCTGAAAATAGATGCGGATAGTTCTCTTGCATCTCCGATTCTAGCTCCCACGTAGCTTCGCCGTCGGGAGAACCTTTCCAAACAACCTTAACAATTGGGATCTCTTTGTTTCGCAAAGACTTAACATCACGATCAATTATCTGATCTGGCTCGGGTTGAAAAGTTAAATCTGATCTCAAGTCAATACTGTCCAACTCTACTGGTTGAAAAGGATCGGGAATGAATTTCCTCAATTGAGAGACATGGAAGACATCATGAAAACCTGACATGGTCGGTGGCAGCGCTAACTGATAAGCTGCTGGACCGACACGTCTGAGTATCTGAAATGGTCCAACATACCTTGGACAAAGTTTCTTGGTTCTAAAAGCTCCTCTTAGGCCCAACTTAGGTGTGACTTTGAGGAATACATGATCTCCCACTTCAAACTCCAAAGGCCTTCACCTTTTGTCTGCATAACTTTTCTGGCGACTCTGAGCTGTTCTCATCTTATCCTGAATGGATTTAATTTTCAAAGTAGTCTCCTGAATGATTTATGGTCCCAGAATGCTCTTATCTCCGACCTCAGCCCAACATAGTGGGGTTATACACTTCCTACCATACAAAGCTTCATAAGGTGCCATTCCGATACTAGAATGGTAACTGTTATTGTAAGAAAATTCAATCAAAGGTAGGTGTTCATTCCAACTTCCTCCATCTTCTAAGATACATGCACGTAACATATCCTCTAATGTTTGAATAGTCCTCTCGGATTGACCGTCTGTTTGAGGATGATGGGACGTGCTCATCTTTAATCTCGTTCCTAAAGCTCTTTGAAAAGCTTTCCAAAAATGGGATGTGAAGATCGGATCCCGGTCAGATACAATACTAGCAGGCACACCATGGAGTTTCACAATCTCCGAAATAAACAATTCGGCATACTGAGAGGCTCGGTAAGTAGTCTTAACCGGCAAGAAATGAGCAGACTTGGTTAACCGTTCCACTATTACCCAAATGGAGTCATGTCCTCACTGTGTTCGAGGTAATCCACTTACAAAATCCATAGTTATCTCTTCCCATTTCCATTGAGGAATTTCCAAAGGTACTAACATTCATGCAGGCCTTTGATGTTCAATCTTTACCTGCTGACACACAATGCATCGCGACACAAATTCCGCAATATCCCTCTTCATGCTAGGCCACCAATAATCTCTCTTCAAATCTTGATACATCTTGGTGGTACCTGGATGAATGCTGAAGCTGCTCTTGTGCGCCTTTTCTAAAATCACTCTTTTCAATTCCGCATTATTCGGAACATAAATTCTTCCTTCAAACAGTAGCGTTCCATCATGTGCTAAAGAAAACTCCGGTTGGCCAACTCTTCTATGGAGATCCATATCCATAGTTTGCGCTTGTGCAATCCTAGACCGTAGGTCACACAAAATCTCTAACTTGTTCAACAAGATGCTACCTTCCAACTCGGTAACATGGAGATTAAGATCTCTAAACTTTTCATATAGCCCACATGTATGCATCATCACTTCAGCCTTAACTAAAGTCTTTCGACTCAAAGCATTTGCTACCACATTTGCCTTTCCTGGGTGGTATTTCAAATCAAAATCAAAATCTTTCAGATATTCCATCCATCGCCTCTGCCTCATGTTAAGGTCTCGTTGATCAAACAAGTATTTTAAACTCTTGTGGTCACTGAACAAATCAAACTGTGCACCATACAAATGATGCCTCCACACTTTCAATGCAAAGACTATAGCTGCTAACTCGAGGTCATGGGTGGGATAATTCTCTTCATGAGTCTTGAGCTGTCTGGACGCATAAGCTATCACATTCTCCCCTTGCATAAGAACACTACCCAGTCCCTTAGAGGATGCATCGCAGAAAACGGTATATCTCTTATCAGGATCTGGTATTGCCAACACTGGTGCTTTAGTCAATTTCCTCTTTAAAACTCTGAAGCTCTCTTCACATTCTTCGTCCCAAATAAAGGGCACATCCTTTCTGATGAGGCATGACAGAGGCAAGACGATCTGAGAAAACTTCATGATAAACCTTCGGTAATAACCAGCCAATCCTAAGAAACTCCTGACTTCAGCCACACTCTTGGGCCTTTCCCAACTGAGAACGGCTTCAACTTTGGACGGATCAACGGCTACTCCTCCTTGAGAAATAACGTGACCCAAAAACTTAATCTCAGATAACCAGAATTCACACTTGCTAAATTTTGCATATAACTGTTTGTCTATGAGGACATTCAAAACAATTCTCAAATGGTGAGCATGTTCCTGAGGATCCTTGGAATAGATCAAAATATCATCTATGAAAATCACCACAAATTGGTCCAGATAAGGCTGAAATATCATGTTCATATAATCCATCAATACCGCTGGTGCATTAGTTATACCGAAAGGCATAACCAGAAATTCATAGTGCCCATAACGCGTTCAAAACGCTGTTTTAGACACATCTGAAGACTTGATACGAATCTGATGATAGCCCGACCGAAGATCAATTTTAGAAAATACTGTTGCTCCTTTAAGCTGGTCTAGGAGATCATCAATTCTGGGAAGAGGATATTTGTTCTTAATGGTCACTTTATTCAGTTGACGGTAGTCTATACACAGCCTCATGCTTCCATCTTTCTTCTTGACTAACAGAACTGGAGCACCCCAAGGTGACACACTGGGTCTGATAAAATGCTTCTGAATTAACTCTTCGAGTTGAGACTTTAGCTCTCTAAGCTCTGTGGGTGACATTCTATACGGTGCCACGGATACTGGCTCCGCTCCTGGAATTAAATCAATAGAGAACTCCACCTCACGCTCTGGAGGCAAACTAGTTACTTCAGAAGGAAAAACATCCAAGTACTCATTCACAATAGGAATATCACTGGGACTTAGCTCTGGTTCTGAAGCCACAGTGAGCATAACATAAAATCCTCTATCTTGAGCACAAATAAATTGAATTAATTGATGGGTACGGTTAATCAATTCAGACAAAGCTACACCTTCTGCCGTATCACTAGTCGGCATATAAATACTCTTCTCGGAACATCCGATGTACACATGGTTAACGGAAAGCCAATCCATGCCCAAGATCACATCAAGTTGCTCCATCGGGAGACACACTAAATCAACATAATAAGTCTTACTAGACACAGTGATAGGACAGTTTTCACAAACATAGCTTGCCTCAATTTCGCCTTCAGTAGCGGTAGATACTAACATTGGAGGATTCAACGGAGACAAAGGTAATTGCAGCGTCTCTACACATTTATATGAAATAAAAGAACAAGTAGCGTCGCAATCAAAAAGAACTTTTATTGGTTTTGAACCAAGGTAACACATACCAGCAATCAAATCCTCATTAGCCAAGGCCTTTGCGCCATCCAGAGAGTACACTCTGCCTTTACTAGTGGTAGTTCCTTCAGCTGTTCCTTTACCACGCCTATTTGGACATTCATGTATGAAGTGCCCAGGTTGCTTGCACCCATAGCAGACACCCATACCTAACATACACTCTCCTTTGTGAGACTTCCCACACTTCCTGCAAGCAGAAAAGCTGAGGCTGAACCAGATTGTTTCCCTCTTTGCGGGGATCCTTTTGACTTAAGCTTGTCATGATACTTATCTGACGTTCTACTTTTCTTTCTTTCAAAAGCTGCCGCTCTTTCCTTCGAGGTCTTAGCAAGCCCTGCTTCAACCACCAAACTATCATGCACCAGTTCGTCATAATTTGCAGTTCTCTGAAGACTCACTGCAGTGTCGATTTCACCTCTTAAACCTCGTTTGTACTGATTCATCTTCCAGACTTCATTCTCAGCATACTCATTATGTGTGGAATAGTAGGACAGCTCTTCAAACTTCTTAGTAAATTCTGCAACCGACATACTACCCTGTTTTAACTCCAAGAACTCCTGTTCCTTCTTCACCTTATAAGACAAAGGTAAATATTTTTCCAACAACACCTCTTTGAAATTCACCCAATTCACTTCTATATCATTTGCTACCATCCTGCGGTGAGCAGGCCAGGCCAGGCCGGCCTACAGGGGCCTACGACCTAGCCTACGACAGGCCAGGCCAGGCCTACAGGGGCCTACGACCTAGCCTACGACAGGCCAGGCCATGCCAGACTTTTTTCTTAAATAGAGAAGGCCTAGGCTTTTTTAGAAGCCTATTTAGCTTAAAAGGCCAGGCCACAGGCCATTCAAAAAGCCTCTTAAGCCTATTAGGCCGGCCTATTTAAGTAAATATGATTAATATTATTTATTATTATAATATATTTTGTACTTTGAATTAAAATATAAATTCGTTAGTAATTTAAGTTTATTAATATACATTAATTTTTAGCATATACAAATGTATTATTATAAACTAGAATTGAAATATGATGCAATATATAGTTAAATTCCCTAAAAACTCATGTTGATTACTAAAAGAGAGTTTAATCTAATTGATCTATTAGTTCGCTAGTCTATTTAAACTTAGATCACATTGCATACTTAAAGATGTTCATATGATATAGGCTTTTAAACAGGCTAGCAGGTCTTATCAGGCTTTCAAAAGGCCAGGCTCAGGCCTCAAAAGTAAGTCTATGACAGGTCGCAGGCCAGGCTTAGGCCTTAAAAAATTTGGCAGGCCAGGCTTAGGCCTTGCAAAGCCTAGCTCGGCCTAGCCTATTCCCAACCCCTCCACTTTCATCACTGGCCTGATTAGCTCGAGGTCTACCTGGTCCTCTTCTTCTCCCAGACATCTTATCCTAGCTGTCATATACAAGTCAAAGTGATCAGTTTTAACTGAATATAACATTTAGAATAATGTCCTGGATCCAAGAGGTCCACATACTTGGATTGTATTTTAATGACCCAAGGCACGGTCTGAATCGACCTACTCTGATACCAAATTGTAACACCCATATAGAGATTGCCTAGGATCTATTGCGAGTATTAAAATTTCGTACTGGATACATTAAATACAATACAGAAAGTTGGCTTAAAGATTATACAATACATAAGTCTTTGGTACAATCCATAATCTGACACATAACATCCTCGGTAATATACAACATAATACATCAACTATGTACAAAAATCCAAATATAACATAAGCAGCACGATCAATCCAAAGCTTTCTCTTTACCTTTACGTCGTGCTTCCTGCGAACCTGCACCAGAAGGAAAGGGATGAGACATGATGTCTCAGTGAGCTCCGGCCCTACCTACTGTTGGCAACCACGGGGGTAACCTAGGGTCGCTGTGCCTACTCTTGGCAATCTTGGGGATACCTACGATCACCGTCATTCTTTACATGTTTCGCGATCAAGGGGAAAACCTAGGATCGCTACATTGACTTTATCTTATGCTTTCATACTCTAACCTTAAATTAACTTATACTTAGTGATCTTGGGGACATCCTATGATCACCACTTGTTCACTAGGAACTAATTGTCATATTTCTCAATATCTAAAAATATACATATTCATCTTTCATATCTTTAAGTTAGAAGTTAGCGTTGAACAAACAATAGTTATCTGAGTTCATTTTACGGAGTGCATCCGGGTGGAGTAACCCCGAAGTACATCTCCCTTCTTACCGGTGAAAATTCCTATCATATCAGGCTAACACCGGACTCCTCTTATCTTTTGTGTGGCTGCCCTCACGAGCGGTAACTTCACCGTCTCAGCTGCCATTTAAGGCGGTAACTTCACGGGGACCCCCTGTATACTAACTAACGAGCAGACAGGAGACACATTAACTTTATAGACTTAGATGTGTAGCTGCCCTCACAAGCGGTAACTTCACAGTTCCGACTGCCATTTAAGGCGGTAAATTCACAGAAACCCCTTGTATACTAACTAACGAGCATACAAGAGACACATCAAGCCCATTTAATAATTTATTCCTCATTCTTTAAAATAATAAGTCTTGAATACTTAACCTATAAAAGGTTCTTATCTTAGAACATTAAATCATTCTCATTAGGTATTTATGAGTACTTCACTATAGCTTTTGCATAATAATGCATTCTTAGGGACGATAAACTCCCAATACTAACCTTATGAACTTATGATCTTAGGCTTATCGTTCTCATAAGCCACTGCTTGGTTATTGGAAACATTTCCATAACCGTCTAATCTTTGCCCTTACATTTTTAGACATTTCATAACATTATAATGTTATTGCATAATCCTTGTCCCTTATTATTGTATCTTTTTGGGAGCCTCTTGAGTGAGTTAGAATGGTAGTTATTGCTTCTAAAAGGTTTATGGAAAAATCGGATGCGAAAAACCATGCCTACGCGCTCCAGAACACCCAAAACAGCTAAGCTGTCATGGATGTTCTGGGTCTGGTCGCTTGAAGCGACAGCCTGGTCGCTTGTAGCGACCGTAGGCAGAACAAAATTCCTGCTTGGTCGCTGTAGCGAGCTCCAGCTCGCTGTAGCGACCATGACAGGTACAGAAAACTAAAAAATGACATTTTTCATCATTCCAAACCATTCTAACACACCCAAGCTTCCCCAAAGGTATAAAAAGGATTTTCTTAAGCAAATAAATCATTTAAACATGGCTGAACAAGGAATTAGCAAATAACATAATTTAGGGCACTTTTCTAAAATTGCTCAAAGTATAAATTAACTCTCAAACTTACTCAAATGGGTTCTAAAAACCCTAGGGAGCTCACCTAAGCCTTGATTGGTGCTTATTGGTTTCTGAACTTCAAACTCTAACTTGCTCCTACTCCTTTCCTTAATTCTTCTTCAACTTCTCTTGTTCTAAACCTCCAAAACTTGAACTTGCTTACTTAAAACTCACAAGAATTGGATGAAGCTTGATGGGTTAAGACTAGAGTGAGGTGGGGCGTGAGTTTGAGGAAGAGTGAGGGGGAAAATCTGATTTATGGGAGTGAAGGGAGAGTAGAAATACAACAAGAAAATATCTTGTTCCTTTTTCAAATAATTCTTCCTTCCCCACCTATTTACAAAATTGCCATTGCCACCTAATTACAAAATTGCCATGCTTGCTTGATAAGCTTCTAACACTGATAACCGTTATAGCTTGCCACTGCACCGGAGTAATAAAACCGCTCTTTTTTCAAAAAAAAAGACACTATCTTAAATCCTTTTCTTCCCTCTTCTCAAAAATCATGTTAGTCTTTTCCAAATCTTTTTTAAAAGGTGTAGATCTAGGTTTGAAGAAACTACCTCTTTCTGAGTTTTGTGTTCGGTTTGGTTCTAGTGATTTATCGGTTCGGCTTTGGCTTTGGCTTTGTGTGTTGGATTTGGCTTGGCTTTTTGAATTTGTGGTTCGGCTGTGATGATTTGTGTTTTTTTGGATTTCCCGGTTTTGTTTGATTGTGGTTGTTTCTGGATTTATGGCCGATTCCTGTTATGGATGGTTTGGATTTGTAATTTTATGTTATGATTTGGGTTCTGGTGTTGGGTTTTCTGTTATTGGAATCGAGAGAGAAGGGGTGGATTTGGAAGGTGGCCGCCGCGACTGGTGGTTTGGGATTAGGGTTTCTCGTGTTGAAGGGGTGGTGGCCGAATTGTTCTTTTTTCTGACTCAAACTCTGACACTGTACAGTGCAATAAATGCTATAAATAGGACTCTGAACTAGGGTTAATGGAATGACCAAAATGCCCCTGCTGGATAAAAAGAATTACAAAAAAATGCTACTGATCTGCTTAGAACTGAAAGAAAAAAAAACTTGGACTAAAAATGAAACAATAATAAAAGAAATGAAAAACCGAAAATAAATAAAAAAAATAAAAACAAATAAAAAATAACAGAAATAAAAATATATAATAACCAATAAAAATTGAATAAATAATAATAAAAAAATAGAATAAACTAAAAACGGTTGCCTTCGGAACAAAAATGAGGTATTTTAAAATACCTCTCTGCTGAAATTTCGTCTGAAGCGACGAAAAATTCTGGCTTAAGAAGACGAGAAAACGAAAAAAAAATGCGTCAAAAATGGGGTATGACACCAACTATTTTTTTAATATTTTTTGTAGCATTGCATTTGTGGCGGCTTTCAGACCGCAGAAATATAATGTGCAGTTACGGCGACCAAAGCCCGACGCAAACATTTGTGAGGGTGTTTTTTGCGGCCATAAGGAACACTACAGCCCACCAAGAAATGAAGCTTATTTCATGTTAATTATACTATGACTTTATTCTGTATGAAGTGTTATTCCAATAGCTATTTTAATGTAATTATCATTAGGCATAAATTGGTATTTTGATGTAATTGCCATTAGGCATTCACCGGTGTCCAAGATTTTTTTTTTTTTTTTTAATGTTAGTGTTTTAAGTTGGTGTTCAAAACAATTTGATATTATGTTGGAAATGTTGTTTTCGAGTTTAGAAATAGTACCTTTAAAAATTCAGAATTTATCACCGAAGATATTACCGGGTTGAGTCACGACCAGGTCGCTCTCTTTAAGACGTTTCGCGGCACTACCCGAGTTTGTGCAAGGTAGACTAACAACCACGCCGCCTCTAGGATAAAATAGCCCAGTTCACCTGTTCGATTACGTACTGCACCGTAAGTAATCGTTCGAGAATTTACACCCTCAATATGGCATTAAACCACTCTGTATGGTACGAAGACCACTCGAAACCGAAGGGACAGAAAGAGTAGAAAAAGAAGAAGGACTCGTCAACACAAGTCGAAGGTGGAGAAGAGAAGAAAAGCACAAGAAGCATCAACTGTGATTTTTGGGGTGAGGAATAAGTGAGGCCGAGCTCTCCTTTTATAGGGAGAGTTCGTAACAAATTAATAAAAAATTAATTTAACAATTTCAGGTGACAAAAAATTTATTCTTTTTTTGACCCGGACCCGGACCCAAGCCCAAGCCCAGCCCGGCCGGCCGGACGGCGACGGCGTTGTCGTCGTCGCGCGTCTGATATATATATATATATATATATATATATATTTTCGTAAGCACTCACCCGTTCGCAAAAGTGGGTACCCCAAGGGCACACCCTTAGAGGTCACCCCCCACTTATATAAACACTACTAGTGGGTATGTCCTATCCAATGTGGGACATTTTTCAATTCATACCAACACTAGTTCTTTCCCAAGGGACATGTGTTTATTCTTTCTAACTTCCACTCATATTCACTAGTGTTCCAACAGTCCCCCACTTGAATTTAAAAATGGTTTCGAGAAATAACGCCAAAGACATCTCAGTAAGGTTGCTAGTAAACAAAGGTGTCGCCTACAACTTGAACCTTTGCATAGCGGATACTATTCCGATTTAACAAGAGTTGCCTACAACATTGAACTCTATCTCAGACATAGAACCCACACACAAACCTTTTCATAAGGTGTATTCTAAAGCCCGTGCATTTATGGCCCTGCACGTCTATCCCGGTTTTAACGAACGCTCTAGGAATTCTGCCTCGAAATTCCATAGGAACCGGCCTCAGTTTCACATCTGTATAGGTGAGTCTATCAAGGGTACTCCTGTAGCTATGTACCCCACTCAATTTAGAGTATAGATCTCATTAAGAGTTTCTATTATCTCATCCTTCTTTCACTGCAGGATCATGCTTCCTTAATCTTATCATAGCATGTTCTATCACTTCATGACTTGTTATTACCCATTGAACCTAAGTCTTGGGATCTCCAGTCATGTAGGTCGGGTTACCATCATTTAGTGATCTATAGGCATTAGTCTCATCCTACTGGATGTACTTTGGACTTTCTCTCTAGTTAGTCCTTTCGTCAAAGGATCAACTAAGTTTTCAGTCGTACGTACAAAATCAACTATAACCGCTCCATTAGAGAGAAATTCTCTAATCGTGCTGTGTTTTCGCCTTATCTGTCGTTTCTTACCATTGTAATAATGATTCTTAATCTTAGCGATAGCCGCTGTACTATCACTATGAATTAACACAGCTGGTAACGGTTTTTCCCATAAAGGGATCTCAGCTAGCAAGCATCTTAGCCAACTTGCTTCTTCACTAGCAGTAGCTAGTGCTATCATCTCATATTCCATTGTGGACTGAGCTAGAATGGTTTGTTACTTAGATTTCCAAGAAACAGCTCCTCCAACTATGCTAAATATGTAGCCACTGGTCGCTTTGGAATCATCTGATAAGGTGTTCCAATCTGCATCACTATACCCTTCAAGTACTGCAGGATATCTTTGTTAATGCAGTCCTAAAGTCATAGTCCTTTTTAGATATCTCATGACTCTCTCAATCGCCTGCCAATGCTCATTGCTTGGCCAGCTTGTAAATCTGAATAAGAGTCCTACAACATAGGCTATGTCGGGTCTAGTATAGTCAGTGACATATCTGAGACTGCCAATGATGCTCGCATATTCAGTTTGTCTAACACCATCTCCTGTGTTCTTAAAGAGTTTTACACTTGGATCATAGGGTGTGCTTGTAGGTTTACAGTCAAGGTAGTTATATTTCCTCAAGCTCTTCTCAACGTAGTGAGACTGATCCAAGGAAATTCCTTTTTCTGATCTTGTAATCTTAAGGACAAGAATTACATTAGCTTCTCCTAGGTTTTTCATATCAAAGATTTTACTCAACAATGATTTCACAGAATTTATGGCAGGAATGTTTGATCCAAATATGCGTAAGTCGTCTACATAGAGACATATGCTTGTGCAAATGTTATTTTCATACTTGTAATAAATACATTTGTCACTTTCATTCACTTTGTACTCATTCGAAGTCATTAAGTTGTCAAACTTTTCATGACATTGGTTAGGGGCTTGTTTTAGACCGTACAGAGATTTGTCTAACTTACAGACCTTATTTTCCTGTCCAGGGATTACAAAACCTTCAGGTTGTTCCATATAGATTTCTTCTTCCAGCTCACCATTTAAAAAAGCAGTTTTCACATCCATCTGGTGTACAATTAAGTTATAAAGTGCAGCTAAGGAAATTAGTACCCTTATGGATGTGATTCGAGTAACTGGTGAGTAGGTATCGAAAAAATCTATATTTTCTCTTTGTTTGAAACCTTTGGCTACAAGGCGAGCCTTGTATTTATCAATAGATCCATCAGGTTTCAGTTTCCTTTTCAAAACCCATTTACAACCTATTGGTTTGCAGCCTGGAGGCAATTCAACCAAGTGTCAGGTACCGTTAAACTGTAGAGAATCCATTTCATCATTTATGGCTTCTTTCCATAAGTCAGCATCCAAGGAAGACAATGCTTCCTTTAGAGTTGATGGATCCTCTTCTAATGTATAGGCCACATATTCGGGTCCATACTCTTTAGCAGTTCTTGCTCTCTTACTTCTTCGAAGTTCTATAACATCTTGTTGGATGTTTTCATCACTATTTCTGATTACTGGAGTGTGATCAGATGTAGTGTTCATACTTGTGCCCCCACTATCTCTTGATTTGAAGGGGAATTTCGTTTCATAGAAATCAGCGTCATTCGATTCTATGATCACTTTAACTTTTAGGTCATAAAACCTATATGCTTTACTATTTAAGGCATAACCAATGAATGCATATCCATAGGCTCTACTGGCGAGTTTAACTCTCTTGGGGTTAGGTATCATAACATAGGCTAAACAACCCCAAGTTCGAAAATAAGACAAGTTGGGTTGTCTTTTCTTCAAAATTTCGTAGGGAGAAACTTTGTTCTTAGTTTTGGGTACTCTGTTTAGCACATAGCAGACAGTCAATAAAATTTCTCCCCACCAATGAGGCGCTGCATCGGAATTAAGCATGATCGCAACTACTAATTCAGTAAAGGTTCTATTTTTTCTTTCAGCTTTACCGTTCATTTCAGGAGAGTAAGGTGCAGTTGTTTCATGAATAATTCTGAGCTCTTTATAATACTCATTGAATGTGTGTGATAAATATTCAGTGCCTCTGTCACTACGAAAACGCTTGATTCTTTTATTGATTTGGGTTTCAATTTCTTTAACAAGTATTTTAAACATATCAAGCGCATCACTTTTATTTTTTATTAGATACACATAAGTGTAGTCGGAGCAGTCATCAATGAAGGTAATAAAATATCTTTGTCCGTTTCTAGTCAAGTTACCATCAAGTTCGCATATATCAGAATGATTTAAATCAAATGGTTCAGTTTCTCTTGTTACTGATTTATGCGAGTCTTTTGTTATTTTTGCTTGACTACAAAACTGACATTTTTCAAAATCATTAGAAGATATTTTTGGAATTAATCCTAAACCGCTCATATTAGATATAATTTGTTTGTTTACGTGACAGAGTCGTGCATGCCAAATATTAAAATCACACAACATATAAGCAGAAGAAGAAATTTTATTCATATCAATATTTAATTTAAACATGCCATCAGTGGCGTAGCCTTTCCCAATAAAAACCCAATTTTTAGTAATAGAGTACATATCAGCAGCTATAATCTCTTTAAACCCAGCCTTATTTAAAAGAAACCCAGAAACAAGATTCTTCCTAATCTTTGGAGTGTGCATTACATCCTTCAATATCAGAGTCTTCCCGGTGGTAAACTTCAGCTCCACGTCTCCGATTCCAGCAACTTCAGTGGTGCAAGAATCTCCCAGCAGCACCTTCTGATCTTCAGCAGTAGTGTATGTTTTAGACATGGCGAGAGGCGCCAGTGTCCATCCACCATCCATCAGATCCACCAACCATATTGATTTCAGTTATCATAGTGGTGTACGGCTGCTCCTCAGTTGTTAAGTGAGCCTGAGCCGGTCTGTTAGATCTGTTCCTGCACTTGCGTGCCATATGACCGGGTTGTCCGCAATTGTAGCAATTGAACGATTGAGCCGTGTCACTCTTTGGTGGTTGCTGATTTTGGGCCTTTGGGGGGTTCCCATTCTTATTCCGATTGGAATTCTTATTTGCAAGGCGGTTCTGATTCTTAAATTGTTTGCCATTAGGCTTCAAAACAGCACCTACAAATTTTTTTTTAGTGCTGTTGTTCAGGACAACAAACACCTCTTCTTTTAGGTCTTGTTTCCTCGCTTCTTCTTCAATCCGAAGGCGAGTAATCAGACTTTCAAGAGAAAACTCCTTAGTTTTATGCCTAAGGGTATTCTTGAAGTCCTTCCAGGCAGGAGGCAGTTTATCAATAACAACAGCAATTTGAAATTGTTCGGGTAGCTTCATACCTTCAGCATAAATTTTGTGAGCTATCTTTTGAATTTCATGAGACTGAGCCTCCACGGATTTGTCATCAGTCATCTTGTAGTTTAGGTATCGGCTGACAGCATACTTCTTTGATCCGGCCTCTTCAGTATCATATTTTTTCTGAAGCGCATCCCAAACCTGTTTAGCAGTATCGTAGAGCCTGTACAGATCGTACAGATCATCTCTGAGTCCATTAAGAATATAATTCTTACATAGATAATCATTATCTTTCCAGAGGGCGATGTCTATGTTGGCCTGTTTCACCATCTCAGCATGTTTATCCTTCTCAGTAGAATCAGTCGTATCTGCGGGAGCAGACGTGCCTGTATCCATAGGACTCTTACCGTTATTATTCGATCCGCTTGGAATTGAATTCTCCGGTATCACAGGTATGTCCTCCTTCAAGATGTTGGCAACTTTTTTCGTGGTTAGAAAGAATAACATCTTTTGTTGCCAGCGTTTGAAGTGACTGCCTTGACACCGAAACGGCTTATTAAAGTCAACAGCTGTTCCAGACGCGGTAATTTCTTCGGTAGTCATGGTGTTTTAGAAACGTCTTAAATTGTTGTTTTCGAGTTTAGAAAGAGTACCTTTAAAAATTCAGAATTTACCACCGAAGATATTATCGGGTTGAGTCACGACCAGGTCGCTCTCTTTAAGATGTTTCGCGGCACTACCCGAGTTTGTGCAAGGTAGACTAACAACCGCGCCGCCTCCAGGATAAAACAACCCAGTTCACCTGTTTGATTACGTACTGCACCGTAAGTAATCGTTCGAGAATTTACACCCTCAATATGGTATTAAACCACCCTGTATGGTACGAAGACCACTCGAAACCGAAGGGACAGAAGGAGTAGAAAAAGAAGAAGGACTTCCGGATTGGATCAACGAATGGATATATCTGAAAGGACTTCCGGATATTCTGTTGGATCGGATCGGAATGAAGCTTATCATTATCCGTAGAGCGCTTTCAGATAATTATTAAATTAATAAAAAATTAATTTAACAATTTCAGGTGACAAAAAATATATTCTTTTTTTGACCCGGACTCAAGCCCAGCCGGCGACGGCGGCGTCGCGCGTGTGATATATATATATATATATATATATATATATATATATAATGTATCAAATGAGATGAGTAATTATAATGAGATGAGAGGATTTAATAGGAGTCGTTGGATTAATATCAATGGATGGTATTAAATTAGTCATTAAACATGCACTCACACACTATCTCTTGTATCTCCCTTTCCAGAAGGACTTTTGAATGGTATTCATGTTGGTTGAAATAAAGACTTAATAGATAGCACCTTCATACCTATTGACAAGGAACACATAAAGTAACTTCCTATCATATAAACATATATTGCAGACCAAAGCATGTGGATGTTAACTCATAATGGAAATTACACTATCAAAAGTGGATATAGAGTGATTTAGCATGTGGAAGGACAAAGGTGATTCATGTCCATCTGATCCTAACAACTTAGCTCCTATTTGAAAAAAAACCTGGTCAATTCAAAACATACCTAGACATCGAGTTCTACTAGGGAGAATCATGAGTAATGCCTTATTAGTTAGAGCTGAACTAGATAAAAAAAACATATAATTAATAAAGGGGATACATCGCCAGTTGGTAGGGATATTGCATATTATATACAGGGGCCGGAGTTCGAACCCCGAACACCCCACTTCTCCACATTTAAAATGTGTGAACTCTAGTCACTAGACTATTTGACAAAAAAATAAAATAGGATAGATGATTTTGTGGTGGTTTTTTCACTTTCAATTATATCCATAAACAAATTTACCTATAAGAATGGTACATTGTTGGTGTCATTCAAAATGCTAAAAATTTATGTTAAATTTTTGTTATATTGTTATGTCACTTAAAAAGATAAGTATAGTTTGTTGTAATTTGATGCAAGTGAGAAATACTTATACCTATAATTATAATCAAAAGCAAAATTTCATAAAAAATATCATTTATAATTTTTACACATTAACACAATAAAAATGACGGACATACATGTTCAAAGTGCTCATCTGAAAGCTAGTTTGATATAATATAAATATAAACATATAATTATGCATTAGAAAAAAAGTTAAATAAAACACCAATCTAAATCACATATTAAATATGATATTTTTAAAACATATCAAACAGCCTCTCAAAAGAGAAAACATATCAAATATCAATATGATATTTTTAAAACATTTCAAAATGATGATGGACTACGTACTATTGCGCATACTAATTTAGGTTGTATAAAACTTTTGTGTATTTTTTGTTTGATTTTTAACTAAGAGCACATATTTTTATTGTTATAACAAACTTTAAAGAACTATAAATTTGATGAAGTCACATGTAGTTAAATTAAAAATCATAAGAAAAATATACAATACAATGCATCTAAATTTGATGTTTTTAGTTTGTTGATAAGATAATTGTTTTGTTTCAAAATCGATTCAAACCTAAACGAGAACACGCTAGCTGTCCTGCTCTAACGAGTCAATCACTGTTTTTTTTTTTTTACGTTCAATCACTTATGGTTAACATTAGATCAAATTAATCAATCAATCATTCATTTGCTTTAATAATTTGTTTATTTATATTTATTAGCTGGCTGATGAAGTTGAACAGTGAGGTAAACTTGGCGAGTAGCGCGCGTGCAATGCAGACTTTTCGTTGGAACAACCGGACAGATCTGAAGGTGGGCCCACAGTGTGCCCCACAAATGCAACATTCACCATTAGATCCGGATAGATGCATCATAGCCGCACAAAATATTACACCAACAAAATGAAAACTTTACATAAAATTGCTAATTATTATTAATATATATATATATATATATATATATATATATATATATATATATATATATATATATATATAGGTGTCTAATATCTAATGGATGAATCAAACAAGTCAGCTTTTTAATTAGGGTTCGAGAAAAGCGGGGTTCAGTAATCTGTTTTCTTAGGCCCAATATTCTTCTAGGGATTGGTGGAAAAAATAATTAAATTATAATGAAGAAATAATATTAAAAACCCTAAATTCTCCTATAAATACCACACCTCCTCCCCCCTATACCTACAACAACACCTCTCATTCTTAGCCTCTATTATTCTTTGCATCTTGGTCTTGGATTAGGGTTCTGATTTTGTTATGATGAATCTTCCATGACCTTGATTCAATTTTCTCTGTCTCCCTAAAAAATTATACATACAATACATATATGATCATATGGCCCTCTTTGTATTCTTCCACAGCTTTCTTGAACTGCATCCAAATTGAGTTCCTTTGCATTGCCATGGCACTCTTTTGTGTTTCTACTCATTGTTTTGCGGTTCAATAAAGCTGTGGGAAGATACAGATAGGGTCAACTACAAACGAACAAGTGGTTCTTCTCAATAGCTATTGTTTGTCCTTTTTTTTTTCTTTCTTCCTGTGTGTGTGTGGCTACATATGGGATATGCTTGGTGCTATTTAATTTCCCTTTTTATCCTATTTGACATGATTTTAATCACTGACTTTTGAGATATTATATGTCTGATCAAAATTTTCAAATGCAGTCAACAGATCAATGAAATCAATTGGCAGATTCAAGATGATGATTCAATAATCAATTGGCCCCTTTTTCTGGACTGAAAATGATTCAGCCTTTGATCTGATCCAAAATCAAGGCAATTTAATTTCAACTCACAATTTAATTTACTAAGTAGTTATTTTGCAACAAATTTTAGATCTTTTAATTTTATTTTTTAAATTGGGTATGCTCTGCAAACAAAGATTGTTTTTCTGGCCCTAAGTATGACCATAATAAATCTCTCAGATCTTGTAATTTGTTTGAAGGTTGTAATATTGTTTTGCCTTTGATTTGGTCTACCTTTCCTTTATTTATTTATTTATTTATTTAATTCAGCAATTTCAAGCAAGCTTGAATGGGTAACATATAATTGGAGATGGTGGTTGTTAATTTGCACATGAACATTAGTTGTGACGATTCATAGCTGTTTTGATCTGATAATAATATATAATTTTGTGCTCTTGCTATGGCTAGTCATGTCCATGCTGAATACAATAATTTTTAATAATTTGATATTTAGCTTCTTCTGCTGTCTCCATCCCTATTTTCTTAGCCACAAATGCAGGCAAAATTTATACATCTTACAATGGATCAATGGTTATCATGTGTATATATATATATATATATATATATATATATATATATATATATACACAAACTGAATTCATTAAAAACCATTGATCTGTACTTTGTACTGTATTAGTAGGCAAAATTACAGATAGTTTAGTAATATAATAAACATTCTAGCCTGCAGATTCAGCACAACCTAGCATTACTTTGTATTGATCTATTAATTAATCACGATTCCTTGACTGTGTTACTTATACTTTATTTTCAAGATTGGAACAATTATACTGTTCTTATCTTATATCTTAACTTAATACAAAACAAAAATGCTATGGTTTTTAATGCAGTCTAGAACTGCAACTGAATAAATTAATCAATTAGATGTCTTTGTAGCAGCATCACAACCACAATTGTTCGACTACATTTTGTTTGCGTTTTGCTGAAATATAACACTTTGCAATGCAACCACAATTTAAAACCATCAAAAAGGGTATGTATATCTAGATATCTAGATTCATCCTAATCCTAGCTAGCTCTAGATCAATATATTTTTTAATTATGAAGGGTAAAGTCTACAAGTCACAACAAACACATTTTTTGTTTTAGGTGCACGGGACTAATTACAGGAAAGAACATTTTCAGTTACAGATTGTTATACACACAATATTGGACCACAATAAGAGGTGACCATAATGCCTTTATCACTTGTATGGAACTTTCCAACAACTTAAAAATACTTTTAAGCAATTGGTGGGTGACTCTAGCTATAGCCTATTGGTTAGGTGAAGCTTTTATGGAAAAGATTAACCATAAGAATAATTAATCACAGCCAAATATTAACCAAGTAATTGTATTAATGAGATAGAAAAAAAGAAAGCCACCTAAAAGCAAAATTATGCATTTGTAACTTGTGAAAGAAACTAGGGTTTTCTTTTTTCCCAAATCAAGTTAGAGACAATTCCATGATGTAAGAAATGAGTGTATTTAGATTACCTGCATGTACTATTTATTTTCTTTATTTTGCTACCTGCTATATAACTAGTGCTGAAAATTTGTACCCTTTTTAATTTCACTAAGGATAATAGTAAAAAAAATTAAAAACTAAAAAAAAAAAAAACCTTTTTAGAGGAAAAAATGGATCTTGCATGGTCTTGAAGAAGGAGTGGTTGATCCCAGAAAAACTGTGTCTATGTCTGAGGATTTAAATCCGACAAAATGGTGAGCTTCAGAGCCATTAACTTTACAACAAGGACTTTTTAGTTGGTGTGGATTTTCACAAGCACTTTGAGTCCATACAATACAATAAATAAATCCATCTTTTTTTTTTCTTTTTTTTTCTTTTCCTTTTTTCAAAAGATAATGTAAAAGTACTCATATGAGCATGCCACTTTATTTGTAAAATCAATATCCTAATCTAACTGTAACCCACTAATCTAACATGTATATTCTTATTTGTTCCTCATTCTATGGCTTTGATTTATTTATTTTTAAAATATGAATGATAAACATCTTTGAAGTTGAACTGATTGAGACGATGTTCTGCTTTTTGTTGTTTGGATCTATTATTGTTTGTTTATATTCAATATTGTCGTTACTTACTTTACTTTAAAGAAATGTGACCCTCACTCATCATGGTTATGTATGCAATTATTTATGTTTACTTAACTTTAGTTTAATTAATTAAATGTGATGGACCTTTAGTGAGGCATTGTGGTCAAATGATGTGGATTGTGGGTATTGTTTGTCTGATTTAAATATAGTTCACTTGTTTTTTACTTTGGAGGAAGATAGATATATATTGAACTGAAAAAGTTAGATTTCCTTGTGCTTTGTGATGTGCCTTAAGAGTGGAAGATCGGTGAAAAGAGTTAAAAGACAGAGAAGGAATAAATTATTAGACAATCCTCTTGATCTTGCTGTTTTACCAGTGTCATATTTGTCTTGTGGCTACAACACATTTCATTTTATAATTAGTAAAAACTTTAGCCCTTGATGCATGAGCTTTTATTTTAACCTATTGCATTGCATTGATCCATTTAGTTATCTAGAAAAAGTGCTCTACATAATTAATTTGATTCTTATTTTGTAAGTGATGAGACCGCCCCCAAATAATGCTATGGTGAATCCATTCTTTCTTGCCAATATTTCCTTTTCCATGGAATGAAAAACGGATGCAAGCATGCTTATATGTTTCCTGCATTTATTATTAAGTATATATATGTGTTTCTGGTTTTGTATGCGGTCACAATCAACCTACCTTCCACCCATTAAATTTTTTAGTCCTATAACTTTCCACTTAAAAAACGTTAACACAATAAAGAAAAAGAGTATAAAAAAATTAATTTCATAATGTTCAGATGCCTAAAAAAAATTTAAAATGCACTTTCACACGCACATATATTTCTAAAACACTCGACAACGGTTGAATAAGATGTTTTGAGTCTTGATTTTCAAACTTATTTAGAAGTTCAAAATTTGAATTTAGTTAGATGTTGTGAGTTCGAATTCAGTTATGAAAATGCGCTGATAATAAAACTTGTAAGGAAGAGTTATTGATGATCTAACCCCACTAAAGATATTAGTAATAGTATCTATAGTTACACTTCCATAGTTACACACGTGTTTTTCTATTTAAGAAGAAAAAGACAATGTCTTAGGCATAATTCACAGGATGAAACTGTAACTTGAATATACATGATCATGATGATTATTCTTTGTGGAGGAGTACAGTTTCGAATTATTTTCCATCATGGGTCAACAAAGTTTCCTTTTATTGTTATATTTCGGCACCTTGATATGAGAAAGGGGAAAAGTGTTATTATTTTCATTGGGCGTCCTCTTTGTAGGGGTGGTTTCATTTACTTACGTCAATAGCATACCCTACCATTGATAGTGGACATGTAGTGTTATTGTTGTCATTTTATTACTCATTTATTCCTTCATCACCGTAAAAATAATCCAATATCCTCTTTTAACGGAGAGTGTAATATGAATTTATGCATAGCCAATTTCAACGGATCTTGCCGACATTATAATTAATGACTATATATCTATATGCTTAATTTGAACCCGTTATGTGGTCTTTTATTGTACTGAATTTTGAGGATTACAAATTCAAAATATATTGATCACAACCATGAGCAACAGAAAATATCTACGATACATTGTGTCATTGCCTGTTGTTGGTTAATTATATATGTATTTTTTTAGAAGCTAAAATGAAATATTTTAAATCATCGATCTGAATTTCAAGCACAAGGAGTGTCGAAAAACCAAAAAAAAATTAAAGGAAATTCAAATGGCTCAAATCACTTCTGCTCAAAATTAGGACATTTGTTTTGTGATCACGATTTAACTTTGCATGGTGTCCCACACTCAAATATTCCAGGAAAGCTAGACTCTCTAAAAGCTCGTTTATCTGTTTTAGATGGTAAAGGGGAAGATGAGGTGTTGTCAGAAGCAGAGACTGAGGAAATGCATGGTATTACTTCAGATATTCATTCTTTGTCCCTTGTTAACACTAACATTTGTTGGCAGCAATCCCGGCTTCTGTGGCTTAGAGAAGGTGACACAAACTCTAAGTATTTTCATTTTGTTTTGGCCAGCCGACGGAGACGTAATGCACTGAGATCGCTTCTGGTGGAGGGCGTCCAGCCTATCCGCAACACTGTTTTTTCGCATTTTCATACTCATTTTCAGGCGCATTCGGGTGACAGGCCAGGTGTGGATAACCTCCGGTTTCGAACATTGTCTCTTGCAGAAGTAGGTGGCTTGATCAAACCTTTTTCAGAGGAAGAAGTAAAGGCAGCCGTGTGGGATTGTGATAGTTATAAGAGTCCGGGTCCAGATAATATTAATTTTGGATTCATCAAGGAGTTTTGGCAAGATATGAAAGCTGACATTATGCGGTTTATAACAGAGTTCCATCAGAATAGTAAATTGACGAAAGATATAAATAATACTTTTATACCACTTATTTCCTAAGGTGGATATCCCTCATAAATTAAACGATTTTCGGCCAATCTCTTTGATGGGGAGTCTTTATAAAATCATGGCAAAACTGTTAGCAAATAGATTGAGAGGGGTTATTGGAAGTGTTATTTATGAGTGTCTCAGTCAGCATTTGTTAAAGATAGACATATTCATGATGGGATTCTTATAGCAAATGAGGTGGTCGATGAAGCTCACAAGTCCAAGAAGGAGCTAATGTTATTTAAAGTAGATTTTGAAAAGGCTTATGATTCGGTAGATAGGGGTACTTAGATGCAGTCATGGGCAGAATTACTTTTCCAACTTTGTGGAGGAAATGGATTAGAGAGTGTGTCTGTACAGCTTCAACGTCGGTGTTAGTCAATGGCAGCCTCACAGATGAATTTCATTTGGAGCGAGGCCTAAGACAAGGTGATCTTTTTTTTTTTTTGGGGGGGGGGGGGGGGGGGGCAGTGAGGATCATTGGAAAATTACTTGGATTGGTCGAAAAACAATTTGTTTAAGAAAGGAGCATGAAGGGTTGGGGGTTAGGCAGATGAGGGAGTTTAATACCGCGTTGTTAGGAAAATGGTGCTGGAGGATATTAGTGGATATATGAGATTTATGGTATAAGGTGTTGACTGCTCGGTATGGTGAGGAGGTTGAGAGGTTGGAGGTTGGGGGCCGGAGTGGTTCTACGTGGTGGAGAGAGGTAGCGAAAATCCGTGATGGCGTGGGTGGGGATGAATGAGGGTGGTTTGCAGAGTGTGTGGTCAGAAAAGTGGGAGATGGTGTCGGTATTTATTTTTGGTATGATAGGTGGTTAGGCGATGTTCCTTTTTGTGCGCGGTTTAATCGTTTATTTGAGTTGGCCGAGAACAAATCTAGTTCGGTGGCCACTATGTATTCGCTAGGCTGGGAGGAAGGGGGTGAGGCGTGGAAGTGGAGGCGAAGGTTGTGGACTTGGGAGGAAGAGTTACTAGTGGAGTGCAGGGCATTACTTCATGATGTTTCTATGTAGACTAACCTTTCAGATCAGTGGAAGTGGCGGTGGCAGCTTGACCCTATAGGGGGTTATTGAGTTCGTGGCGTTTACTATCATTTAATGTCTAAGGAATCTCATGCGGTGGAAATAGTGGCAGATTTTGTCTGGCACGATCAGGTGCCTTTGAAAGTCTCTATTTTTGCGTGGAGATTGCTTCGTGACAGATTTCCAACAAAATCCAACTTTGCGAGCCGCGACATCATCTCTCCATAAAATCATTTTTGTGTTTTCGGATGTGGTAAGGTTGAGTCTGCTCAGCACTTATTCCTTACTTGCAGCACCTTCGGTTCTCTTTGGCAGTTAGTGCGGTCTTGGATTGGTTTCTCGGGTGCGAACACTCAGTTTTCTTTAGATCACTTCATTCAGTTTATTTATTCAACAGGTGGTTTGAAAGCTCGTCGCTCATTCTAACATCTTATTTGGCTCCTTTGTGTGTAGGTGGTGTGGAATGAACGTAATAATAGATTATTTAAAAATTTAGATTGTTCCATACCACAATTGTTGGTTAAAGTTAAGTTTTATTCCTTTTGGTGGCTGAAAGCAAAGAATGTCAATTTTGTTTATGGCTTTCAGAGGTGGTGGTCGAGCCCTTTTTCTTGTTTGGGCATCGACTAATTATTTTTTGACTCTTTGACTGACTGTTTGTATATTTTAGTTGTTTTATTGGTACGTGTTAATTTGCACAGATGCAAGTATCGTTTTTATATCGTTCCGTAGGGATTAATGTGATATCATAAACCGTTCAACGTCGATTATCGTCTTAAGTTAGGGTTTAACCATTTGTTTTATACTACACTACTCATCATTTTAAAAACATAATAAATAAATAGTAGAGTAATAGGACATAGAAGGTGCTAGGATTAACTTTCATCAATCAAACATCGTTTATATTCGATTGATCATAAATACGGATTCTAGCTTTTTCTTATATATGACATTATTACGTATTGCTCAACAACTTCATTGATTTCCCAAATGAAGTCATGAGATCGATTGTATCGTTTAATCGATGATTTCTCAATCTATTAAACGATCCAAAAGCTTTACGATCCAATACTATAATGTAATTATCAAAACCAAATCCCATTTCTAGAATTTCTTATCTTGATAGAATAACATTCCAAACCTAGATTCAAAAGTCTTTTTCAACAACATTTAAATCAAACATAAGATTGAAAAGCAAGAAGAAATTCAATGGTATATAAAAATGCTAGAATCATATATTTAATAACCAAAAGTTTACAACATGGAATGATTGATTACCTATTAATCCCAACAAAGGAGATTAGTTGATCATTGTCATGACAACTATTGCAAAATAAGAAAGGAAGATGAAGATATATGAGAGCTTGATGTCTCAAAGCTTCTTAATGCCTTCTTCAATCCAAATCAAATTGCTATTTGAAGTTCTTCTCCCTCTATGCCTATTCTCTCTCTTAGATAACAAGTATTTAATGCTCTGGAAAATATTAAATCTCAGAAAAAACTATCTCTCTAAAAAATGAGCTTCAAAATACTTAAATATGCTGAGAAAATGTACGCTCGCTACAAGCGACCAGCCTGTCGCTTGTAGCGAGGAAGTCAATTGGCCAATGGATGCTCTCCACGTCATCATCAGCATTAAACCGCCCCTCTGGTCGCTGTAGCGACAAGGTCTGTCGCTACAAGCGATGGATCATTGAAATTCCCTGCCTAGGCTCGCTTCAAGCGTCCGGTTCATCGCTTCAAGCGATGAACCCTTGTAAATCCCTGCCTAAGCTCGCTTCTAGCGATGGAGGCTGCGCTTCAAGCGATGAAACACTGGAAATCCCTGCCTATCCTCGCTACTAGCGATGGCTTCTGCGCTTGTAGCGATGGCATCAAGAAAAGCTTCATTCTTTTGCATCAATCAGGTTCAAGCATGTATTTCCTGCATAATCACATGGGGTAAGGCTTAGGATCACAATTATTGCATTTTTAACACAAATATGCTCTAATCCTAAGGTAACTTGCAAAACAAGTAATCATAAGTGCCCTAAAATGTATCAAAATACAACAACTTTTAGGCACTTATCAAACTCTCCCCAACTTACATTTTGGTTTGTCCTCAAACCAAAGAATCAAAAGGAAATTTTCATAGCTTTTAAACCACAGTATTGAGCAATTAGCAAAGGATTCAAAAGTGCGAAGAAATAAACATCAAGTGAGTGATTCAAATGTGATTGCGCAAGCTAAAGTTCAGTTTCTCATTAAACAAGATACATTCTATAAATGTGAACTAGTTCTAAACACAAGGAATCAAATCATACAATCCTAAGCAAGCAACATGTTTAAATTTGAACCAAACCTAACACACTTCTATATAAAGTATATGAACAATTGAAATCATTTGTAAGGGTTATGAACACTCATCCAACAAACATGATAACATTACAATCAAATTATGTGTCCATCTAATTATCATTTCCAAAAGCATAAAAGGCATTGATCAAAAGGTCTTTAAGGGTTGTAATTGGGCTAGGTTACAAAAGAATTGTCATATGTGGGATATTTGAATTCAAATGGCCAAGCAAAAGGAACATTCAATCTAATTACACTTCCTTCTTTTTCCAATACAACACTTGGTGAATTTCATACTTTTCTATTCTTGATTGATCTTTGACAACTTTTTCTTTGAATTATTGCAAACCTTTTCATTTTTCTCTTTTCTTTTTCTTGGTTTGCTTTTCTTTCTTTTTTTCTCTTTTCTTTTCTTTTTTGTTGTCAAGATCAAATATCATCATTCACCCTTACATTGACTTAAATATAACTTCCCTTTCTCCCCAACTTATTTCAATGATACCCTAATCGAATGTTCCTTTATCGTTATGGCAAAGGTCAATAAAAACGATGGATAAGGGTTCAAAAGAAAACAACTATCAGAATTTAATAAAGAGTTAACTATGAACTGAATTTTTTTTTACAAACTCTGGCAATTTAAATAAGCAGATGAGCTTATTAAATTGACAGTCCACAGTTAACAATTCTGATTCAATAGGCTCAGATGGGTTAACAGATACTCACACATCTCACAGGGTAGGTTCATTTGGTCAAGTATTTCACTCAATTTCAAAAAAAATGCCTTGATCATTTCAATGCTCTTACACAATTTTAAAACAACAAAAGATTTAACATAAAATAACTGAGTTAAACATGATATTGGTCTCCTGCATATATATACAATGGTTGAGGATTCCTCACATTTTGGCTAGTTCTATATTGGTTCAAAACTAAACAAATGCTTGCTTAAAAACTGAATAAATTAACTTGTGTGTGTAAAGAACTTATTCACATTCAAGAATATACCTAGAAAAACAAGAAAACGAGTACCTTAGCTGCGCGCTTTAACACTCATTCTATCATTATCACTCAATTGATTCTAAGCTCAAGCACTGGCTTTGAATCTTTCATCTTTCTTTCAACATTGTTGGGATAATTTCAAAAAATTTTACCATAAATAAATACTAAAGCATAAATAAAATATAAACTATACTAACATGTAATACCCAAAATAAATAACATAATAGCAAAAAGGTACATCATCCATGATACACAAAACATAAATAAAACAAAGTACAAAGCATAAATAAAAATGTTATAAAAGTACAAAGCTGAATAAATAAAACGAAAGAGAAGACAAATCAAAATCTGCAGCTCTGCATCATCAGTCTGAATCTGAATCCATGTCCTCAGAGTCTATCAGGTCTGCTGCCATGCGATCAATACTATTAGTAGCTGCTGAGGAGTCATCACCCAGATCATCATCAACATCAGCGTCGTCGTCACCCTCATCACCGGCATCCTGATCACCAGCATCCGCTGCAGCTGCCCCTCCTGGAAAGAAAGGCCTGTCCCCAGGCCAAGCTATGTGCTCAGAGAAGAAAGCAGGCGTCCATGGGCTTTGGCCACTGTCATGCAGATGACTCTGAATAGTCGTTAAGGCCCGGTGATTTGACGCATTCTGCGCCAACAGAAAAGAGCTCACCGTAGCAGAGTCCCAACTCGAGAAATCCAGTGGTGGAATGGTCGGGTGGCTAGGGTGGCTAGTATGCTGAGGTGGTGGTGGTGGTACATGAGAAGGACCGGCTGATGTGGATGGTCCAGCTGAGGTAGGAGGTGGGGCTACAGGTGTGGGGGTAGAGCAGTACCTATTGATGTACCTGTCATCAATAGGGTTCTTAATTTCTTCATCTACCTGGTTGGGCATGTGTACCCTAGCCCGTCTACAGAGTCCCATAATCAATCCGGGAAAGGTCAGTGGGCATTTGGGTTTGCCCGGGGGTAAAATGCCGCTCTCAGCTACTACCCTCATCTCATTTGCTATAAGCCTAGCAACGTCAACCTGACGCTGAGTAAGGATATAATGAACAAGAGGTGTAACGTCTAGGGTGGTAGAAGAGGTATGAGATTTAGGGCCGGATGTTATACAAGATAAGGGTAAGAACTACCTGAGCCGGAGTGGTCATATCCTCCCTGAAGGCTCGGAAAGGCTTACCCGAAGCCTTACTCAAATCATAAGCTCTTCCCCTCCTGGAAGATGTCTCGTGCAATCATCTCATGATCCCAATTGCCGCTCCTCTGATGCTCACAAAAGTCACATAGCGCAGTAGGCGCTAGTGGATTATCCTCTTCAACTAGCTCCAGAGGCTTGCCCAAATACGCGTTGATGGACATGCGATCAAAGGTAATAGTGCGCCCTCGCACGTAGGTAGTCCATGTGAACTCGTCAGATGGGTCAGCTGGGATCGCATTCGCGTAGAATTCGCGCACGATGTCATAATTAATCCTCCTGGGTGGCGTGCATAGAATCCCCCATTTCCTTTCGTTGATCATGGCTGCTATGCCTCCGTACTCTCCTTCTTCTGATATCTGGAACCGCTTCTCAGACCAGATTCGTCTTGTTTTTAGCTCCTCGTACCTTTCTTGATTCCTCATACTCAGGAAACGACTCGCGTCATGTGGTTGAATGTTTGCTCTTGGTCGTGACGACGAGCTCTCAACGTTCCTTTGTCGTTTGGACGAGGTTTTGGGTGCCATTCCTACAAAATGATTTAAAACAAATGAAAATTAGGTAGGACACAAGTCAAGTTTCAATCAAAATAAAAATAAAACAAATTCTGGGTTTCGTCGCTACAGCGACAGCTTGGTCGCTTGTAGCGAGCGAACCCAGAAAATGCTTGTTTCCTGCGCTACAAGCGTACTGTAGCGAGGAAGACCCTTTTCAAAATTTCATGTTTTTCTGATTTTAAACTTACTTGTAGCATGCGAAATTAAGATTAAAGCTAAAATAAATGAATAACAATCACCTAAACTTCCTAAATCCTCAAAAACCTAAATTATTTTGAAATTTTTACAAAAGGTTTTTCAAAATACGAATCCTATGAACAAGAGGATTAAAGGGGAGTTTTCCTAGTGATTCTAGGTCATTTATAACAGCCTAAACTATGTATAAACATGGGTAAACACCAGGGCATAAGATTAAGTTTCAAAATTCTAAAAAACCCTAAACCCTAAAATTCCAAATCAGCATGCAGGCATTAATAAACAGTAAAAAGCATCTAAACAGTGACAGAGAGGGACGAATCACATACCTGGTTGATGATTGATGTGGATTATACACAGGTAATGAGATTAATTGCAGGATTGTGCAGAATTATAAAGTGACAAATGCAGAGATGGAATGGAATGTTTACAGAAGTAAAGGGTTGCGAAAATATAAGACAACAACGGCTAATGCATTAAAGAAAGTAGTTGGGAGGTTACTGAAGAGTCAGTAGTGGCCTAGGAAACATAAAACTGTTTTCTGATACGGTCGCTACAAGCGCGCGACCTGTCGCTACAGCGACAGGCAAAAAGCCCATCGCTACAAGCGTAGTGTGGCGCTACAAGCGCAAGTGTAAAATCCATCGCTACAAGCGACAAGTGCGTCGCTACAGCGACGTAGTGTAAATTCCATTGCTACAGCGATGAATCCGTCGCTGTAGCGACCATGACAGGAAACAGAAAAATTAAATTTTGAGTTCTTTGCCACTATCCCTACATGCATAAATAACTGTACAGAACTAAAATAACACTAAAAACGCAACATACTTACAAAATTGGGGTGCCTCCCAACAAGCTCTTGTTTAACGTCATTAGATCGACGCCTGATTCGCTTATGCATAAGAATCGATGAGTGAAATCGTTGTCGTGTGCCGAACAACTTCACCTCCAAAATATGGCTTAAGCCTCTGTCCATTCACTGTCCATGTTGACTTAGTGATAGGATCCTCTAGTTCCACAGCTCCATAAGGTTTTACTTCCTTGATCATGAACGGACCGGACCATTTGGACTTCAATTTACCCGGAAATAGTCGTAGCCTTGCATTGAACAGCAACACCATTTGACCAGGCCTGAATTCCCTCTTCATGATCTTCTTGTCATGATACCGTTTAACCTTTTCCTTATAAAGCTTGCTTGACTGATAGGCTTGGTCACGCATTTCTTCTAATTCATGCATCTGAAGCTTTCTCTTCTCCCCAGCTTGCTCTTGATCAAAGTTCAAAAACTTGAGCGCCCAAAACGCTTTGTGCTCCAACTCGACCGGCAAGTGGCATGCTTTCCCATACACCAACTGGAATGGTGTGAAACCCGTAGGAGCTTTGTATGCGGTCCTATAGGCCCACAACGCTTCGTCCAGTTTCATCGCCCAATCCTTCCTTGAAGATGACACGGTCTTCTCAAGTATCCGTTTGATTTCACGGTTGGATACCTCGGCTTGACCGTTAGGTCTGTGGATGGTATGGTGAAGCTACCTTGTGCTTTACTCCATAGTGCTCAAGTGCTTTTGCTAACTGTTGATTGCAGAAGTGAGAACCTCCGTCACTTATTAGCACTCTTGGAGTTCCAAATCGGGAAAAGATGTTTCTTTTCAGAAACTTGACCACCGTCTTGCTATCGGCTTTCTGAGATGCTATTGCTTCTACCCACTTTGACACATAGTCAACAGCCACCAGAATATACTCGTTGTTCATAGAGGATGGAAATGGCCCTACAAAGTCAATACCCCAACAATCGAAGACTTCGACTTCAAGGATACTTTGTAGAGGCATTTCATTCCTCTTTGAAATCCCTCCGGTTTTCTGGCAACTCTCGCATTCTTTCACATGTTCATATGAGTCTTTGAACAAGGTGGGCCAATAAAAGCCAGCTTGAAGAACTTTTGCTCCAGTTCTTTCTCCACTGTAATGACCACCATATGGCGAGTTGTGACAGTGCCACATGATGTCCTTGGCTTCTTCTCTTGCAACACATCTTCTTAATAAGTGGTCTGCTCCAATCTTGAAGAGGTACGGGTCATCCCAAATGAATTGAGTTGCGTCTCTCAACAACCTCTTCTTCATTTGCCATGTGTAATCCTCCGGTATGAACCCCGTTGCTTTGTAATTGGCCATGTCAGCGAACCATGGTCTTTCTTGCACCATAAGCAACTTCTCATCCGGGAACTCTTCAAGGATGTCCCTCTCATTCTTCGTTATCTCATTGTTCACCAATCTTGACAGATGATCAGCTACTAGGTTCTCAGTCCCCTTCTTGTCCTTAATCTCCAAATCAAACTCTTGGAGTAGCAACATCCAACGGATGAGTCTCGGCTTTGAGTCGGGTTTGGTAATTAAGTACTTGATAGCTGCATGGTCAGTCCAGATAACAATTTTTGAACCAATGAGATACGAACGAAATTTTTCTAATGCGAACACTATGGCAAGTAATTCTTTTTCAGTGGTAGCATAATTGACTTGTGCGTCATTTAAAACTTTACTTGCATAGTGTATAGCATGAAAAATTTTGTTTTTGCGTTGACCTAACACCGCGCCTACCGCATAATCACTTGCATCGCACATAAGTTCAAAATCGTATGTCCAGTTTGGTGCGGTGATTATGGGTGCGGATGTTAAGCTATCCTTTAAACTATTAAAAGCATTTAAACAATCAATATCAAAATCAAAATACTTATCTTTGTTGAGCAAGTTGCTCAATGGCTTGGCAATTTTTGAGAAGTCTTTGATGAATCTCCGATAGAACCCGGCATGGCCTAGGAAACTTCGGATTCCTTTGACATTGACTGGTGGTGGAAGTTTTCCTATCACGTCGATCTTAGCTTTATCAACTTCAATACCCTTGGAGGAGATCTTGTGACCAAGGACTATACCCTCGGTTACCATGAAGTGACACTTCTCCCAATTGAGCACCAAGTTGGTTTCCTTGCACCGTTTCAGTACCGTGTCCAGATTCTTCAAGCACAAATCGTATGATGACCCGAAAACTGAGAAGTCGTCCATAAACACTTCAATGCTTTTCTCTATCAAGTCTGCAAAGATGGCTTGCATGCATCGTTGAAATGTTGCTGGAGCGTTACATAATCCGAACGGCATGCGTCGATATGCAAATACCCCAAAAGGACATGTGAATGCAGTCTTCTCGTGATCGTCTGGATTCACCGATATTTGATTGTAACCTGAATACCCGTCAAGGAAACAGTAAAAAGCTTGTCCTGACAGCCTCTCTAGCATTTGATCCATAAATGGTAGAGGAAAATGATCCTTTCTAGTTGCTTTGTTAAGTCTCCGGTAGTCGATACACATCCTCCAACCGGTCACGGTTCTTGTCGGTATGAGCTCATTCTTCTCATTCGTGATAACCGTCATACCTCCCTTCTTAGGGACAACTTGAACCGGACTAACCCAAGTGCTATCCGAGATCGGATATATCATGCCGGCTTCAAGTAGCTTAACTACTTCTTTCCGGACTACTTCTTTCATGTTTGGGTTTAGCCGTCTTTGAGGTTGTGCTACCGGCTTATAATCCTCTTCCATCATGATCTTATGCATGCAATAGGAAGGACTTATCCCTTTTAAGTCGGATAGTGTCCAACCTATTGCTTCCTTGTTGGACTTCAAAACTTCGACCAATTTTGTTTCTTCATGGTTTGACAAGGAGCTACTAATGATTACCGGTTTCGTACCCTCTTGATCAAGAAACACATACTTCAAATGTGAGGGCAAGATCTTCATCTCCGGCTTCACTTCTTCTACTTTAGCTTCATTCGTCAATTCCTCGATTTTGGCTTTGTGAGGAGGAATTTCCTTAAACGAATCGAGCTCCTTCAAACACTCTTCAAGCTCTTGCTCATCTTCTTCTCCTAGGATACTTAGTGCGTTTGTCAATACTCTTTCAAGATGTGTCAAGTCATGCAACTGGTTTCTCGTATCAACTATCAATTCTTCCGTTGCATCCATCTTGAAACACGCAGCTTTATCACTAGGAAACTTCATTGCTTCATGGATGTTGAAATTGACTTCTTCATCGTCCACACGGACTTTCATTAAGCCTCCGTCAAGATCAATCATCATCCGTGCCGTTTGCATGAAAGTTCTCCCAAGAAGTAGCGGCACATCATCATCCTCCGGAATGTCCATCACTACAAAGTCGACGGGGAACAAGAACTTGTCGACTTTCACCAACACGTCTTCAGCAATTCCCAATGGACGAGTGTAGGATTTGTCGGCCAATTGCAAGGTTAAGTTGGTTCTCTTCACAACTATATCACCAATCCTTTTGACAACGGATAGTGGGATTAGGTTGATACTTGAACCCAAATCAATGAGTGCCTTGCCGACATCAACATTGCCAATGGACACGAGCAGTGTAACTTTGCCCGGATCTCTCTTCTTTCTTGACAATGTATTCTGGATGATTTCACTACAATTCGCGTCTAGCAGAATTGTTTCTTCTTCATTAAACCTCCTCTTCTTGGAGAGAATTTCTTTCATGAACTTGGCATACGTCGGCATTTGCTCTAGGGCTTCCGAGAACGGTATGTTGATTTGTAACCTTTTGAATACTTCAAGGAACCTAGCAAACTGCCTCTCTTTCTCTTTTTTGGCTGGTGTAGTTGGGTAAGGTAGGTGTGGTGTCGGTGCATTCTTCACTACTTCTTGCTTCTTGCCCTTCTCCTTCACCACATCCTTCTTCCACACTATGTTCTCATTTTCAACTACATCCTTATTATTTTTTTCAACTTCTTCCTCTATATGTACATCTCCCGTTTCTTCCTCACGTCCTTCATCATCATCCTTCTCCTTCACCTCATTCTCAACAACCCTTCTCTCTACTTCAAGATTGTCCCATATACCTTTACCAATGACCTTCCCGCTCCTTGTAGCAATTGCCTTGCAATTTTCGTTGTCTCTTGATGCAAGGACTTCCTCATCAAAATGACTTAATTGTCATTTCGATGATGATGCATGATCCTTTGGGTTGGTTTGTGTGTTGGCGGTAAAGGTTCCGCCTTGTTGAGTAGCTTGAGAAAGTTGTTGTGCCAACTGGCCCACTTGCGTCTCCAGATTTTTGATGGACGCATCAGTGTTCTTCTGGTTAGGCCATTGACATCTGCATGAATTGATTGAGGGTTTCATCGGTGGATTGGTTGCGGTTTTGTTGTGGAGGTTGATATTGGTTATAATTTTGGTAAGGTTGTCGGTTATATTGCCCAGCTTCTGGTCTCCACCCTTGGCCATAATTCGGATTATTCCCTCTTGGGAAGTTGTTTGGATGGCTTTGGAATTGGTTTTGAAACTGTTGAGGCCTTGGTTGATTACCAACATAGCTTACCTCTTCTGTAGGTGGCGGACAAAATCCGGTTGGGTGGTCTCCCGAACAAAGCTCGCAAGATGCGACTTGGTGTTGTCTTCTTTGTTCGTTCTGGATGTCCTTCATTTGTTGAGGAAGGTTGGCCATTTTCTTTGTCAACTCTTCCACTTGTTGCGTGAGCAATTTATTTTGTGCAAGGATTGCATCAGTTTGTTCCCAAATCTAGGATTCCCGCCTTCCTTTGGCTTTGGCTTCGGTTATGATGAGCTTGGTGATCATTCAACTGCCATTCTCTCTATAATAGCAACAGCATCCTCGGCGCTCTTGGCCATCAAAGAACCACCAGCAGCAGCGTCAAGCAATAGCTTGGATTGTTGTTGCATCCCGTTCCGGAATAGATGAATTTGTGTTAACTCATCAAATCCATGATTAGGACATCTTCTGAGCATTGACTTGAAACGCTCCCACGCTTCACATAACGTCTCACTAGTACCTTGTGAGAACACAGCAATAGTTGTCTTCGCCTCCATGAAACGATTCTGAGGGAAGAACCTCTCAAGGAATTTCTCCTCAAGCGTGTTCCAGTTCGTCATCACCGTCGGTGGCTGGTCCAAATACCACTCCTTAGCTTTGCCTATCAATGAATGAGGAAACATCCTCATCCACATAGCCTCCTCGTTATTCTCCGTCTCACCAAGGGTTCCCGCTATCTCGTAAAATTTTGTGAGATGTTGGAACGGGTCTTCATGGTCTAATCCTGAGAAGGGATTAGCATAAAGAATTTGTAAGATCCCCGTCTTCATCTCTGTTTGCTTGATAGTCCGCGGCGTTTTCCCTTATTGTGCGAAACGGCGTGGACTATTATTACATGGCAACCCACGACCGCCTGAACCTCCAGGATCTTGATTTCCTGCTGCAGCCATTTGTAACTCTTGGCTTGGACTAGATGAATGACTAGAAACAGAACTTTCCTCTTGTTGCCTTTTCTTCGCTTGTTGCTTCTTTTTCCGGTTCTTGCTGTTGTTTCTACTAGCTGTTCTCTCTATCTCGGAATCAAAAAGAAGTTGGTCCTCCGAAACTTGACCTCGCATATACGATATCAACAATCTGACCACAAAGAATTAGCAAACAAGATGGATAAGAAATATTAGTTATATACATAAAAGAATTTTGTGCAAAATTGCTTAAAACCATAATTAAAGTTGCAATGATTATAATATCATAACTTTAATCCCCGGCAACGGCGCCATTTTGTTAATTTTGCACAGATGCAAGTATCGTTTTTATATCGTTCCGCAGGGATTAATGTGATATCATAAACCGTTCAACGTCGATTATCGTCTTAAGTTAGGGTTTAACCATTTGTTTTATACTACACTACTCATCATTTTAAAAACATAATAAATAAATAGTAGAGTAATAGGACATAGAAGGTGCTAGGATTAACTTTCATCAATCAAACATCGTTTATATTCGATTGATCATAAATACGGATTCTAGCTTTTTCTTATATATGACATTATTACGTATTGCTCAACAACTTCATTGATTTCCCAAATGAAGTCATGAGATCGATTGTATCGTTTAATCGATGATTTCTCAATCTATTAAACGATTCAAAAGCTTTACGATCCAATACTATAATGTAATTATCAAAACCAAATCCCATTTCTAGAATTTCTTATCTTGATAGAAAATCATTCTAAACCTAGATTCAAAAGTCTTTTTCAACAACATTTAAATCAAACATAAGATTGAAAAGCAAGAAGAAATTCAATGGTATATAAAAATGCTAGAATCATATATTTAATAACCAAAAGTTTACAACATGGAATGATTGATTACCTATTAATCCCAACAAAGGAGATTAGTTGATCATTGTCATGACAACTATTGCAAAATAAGAAAGGAAGATGAAGATATATGAGAGCTTGATGTCTCAAAGCTTCTTAATGCCTTCTTCAATCCAAATCAAATTGCTATTTGAAGTTCTTCTCCCTCTATGCCTATTCTCTCTCTTAGATAACAAGTATTTAATGCTCTGGAAAATATTAAATCTCAGAAAAAAACTATCTCTCTAAAAATGAGCTTCAAAATACTTAAATATGCTGAGAAAATGTACGCTCGCTACAAGCGACCAGCCTGTCGCTTGTAGCGAGGAAGTCAACTGGCCAATGGATGCTCTCCACGTCATCATCAGCATTAAACCGCCCCTCTGGTCGCTGTAGCGACAAGGTCTGTCGCTACAAGCGATGGATCATTGAAATTCCCTGCCTAGGCTCGCTTCAAGCGTCCGGTTCATCGCTTCAAGCGATGAACCCTTGTAAATCCCTGCCTAAGCTCGCTTCTAGCGATGGAGGCTGCGCTTCAAGCGATGAAACACTGGAACTATCCTCGCTACTAGCGATGGCTTCTGCGCTTGTAGCGATGGCATCAAGAAAAGCTTCATTCTTTTGCATCAATCAGGTTCAAGCATGTATTTCCTGCATAATCACATGGGGTAAGGCTTAGGATCACAATTATTGCATTTTTAACACAAATATGCTCTAATCCTAAGGTAACTTGCAAAACAAGTAATCATAAGTGCCCTAAAATGTATCAAAATACAACAACTTTTAGGCACTTATCAGTACGCCTTGTGCTAAGGAGACTACTTTGTCAATGTTAATATATTCTATTTTTACTTGTTAAAAAAAAAAAAAAAACTTTGCATGGTGCTACCTAGCTACTTGGGCCGTTGAAGATTTGACCATGTAAAAGTATTGTAATACTTCTCGGTTCTAATAATAAAAACAACAATGATAAATATAATCTCTAAATTTCATACGCCCATTTAACACATTATTTTTTCTTTGTCTCTCTTCTTATCAAATCTCTCACATCGCTATTTTTTTATTTTTTTTATTTTGTTTCTAAGTGTATACACCCACATGTAATATATACGCAACATTTTCCTAATAAAAAAAAAGCATCACGATGTTGATTGGAGTGTAGAATAAACAAAATGATGTATTTCAAAGTATGTTAATCAATAAAGTAGTATTTTTTCTAAATGAGTTATGCTAACTAGTACCCTCCGACACTAGTTAAGGAAACATAAAAGATAAGTTTTATATTGAAAACAACATTTTTTACACTTTTAAGTATTTGGTTACAAAAGTTCCAAAAATTCTTAGTAATTCTTACAACATTCTCTATCATTTTCCTTTTTTTTTTTTTGGGTAGAATCTATCATTTTCCTTTCTACTTCAATAAATGTAATGATCAATGTGTATCATCCAACAATGATATGCGTACACATTTAATTTTAATACACTCATTTAACACATTTTTTCTTTATCTATTTTCTCATCACACCACCAATACATCACTTCTATCACATCACGTTCTCTAGCTATTTCTCTCTCAAGATGTAGAATAAATATTAGGTGTCCATGAAATATTTTCCGTTTGACTTAAATACCACTAAGGTCACTTAATTTATTTTAAAAGTTCAGTTTGATCATTAACTTTAAAATCAGTCAATTTGGTATTTTAACTTATTTTAAAAGTTTATATTGGTTCCTTAACTTTAAAACTGACCAATTAGGGGAGCTCTTGGAAGAGGAGGTAGCGCAAACTTGTATCTGGTGTCCAAGAGATAGTGAAGCAGAAGAACACTTGTTTGTTAAATGCCGTTTTATGGTAGCCATTTGAAATGAGTGTTACCGGATAACCTATTCACTTTATTATAAAGTTTTTGCTTCTATTTTAGACAAGGGAAACTACCAAAAGGCTTACTGTCGATTTGGCACACCACTTTGTGGTCAATATGGAAGACTAGAAATGACATCATTTTCGGGGGAAACATGCAAAGGTGGAAGAGGTAGCATGTAAGCTCAAGCACTTGTCTTGGAATTGGTTTTGGGGAAGAAAATTGGGGTATCCCTGTTTATTTTATGGCTGGTTTGCAAATCCCTTAGCTTGTATCGATAGTGATGTTTTGGGAATTTTGAGTGGATCGATAGAGTATTACTTATACTTCATCTATGTTGGTGGATTTAGTACCACTTGTACTTATATCTTATCCATTTAAATAAAAGATTTTGTTTGCGCTGTTATAAAAAATGAAAGGCAATTTGAAAATAAATGACAATGTTATGTTTGTGGTTCTTTCTATCTGTGCGTGCAAGTTGCTACTGCATCTACCTCTTCTCATTCTCAGACTAACATGCATCTACTTGTTTCATAATCTATTTTGTTATATATTTTGAGTTTTTAAGTTTGTAATATTTTATTATGTAAGGTTGAACTTTGTAAGCTGTGAAAAATACTATATAATTTTGCATGAATGTTTAAGCTGTGGATATTTTGCATGGATATCGATTTCATTACCGTTTTTGTGATAGTTATTTTGTGAGTTGTTGTGTAATTGATCATTTTTGGTGTATGTGGAATAAAAAAAATAGCTTTATTATACATTTCATCCCCTTTTAAATATTTTTTTTGTTGCCAATGAATATTTTCTTGTTTTTTTGTTGTTTTCTTTCTTTGAGAGGTTGTATTTGTTGTTGTTGTTGTTGACAATATTGAATATTTTATTTAGGTGCTTGATCCGAACATTTACACCTTTGTTGAGGTGGAAATTAAGTGAAGAGGCCTTTCCATCAAAACCATGAGGCCCAATACTGACAATAGTCCAATTAAATTCTTGTTAAGTGAGATTTAGGTTAACATATTAAAATTGGCCAGAAACAACATGAGTTAGCAATTAGTAACACTGCATGGCAACTGACACGTACCTGTTTAGACCCCGTCACAACAAATATATATACTACCACATTCTTTACTTCTTTATGTAAAATAAATACAAGATGTGAAATCAACAGTGGTGTCAAAAACTCAAAAGGCAAGAATAACTCCGTACTAGGAAAATTTGGTTCAGGATTCAGTTCATGTTATTGAGTTGAAAGCTTCATCGTTCATCTATCATCACTTACCTATATCTCTGTCTCTCTGCTTGATGTCGTGTCACAATTCACAAACCTGTTACATTTCATGGGATACTCAATTGGTTTCGTGTGCCCGTGTTCAAAATTTCCACTATTTCTCTGAATGAATGCTGTAAAATACAATTGGACTAATAATACCAATACGGCTTATACATTTACACAATTTTCTCAATTTTAATTACTTTCTAATTTTTCATAAAAAGTTGTTTAATTTTATGGATTTAATTGACATGCACTGAATATTCCAGCTTTAGTAAAAAAAACTAAAACAATTGTCTCATTAACAAGCTCGAAGATTAGTCCTATACCTGATTCAAATGCCCTAAATCATAGAAATACTTTGGAGCAATTATTGAGGTCAAAAATCCTAATTACAATGGAATCATGCAGTATCATATTTTTATGGAATCATGCATGCACTAACACTGTAGACAGTTTGACTAAAAAAAATGGTGGATAGTTTTTTTTACACTTAAAATCAATAATATTTGACTTTAATTGTATTTATCTTAAAATTTATACAGAGAATAATTTGTAATTGATTGACAGTTTAAAAAATTTAATTAAAGGAGGAGTGTATCAAAATTAATCTCCAATTTAAAATTTTAAATGAATTAACTAAAAGGTTAATTCAAAAAGTTTGATTTACATAAACTTGTTTAAAATGCCTCAGGAAAAAAAAAACTTGTTTAATAATGTTACCGTGATTATAAGATTTTTTTTCCCAATTTAACTATTACTACATCATCAGACTAGGTATCTATCTTTATACTAATCGTATCCTTTGTATAAGATGATGCACAGAAGTGCCATGCCTCTGTGCCTGCCTGATTTATTCAGATTTTTTTGTGGTCCTACTCCTATCAGAGCAACGTGTTCCACCACGTTAGGCTAATTGTTCATATTCTATACAAATGTTAAATTATGCCTTATATTTGGTAAAGGTTCTTTTTGTGATGTCTCGTTTTCTTTATATACTACATAACAACAATTCCACAATCCTCACTGCTAACACAATATCTTGTGTCACAAATCCCCAGAATCTTGAATATTTTATATGGAAATTCAATTGTTTTTCAAATTTGTATGCTAAAAATTAGCTACTCTTATATTTTTAAACGGATGGAAGTGACAGACTGAATCTTAATAAATCGTGAAAGACAAGAAGAGGAAGGTTAAATTGACTTTTCACAATAATATAGAATGTGACCATGACAATTTGTGAGTATTGGAGTGTGTAAAACTGTAATAAGGTTGAAAACCTAGTGACAACAAAGACGAGACATGAAGTATGATTAATAAATTACCCAAGATTTCAGCACCAACTTGGATTTCTAGAGAGAAAGAGACATTCAGATTTTACAGACAGAATAGAGGGAGAGAGAGAGAGAAGGGTTAAAATCAATACGCCAAATGATGTCAGGAGAGAGGAGTGGTTAAAATAAAAAAAAATATGATGTCATGTAGTGACAAAGGTTAACCTTTTTCACAGAAATGTAGGAGAAGATATTGATTCATTAAACTAAAAGGGCAACAAGAAGAACTATCATCATTAATGATAAAAAGGAAAAGTAAGAAGGGAATCTTCTCTGCAACACAATACTACTTTTTTTTTTCTTTCACCATTTGATTGAATGAATCAGTTTTTTACTAGTACATAAGTTAATTGGAAAGTTCACCAATTCTACACAGACAACTAGGAAACATTAAATTTTACATACTTTTTTAAAATAAAAAAAATAAATTAAATTGTAATCTTCTACTGCCTCTTATCTTGCATGGCTCAAACGTGTATACCATCTGAATTTAACAAAAGTCCATGTATAAGAAAAGAAAAAGTTGTTTATAATCTTCTTTGTTTCTGTACGTGTTTATGATTTTCATGTTCAAAACAACCACATTGTCATGCTCATTCAAAGAACCAACAGAAAAACAAGTGTCGTAGAGTATAGACCCTACCCTACCCATTTTCTCACAGGAAAAACAGGACCAGTAATAATTCAGTTAAATTGAGTATTATTTTCTTTCTTTCCTTTAACAAAACAGAGATAAAACAATTTAACTGGATCAAATTACCGAATTATGCATCCAATCTAAATCTGACATATAACAAGACCATAAGTATAAATAAATTCTCCATGATAAATGAAAATTCTTGCAAAAGAGAAATAGATATATAAATAAATAGTTGAAAAGATGAATATGCATGAATAAAGAGGAAATTGAGTTACCTTGTATTATGCATCTGCAAGAGGAGCTAGCTAGGCTTTTAGTTGCCAAACTGAAGCCTGAATTGCCATATTCTCCCACAGCTTTCTTGAGCTTCTAGGGCTTTCAATCTTGAAAACAGATTTAAGATACAAAAGAAGTTCAAGAAAGCTGTGGAAAAGCATGACCAGGACTTGAAAACCAAAATTAGCCTCAGATCTCACATCTATAAGCCAAATTAATTAGCTTGTAATGAAGAAGCACTTATAATAAGCAAAAAAACTTGGTAGAGATATATATAGAGAAGAAGAGAAGGTAAAATTGAGAATTGAGAAAGAAAAATAACCATATGCCCCTTGAAAGTTCTCATGGACCACTCTACCATTTATAATATCAATCTACCAGCTTTATAAAGAGAAAATAGAGAGGGGGGGTGGGGGGTGGGGGTAGGGGGGTGTAGGGTTCATTTCACTATCACTTAACAATAATAACAAAGATGCAATTTATTTACCTTTCAAATTGGCTTACTTTCCCGGTGAGTGCGCAGTGGGTCACAATACAAACACGTCAGATTGGTAAAGAACAATAATCTTCCTAAAAAAGACAAATCAAGAAAAAGAAAATATTGTAATTGTTATAGGCAAATGAGATATTTAGAGGTGGTTGTAAATATTTGCATAAACCTTTTCCCATTCCCTTCACATGCAACCATGTGAGCGTGATCTCTTTTTATTTTATTTTCTGTAGATTTAAAGTATGGGTGGTTTATGGTCCCCAATCTTTCTATATGTATTAATTTTGTTTCTCTTTTAATATTTATGAAAATTAAATAAATTGACAACCACACATATTTACAATTCCAGGTCATGATAATCAATTATTTTGCTGTAATGCATATGTTTTATATGAAAAAAGAATAATTCATCTGTAGCTGTTACAATATGGTTGGCATATGAGGCTGTCCAAGCTAGGACGATGGATACTTATTTTTTGTATTTTTAATTAACTGATCCTAGCTAAAGAAATGAGATAAAAAAGGTAGAGCCCAAGATTGTTTTTCCATATAGAGGTGTCTTTTCAACTATTCTACTTATACATCCTGGAGCTATTTCAACTATGTGCTCCACATCTACAACTAGCTACTTACACAAATCAAGATGTACACATTATAAAGTGGTTGAGATTTTAATGCCAAATGTTGGCTCAAAATTACAAATGCACTCACTTTTATCTGCACTTTTGCCATTTTAGATGTATCAAAAAATTATTATGCCTAAAGTATGTCCATTATCATCAATTCAACTTTTCATATATTCACATGTCTACATTTCTTATTGTTATAAAAAAGGTTTAGATTTCTTATTATTAATACAAAAGTTTCCATGTAAAAGAAAAAAAAATAGAAAGTTGCATGCATATAGAAGTAATAGAAGTTATATATATGTGTGTGTATGTAACTAGATATTTAAATAATTTCTTTCGAAATGTATTTATGTATGGGGCATTCTAAAATGGACATAAAAATATCTCTAAAGATGGACTCTTATATTTTTTTTAGTAAACCAAGGCATTTTATAATAATAAAAAAACCTACAACAGAAAATAAAAAAAAACGTGCAAAATTTTTAAAGCGTTGAAAAATCAAAAAACAAAACAACAAAATCTCGACATAGAAATTGGATTTTGAGATGATTGTTTGACATCTATAAACATACATAGGAAGAAATTGCAAAGTTTCATAGCATTTCAAATACGCCTCAATTTATTTTGATTCTTCAACCAAAACATGCAAAACTGTAACTTTTCTGAGTAAACATATACTCATAGGTCAAATTTTGTATTCTAAATTTTTAGGCATGGTTAGATCATCATAAAACCATTACCACAAATTTTTTGACAAAGATGCCAAGTTCAAGTTTCTCGCGTGAATGGTCTGTTAGGCGCATTATATGTGTCGCTTGGACAAAATGACCCGGAACAACTTGGTGCTTCATGGTCAATGATGCGAACATTCGACTTTAATTATTAGGTCGCAAGAACCTTATGGGTATTAACGCAGCTTTTGTTTCTTGTATTGTAAGCAATCTGAACTATGAATGATATTATGGAGGAAGAAGAATAAAAGAGTTGTTAGGGAGAGAGAATAGAGTATTGGAAAGTTGTTATTTTCATTGATCGATGAATAGAGAGGTTACATAGTATTTGATACCAGTGACTTAGAGAACAAGTCTTATAGTAACTAACAACAACTTATCCAAATGTAAAAGCTAATCACAATTAACTCTACTAAACATGATTATGGATTAATAACAAACTAATGCACCCCCCCCCCCCTTTAATCCATAATCCCCCCTTTAATCCATAATCCTAGCACTCAATGAGAGACCTATCTTGTCTCTCAAGTAAGCAAATCTGTCAAGCTTCAAAGCCTTTGTGAATCATCTGCTAGCATGCACTTCAGTAGGACCTTACAACCACTTCAATCATGCCTTTTGTCACTTGTTCCATGATGAAATGGAACCTAGTTTCAATGTGTTTGCTTCTTCCATGTGCTATAGGATTCTTGGCTAGATATATAGCTGATCTGTTATCAAGTTTCAGCTTTAGAGGCTTCTCCACTTCACAGTTAAGTTCTTTCATCACATTAATCTAGCCAAATTGCTTGACAAGCTGAAAAGTGCCTGCTATATTATCAGCTTCAAAGGATGACAAAACATTACAGGTTGCTTCTTTGTGCACCATGATATTGCAGCATTGTTGAACTTGAATAGGTAGCCAGAAGTACTTCTCCTATCACTTATATCTCCACACCAGTCTGAATCTGAGTACCCTATCAGTTCAACCTTTTCTTCTTTGCTAGCAGTTGGAAATAGCAGACCAAGCTTCAAAGTTCCTTTCACATATCTTAGTACTCTTTTAGCTGCAGTGAGATGAGATTTCCTGGGATCATTCATGAGTCTACTGACGATACTTACTACAAAGCATATATCAGGCCTGTTATTGCATAAGTATCTCAGAGATCCAACTATTTGCTTGAATTCAGTAGCTTCCATTTTCTCTCCATTGCTACATTCATCCAACTTAGCATTTGTTTCAGATGGGTTCGTGGCAATGTTGCAATCTACCATATCAAACCTTTCAAGCAGTTCACCAATGATTTTTGTTGATGCATTATAACTCCTATCTTGCTAGCTTAGAAGTTTAACCCCAGTAAGATAGTTCTCCTAAATCAATCATTTCAAATTCACACTGCATAGTGTGTTTGAACTTCTCAATCTCACTTTGATTGCTTCCAGTCACCAATAGATCATCAACATATAAGCAGATCATTGTAATGTCCTTTTCACTCAGTTTCTGAACATACATACCATACTCAACATTGCATTGTGTAACAATCTGAACTATGAATGATATTATGGAGGAAGAAGAAGAAGAGAGTAGTTAGAGATTGTTAGGGAGAGAGAATAGAGTATTGGAAAGTTGTTATTTTCATTGATTGATGAATAGAGAGGTTACATAGTATTTATATACATGACTTAGAGAACAAGTCTTATGTAACTAACTAACAAACTTATCCAAATGTAAAAGCTAATCACAATTAACTCTACTAAACATGATTATGAATTAATAACAAACTAATAAAGGGGAGATCCATTGATTGGTTTGTGGGGGACCTTCATTTCTCATGTGTTTCATCTATTCTTTTCCAGTATGACTACAATGAAGGAGTGTTGTTCCGACAGTTCGATCAGACGAAAACTGGCTTTATGTGAGTGTGATAAGTTGTGATGATTGTCGATAACTTTACACTTGTTGAAGACTCCAAATTAATAATTAAATGAGTATTGAGTTGTTCTTTTGAAGAAAAAGGATTATTTTCTATCATCGACAATTATAATAATTAAATCTTATTTACCAAAAGCGTCGACGAAATAAATTTTTTTTTTTTAATTTTATTACTCATAACAAAGAATATTGACTTTTTTTTTGAGAAAATGTTAAAAAATTAATATGATTCTTATAAACAATGAAATGGCGTTTTCTAAAATATAAATATTGACAAATAGCTCTTTATTTCATAAAATGATCGTTAATTTATAAATTTATAAAACAAGAGTACCGGTACACCTCAATTTGTGAGGTGTACCGTAAAAGTTCCCTTATTATTGTGCGGTGTGGAAATATATCATTGAATTTTCAAAGTAAAATGTTTAAAGTTTTACTATACACCAACCTATATATGATCTAGTAATTTAAATCGAACCCGTCCAATCTGGAAACTATTCTATGCAGGACCATAAAATGTACTGTGTGACGGTGATGAATGAGTTGGATAGGACATGATGACATAAAGCATAGAGCCATACAATTACACCCACAATTTTGTTGGCGATTGGGTTAGTACTTAGTTGTATGGTAGTATATATTATCATGCTATCATAACATAAAAAACATGTAACAAACAATAACATAAATATTATCATCACATATCATGATCATGTGCGTGCTTGGATGTTAATATGGTGGGTTGCGGCATTGTGGGTCCCCGTCGGCGCTCAAATGTGTCCTCCATATCACTTCTTCGGTGGCATTTAGCCTGGTAATGGAAAGTTTTTTCTCACCATGGGAAATTTTTTTCAACCATAAGATTAATGTGGAACAAAAATATTCTAAATCAAGGAAAGAAAATCCGGTAAATTATTTCAGATCAAGGAAAAAAAAATTTCAAATCTAAACAAAAATATAAGAGTGTAAAAGAGAAAAGAAAAAAATATGATGTAAGCAGTCCATGATAAGATTAATGTTTCTCATTAATCTAATGGTTGAAAAAAAAATTTCATGGTGGGAAAAAACTTCCCATTCCCAGGCTAAACCCCACCCACTTCTTCAGCAACCCCACGTATACACATGTTTTTATTCCATTCTATGATCATATAATTACGGTTTAATTGAAAAATAAAATCATAGTAACCAAAGAAAAAATGTAAATAATAATAATTATTATTATATTATTATAAAAATAAAAAGTAGAAAACATGAAATGAGAGGTGTAAAGGTCCACCTCATGAGCAGCAGACACCAGTTTGAGATTCAGTTTGTTTTCTTTTGTAGCGTCCGGAGCAAGTTGATTGGTTTGTTTTGGTTCGCATGGAAATGTATGTTTTTAATTATTACCATGAGGTAGTGTGTGAGTGAGCCTTTTGTAGTCTTTGTTGCAGCCAAGTTTTAATTTTGGATAATAATGAAGGTGGAAAGATATGTTTTTTTACTGGATTTTTAATGATATTTTTTGGTTCGTAAGAGGGTCGAATGTAGTGTCCAAAGAGAAGGAAGAATAAAAAATCTTTAAATTAAGGTTGTCAGACTCGAGTTTTTACGTCAACTCGTTTTGTTAACGTAGAATATATCAACTCATAAACATGTATGAGTTTATCGTACAAGTCTACCTTATATAAAAATAATCATATACATGACATATATACCTATAAACTTATATATTACTAGACAGACATAAATAATTCAAAATCTCAACTTAATTATAAAGCAAAATTATATCAAATCGTCGTAACAAAGTGTTGTGCTCATAATCTTGTATCAAACTAATAATTACCCCACCAAATAAAAAAAACATTAAAAAAACTATCTAAAAAACAAGAGTTTGATATGCTTCTAAAGTTGTTAAAAGTTAAAACTAATAAAGAAAATAGTTAATTTCTTCCAAATCGAGTATACTCAAAAATTGAGTTATTTTCTCCCAATTCTACTTGATTCTACCTGATTTTACCCGAACACGAGTTAACTTGCTGTGAAATCACTTTGAATTTCGATTTTACACGAGTTCTTGTTATTTTTCCAAGATTTAACATGAATCTAACACCTAAAAATGTAAAATCGATCGATGATAAGCTCACAAATGCACAGTTTTATCGTCGTAATAAAAATATTGATCCCACAATAACTTGTAAATCTCAAGCTAAGGTAGCTTTTTTATTTTAAGTATGCAATTAATTAAGAGATTGATGATTGATCTTGGAAAAAGATTTTAACAATATAATAAAAAATCTTAGGATTGTGGATTTCCATCACAAGATAGATATTCCAATCCCAAGTCCCAAAATATTGCTAGGCAATATTGATGTTATGAAATATTTGTTTCATTTTATAGATTTGGCATACCTTTGTCTTTCAACAAAATTGATGTCTAAGATTATGAATTATCCTATATATAAAAGTTTTTAAGCTTAGATATCTTTTTGGAGTCAAAAAAGTTGTGGCAAATTACCTTTCTAATTTTTTGCTCTTATTTTTTTTTTAGTTTTTAAAAAAATAATCTCATATCTTTTATATAAAAGTTCGTAAGTCTCTTAGACATCTTTCTAGAGTAAAAAAATTTGTTGCAAATTTACTTCCTAACTTTTTGCTCTTTCTTTATTTTTGTAGAGAATGGTCGCGTATCTTATATATAAAAGTTCTTAAATCGCATAGACAACTTTTTGGAGTCAAAAAAGTTGTTGCAAATTTCTTTCCTAATTTTTTGCTCTTTTTTTTAGTTTTAAAAAAAATGATTTCATATCTTATATATAAAAATTCTTAAGTCTCTTAGACAACTTTTTGGTGCCAAAAAAGTTGTTGCAAATTTCCTTCCTATTTTTTTGCTCTTTTTTTTAGTTTTTTTTCTCTTTTTTATCTTATTTATCCTATATATAAAAGTTTTTAAGGCTCTTAGACAACTTTTTTGGTGCCAAAAAAGTTGTTGCAACTTTCCTTACTAATTTTTTGCTCTTTTTTTTTAGTTTTTTTAATTTTTTTTCTCTTTTTTATCTTATTTATAAACCTTCTTAAGTCTCTTAGAAAACTTTTTGGAACCAAAAAAGTTGTTGCAAATTTTATTAATAATTTTTTCTCTTATTTTTTTATTATAGTTTTTTAAAAAATGATCTCATATCTTATATATAAAAGTTGTTAAGTCGCATAGACAACTTTTGGGAGCCAAAAAAGTAGTTGCAAAATTCCTTCCTAATTGTTGCTCTTTTTTTTTTAATTTTTTTAAAAATGATCACATATCTTATATATAAAAGTTATTAACTCGTATAGACAACTTTTTGAAGCCAAAAAAAGTTCTTGCAAATTTTTTCCTAATTTTTTGCTCTTTTTTTTAGTTTTTTAAAAAATAATCTCATATCTTATCTTATTTATAAAAGTTCTTAAGTCTCTTAGACAACTTTTTGGAGCCAAAAAATTTGTTGCAAATTTCTTTCCTAATTTTTTGTTCTTTCTTTGGTTTTTTTTTTTTGGAAAATGATCACATATCTTATATATAAATATTATTATGTCTCTTAGACAACTTTTTGGAGCCAAAACAATTGTTGCAAATTTCCTTCCTAATTTTTTGCTCTTTCTTTATTTTTTTAGAAAATGATCGCATATTTTATCTTATATATTTATTTATATATAAAAGTTCTTAAGTCGCATAGACAACTTTTTGGAGCAAAAAAAGTGGTTGCAAAGTTCCTTCCTAATTTTTTGCTCATTTTTTTTTAGTTTTTTAAAAAAAAATGATCTCAAATCTTATATATAAAAATTCTTAAGTCGTATAGACAACTTTTTGGAGCTAAAAAAGTTCTTGCAATTTTTTTTCCTAATTTTTTGCTCATTTTTTTTAGTTTTTTAAAAAATGATCTCATATCTATCTTATATAAAAAGTTCTTAAGTCTTTTAGACAACTTTTTGGAGCCAAAAATTTGTTGCAAATTTCTTTCCTAATTTTTGTTCTTCTTATTTTTTTAGAAATGATCGCATATCTTATATATAAAATTTGTTATGTCTCTTAGACAACTTTTTAGAGAAAAAACAGTTGTTGCAAATTTTCTTCCTAATTTTTTGCTCTTTCTTGATTTTTTTAGAAAGTGATCGCATATCTTATATATAAAAGTTCTTAAGTCTTTTAGACAACTTTTTGGAGTCAAAAAAGTTGTTGCAAATTTTTATCTTAATTTTTTGCATTTTTTTTAAACGATTTATTATCTTATATACCAAGGTTTTAAAATTTTTGAGACAACTTTTTTGAGCCAAAAAAGTTGTTGCAATTTTCTTTCCTACTTTTTTGCTTTTTTTTAAATGAACCTAAATTTACTATCATGCATAAATTTCAAAATTTTATATATATAAAAGTTTTTAAGTCTCTTAGACAATTTTTTGGAGCCAAAAAATTTGTTGCAAATTTCTTTCCTTATTTTTTGTTCTTTCTTTATTTTTTTTAGAAAATGATAGCATATCCTATATATAAAAGTTTTTATATGTCTCTTATACAACTTTTTAGAGCGAAAACAATTGTTGCGAATTTCTTTCCTAATTTTTTGCTCTTTCTTTATTTTTTTAGAAAATGATCGCATATCTTATATATAAATGTTCTTAAATCTTTTAGAAAACTTTTTGGAGCCAAAAATGTTGTTGCAAATTTTTTCCTTAATTTTTTGCATTTTTTTAAACGATCTATTATCTTATATATCAAGGTTTTTAAATCTTTTAGATAACTTTTTTGAGCCAAAAAAGTTGTAGCAATTTTCTTTCCTAATTTTTTGTTTTTTTTAAAATGAACCTAAATTTACTATCATGCATAAATTTGAAAAAATTTCTGTAAGAGGTAATTTCATTTCGGTTGATGTATTTATTTGTTTTTATTTATCATTATTTTTGGATCCATTATATTTTAATGGAGTCAGCAAGAGATTTTAAATAATTCTTATCAACAATCTCCTTAATGTGATAATATGAAGTCTAAATTACTTCGTGGGTTTTATTATTTGTCTTTTGGAAGCATTATCGATGAGTTTTTCATAACAAGGATTGGACCAACAGTCAACCCTAATCCCTTATCTGTTTTACATTGGTTTTGGATGTACTTACGAAACACATCCTACAGCTAGCACCAAGATGTATGCGTTTTGCAGACGATATAGTCTTAATTTGAGAGTCGAAGGAGGAATTGAATGAGATGTTGGAGACTTGGAGACAAGTCTTAGAAGCGTATGACTTTCGTCTGTGTAGAAGCAAGACATAATATATGTAATGTAATATCAGTAAAAGGCGAAGTAGTTCGACCTCAGAGGTGAAAGTTGGAGATCATATCTTACAAGTTACACAGTTTAAATATTTTGTGTTCATAGTACAAAATGACGGAGAAATAAAATCCAATGTAAATCCTCGTATTCAAGTTGGATGGTTGAAATGGAAAAGAACCTCAGGTGATTTATGTGATACAAACATACCATTTAAGTTGAAGTGAAAAGAAATATCAGACGGTTGTCAGACTAGTGATATTTTATGGAATAAAGTATTAGACGGTTAAAACCAACATAAAAATAAAGTAAGTGTGCGAAGATGGAGATGTTGTGTTGGATGTGTGGTAAGACTAGATGGGATAAGATTAGAAATGACAACATTGTAGAGATAGTCGGGGTAGCACCTATAATATAAATATTGTGGAAAATAGGTTTAGGTGGTTTGGATATGTAGAGAGAAAACATGTAGATTATGTAGTAAGAAGAGTAGATCAAATAGAGGATAATGATATTACAAAGAGGTATAGGAAGTCCTCGAAAAACTATAAGAGAAACTATTAGGAAAGATTTATAGATTAATGAGTTGGATCTTAATATGGTTTATGATATAACATTATGACATATTTCGGTCCAAGTAGTCTACCCCACTTAGTGGGATAAGTTTGGTTGTTGTTGTTGTCATCGTCTTTTGGAAGCATTAACTCATGTTCAACAAAAACTATTATTTCATTTTATGATCAACTATCACAGTTATTAGTCAATGAGATAATCAATTTCTCGTGCATCGCACGGGTCCAAATACTAGTAAAGTTATAATAATTCAATTCCTTTGAAAAGGTTTGATTATACCTTAATGATTGTTTGATCTTGTAATGCCTATATCAATTGTCAACATTCATACCCAAAATTCATATAAACATATGATTATTTTGGTCTTGTTATGCTTATAACAAGTGTCACCTTGATTAGTCAAGCTCAAGCAATCATATGCCAAAATTAAAAAAACGCTAAGATAAAATCTGAAAAAACATAGCAACAAGGCTAGGAATTTAAGAGAAAGTCTATCATTGTGAATTATTTAGCGGCACTTACAAAGTGTTACAAATTGATTTTCTACTTGTGATTCATTAAAGAAGCATTCCACTAAGTCAGTCACTGATCTATTCATATTACATTTGGCAAGTCTGTTGTAAAGTATTCAATAACTTGATCCTATTAAAAATTAAGTATTGACGCCACTGAAAAATATTGAAAATTTTATTTATGAAAAATCACATATTCAAAGGTATGAGAGATAAATTATTCAATGATTTTTTTAGGAAAATTATTCAATGATTATTTGGTCACAAACATACAAAAAACGTATTTGTTAGTGTTGGAAAAAAATCATAAAATAATTTTAAAAAATAAAATCATAGATATTTAGATGTCTTTAATTTTTTAGATATAAAACAACATAACTTTCTTAATCTAAATTTTTTCCTTGTAACAATTATATTATTATTTTTATCACTCATACATTAATGTGTGATGTATATATATATATATATATATAAACTACAATATAAAATCTTGTCCTCACCGATTGAAATTTCTGGATCCGTCACTGCACTAAGTCCATTTGATCTATTAACAATGAAGTCTTCATAAATTGCATGTTTTCCACTAATTCTTTGCCATTTACATATTGCTCTTGATATTACCAATTTATTGGAAAATAAAGAAAAAGTAGTAAAATACTTCTAAGAATATAAATAAAGTACTAATTTATTTAATAAAATATTTCATATTGGAACCATTGTTTGTTCTCAAGCAATTAGCTTAGGTAGAAAGAATTTTAAGACAAGCAATATATCCGAGATAAAAGATTAAAGGTCCAATCATGCACAAACATTAGGAAAGTTCAACAATCAATTGGTCATCCTGATTAAGTTCCAAATTAGAAACTTAGGTTCTTATAAGTTTCAAGTCCTCAAGACGTATTTTTATTTTTTTGGCATTTGCCTTAAAAGGTG